>JAOTOL010001494.1:702500-1292382 GCA_034440575.1 Imbricaverruca yamaguchii
TGCCATATGCCATGTCTCCTTTCTGACAGTATCTCATTCATAAGTAGCATTATCTCATGTGCATTCTCTCAATAATGAATGGTGGTACACAAAGATTTTGCAATGCAATTTTAGGTAAAGGAACTAACTATAGTGTGATATGTCATGTAATACCAGATTATATCATAGTTCTTATTCTCCCTATCCTGACTAACTCTTCTTGAATTATTAATCTCAAAATAAATGGTAAATGTGACGTTATGTCATTTACACCTACACCATTAGCTGAAATTTGAATCTGAAGACATCAAAAGGATTTTAAAGGACACTAATTCCATGACAAATTTGACATCCTACTGTGCTCATTTCGACATCTCACACCTAAAGAAAAACCAATATTTTAGCTCTGGCCTGACAGAACACATAACTCATTCCTTGATCTAGAAAATCTCTCCATCCCTCCATCTAGATCTGATTTTCGTACCAATAAAGAAACTAAACAAAGAGTGCGACAACACAACATACCACAATGAAAATACAGGTATGCAAGATATGTAATCAGTTTCAACAAAGCAACGTTTACATACATACACATAAATATATATATATATATATATATATATATATATATATATATATATATTATATATATATATACGTATATATACATACTTATATTTATCTAATTATCGACTTGTTTCGGTATCACCCTTGATACCAAAATATGTTTACTCGGGCAATTCATACAGGCATGTTCCTGCCAACGCTTACAGCGCGAACTTGCGGTTCGAAATTTGTCTGGGTGTTCTGGATTGGGGTAGGATATCCACTGGGCCCCAGGCATATTACCCTCAAACAGGGCAGCAACCAACCAATGTTTAACATCGCAACGGCCTTAATTTCCAAATGCAGCGATACATCACCTAAAAGTTGTGTCATGTTGCAGATGTCCAAGGGGCAGCGTGCCAAGCTGATCTGCTCGCCAGACTACGCGTACGGCGCCCGCGGCCACCCGGGCATCATCCCACCAAACGCCACACTCCACTTCGACGTGGAGTTGATCGACATCCAATAAACGCCGCCGATGTGGACTTGTGCTATTCGGGCTGCTGGGCTGTGCCGGTCTGCCTGGTGGGCTGTGCCGGTCTGGCCGATGGTCCAGCTGGTGGTCCAGCTGGTGTGCTGTCCCGGTCTGGCCGGTGGTCCGGTTGTTGGTTCGAAGAGGGCTGACGATCCTGGCGGTGACGATGGGCGCCTGCCGTTTGGCTGGCCGGCCGCCGGGCCGACCGCCTCTCCTGCTGCCTGCATGGTCGGTCCGGTCCGCGGTCGTGACTACCGCCCACGTCTTGCTGTCGATCTGATGCACTGCTACTGCCCGCTGTGGTCGGTCTGGTCTGGTCTGATCTGCCCAGATCAGGTCCGGTCCTGTTCTGTCCTGTCTTGTCTTGTCTGGCCCTGTCCGGACCGGTCCTGTCCTGTATGATCAGGTCCGATCTGATCTAGTCAGATCTGGTCCGATACGGTCCTGTCCTGTTCTGTCCTGTCCTGTCTGGTCCTCTTCGGACCGATCATGTCCGGAATGGTCAGGTTAAGTCAGGTCAGATCTGGTCCGGCCTGGTCCGATACGGTCCTGTCCTGTCCTGTCTGGTTCTGTTCGTGCCGATCATGTCGAGAATGGTCAGGTTAAGTCAGGTCAGATCTGGTCCGGTCTGGTCTGGTCAGGTCTGGTCAGGTCCGGTCCGGTCCGGACTCGTCAGCCTGGTCTGGCGTCGAGCTGCCTGCGTGGGCACCCTGTCGGCAACTTGTGCCGCATATCAGGCGACAATGGCGAGAATACACCGTGCCGCTGTGCTGCCTCGTGTCTCGTGCCGCGGCAGCTCGACTCACGCACGGAACCCATGGCGTTGCGGATCAACTGCATCTGTGACAATGGAAGCATGCCAGCAAGCAAGCATGTGACATCAGCCGGCCGGACAAGCGGCCAATCAGCGGTCAAGACGGCCCCACCTAGGTCACACGCGGCGCGACACCTGACACCGACAGCCCCACCTAGGTCACACGTGGCGCGATACCTGTCACCGACAGCCCCACCTAGGTCACACGTGGCGCGACACCAGACACCGACGGCCCCACCTAGGTCACACGCGGCGCGACACCTGTCACCGACAGCCCCACCTAGGTCACACGCGGCGCGACACCAGACACCGACGGCCCCACCTAGGTCACACGCGGCGCGACACCTGTCACCGACAGCCCCACCTAGGTCACACGCGGCGCGACACCAGACACCGACGGCCCCACCTAGGTCACACGCGGCGCGACACCAGACACCGACGGCCCCACCTAGGTCACACGCGGCGCGACACCTGTCACCGACAGCCCCACCTAGGTCACACGCGGCGCGACACCTGTCACCGACAGCCCCACCTAGGTCACACGCGGCGGGACACCAGACACCGACAGCCCCACCTAGGTCACACGCGGCGGGACACCAGACACCGACAGCCCCACCTAGGTCACGCGGCGCGACACCAGACACCGACAGCCCCACCTAGGTCACACGCGGCGGGACACCAGACACCGACAGCCCCACCTAGGTCACACGTGGCGGGACACCAGACACCGACAGCCCCACCTAGGTCACACGTGGCGGGACACCAGACACCGACAGCCCCACCTAGGTCACACGCGGCGGGACACCAGACACCGACAGCCCCACCTAGGTCACACGCGGCGGGACACCAGACACCGACAGCCCCACCTAGGTCACACGTGGCGCGACACCAGACACCGACAGCCCCACCTAGGTCACACGTGGCGCGACACCAGACACCGACAGCCCCACCTAGGTCACACGTGGCGGGACACCAGACACCGACAGCCCCACCTAGGTCACACGCGGCGCGACACCTGTCACCGACAGCCCCACCTAGGTCACACGCGGCGCGACACCTGACATCGACAGTCCCACCTAGGTCACACGCGGCGCGACACCTGTCACCGACAGCCCCACCTAGGTCACACGCGGCGCGACACCTGTCACCGACAGCCCCACCTAGGTCACACGCGGCGCGACACCTGTCACCGACAGCCCCACCTAGGTCACACGCGGCGCGACACCAGACACCGACGGCCCCACCTAGGTCACACGCGGCGGGACACCTGTCACCGACAGCCCCACCTAGGTCACACGTGGCGGGACACCTGTCACCGACAGCCCCACCTAGGTCACACGCGGCGCGACACCAGACACGGACAGCCTCACCTAGGTCACACGCGATCCATGCGATCTGTCTTCTATGCGGTGGCGACAAGACTGCCCCAGACGCGCACCACCTATAGGTGGCCATGTTTTGATCTCGTGCCGCTTTTCGTGTCCGTCTCGTGCTGACGAGGGTATATGTCATTTTGGATATGTCCAGATAGCTTCCCTTGGTGATATTCTGTCCAGCAATTATTGCATTGTCAAATCGGACGACCGATGTTTTCCCCTCTGAAGTGTGGTTCCCAGCGGTATATACTCACATTGGTGCCATGGAAGCAGTGCCTTGGGCGTGCAGCCTGGCACTGCGTTTGACCGCATTTCGATAACCTGAGTTATGGACAAAGCCGCTGCCACAGGGCATGGAGGGCATGCATCCCCTCAACCGTCATATTTTGGTGATTATACTGCCCAGTAATGGTCTGGCGCATGGCTCAATATTTGTGAATGAAAGGTGCATGTTGCAGCTGGGTATGGTATACAACTTCCTGGTCTATGGGCGCTTATGCACGAGCCTGGGTTCTTACGAATGCATACGGTCCCTCAACGGAGTCTACGGGCTCTTGGAAGTGTCTACTTACGCCTTACAGAATACTGGATTGACGTTTTTCTTTAAAAAAAGCTTCAACATCTTCCATCTGAATGTACGTTTATATGTGGTCTGTATTCCTTGTCTATTAACAGTGTCATGCTTACCTACAAATGGTGGAGTGGGAATGGTCCGAGAATCCGTAGCTCCAAAGAGGATAAGTGTTATTTTTATAAGGCATGAACGAACCTTCGAAATAGTGTTCGATATTCGGGGGGTTTAAAAATCGTCGGGATAACCCGAGCCTTGGGAAATTCTTGGCTACGCCCCTGTTCTGGCCACTGATTGAATTTCACCAACTGGTAAAGTTGTTCGAATTTCCTTTAAACAAAGCTTGTCACAAAAAAGTTGATGTGGCAATGCTACACCAACTTTGAAGTTTGTGTGGCCATGGGCATACCTGTCATACCGCATTTTTCTGGAGAGTGGATACCTTGGGGAAATGTTTGAATTGAACATAAATGATGCAATTAGGGGTCATAAATTCAAAATTAAAGTTAACCACAGCAGAACAAGATTAAGGCAAACTTTCTTCACCAACAGGGTAGTAGAACACTGGAACCACCTGCCAGAAAACATTGTCAGTAGCAGCACATTGAACATCTTTAAAAACAGCATAGACAATCATTATAAGAATAAAGGGCTTGCTTTTCAGTACTACAGGGAGGCCTGATTGACAGATTTGGTGGGCAACTGGTTCAGTGTACAGAGTGCAACCAAGAAGGGCCCTTGTGGCTCATAGTTGCACTAATCTTTTATGTCTTTATGTCCACACATGCCTCCTATTGCTAACTGGATAAGTAATTTTATCGATGTTCACTCGGTTTCATATGCGTTGAAATACTGCCTATCATGTTTTTTTTTTGGCAGTGGCATCGGCGCTAAGCTGGTCAAATTGCAATCTTGCCGGACGATTCAGCTCTTTACATTGACAATTGGAAAAATCGGTGGATGTAGTTTCAGTGCATGTTTTGTTAGTCTGGTGTTATTTTTCTGGTGTCCTCTCATCTTCGTATGCATTAAGATGTTCCCTATCACATGGCGGTTTTGTAGTTGTGATGTCTGGACTTAGCTGTCCAATTGACAATATTGTTTTAACGTTTAATTCTGTTTCATGACAATGCATACCTGTGTGGATATTTTGTATTGCAAGTTGGATTCGATTAAAAAAAGCGAACTGTAGTGTTCCCGCCACGGTGATTCCCTGACCGATAAATATCTGGATTCCTTAGTAGAAATACCTGGTTAATTAGTTAAAACGACAACACACATTATTGTTGTTTTACTTAATCTCTTGGACAGCCGATTTATAAACCGACATGGAGCCCGAGACGATCGGAGACGGCTGCTTCCAAGAGGTAGCGGTCGATAATCTGCATTTCCTGCGTGCACGCCAGCCGGCATATCGACAGCACAGGGGCGCTGGCCACCTCAGCGGACTCGGAGCACTGCACGTGGAGCCTGAGGGCCGTAGCCAGTATGGGGCGCTGGCCACCTCAGCGGACTCGGAGCACTGCACGTGGAGCCTGAGGGCCGTAGCCAGTATGGGGCGCTGGCCACCTCAGCGGACTCGGAGCACTGCACGTGGAGCCTGAGGGCCGTAGCCAGTATGGGGCGCCGGCCACCTCAGCGGACTCGGAGCACTGCACGTGGAGCCTGAGGGCCGTAGCCAGTATGGGGCGCTGGCCACCTCAGCGGACTCGGAGCACTGCACGTGGAGCCTGAGGGCCGTAGCCAGTATGGGGCGCTGGCCACCTCAGCGGACTCGGAGCACTGCACGTGGAGCCTGAGGGCCGTAGCCAGTATGGGGCGCTGGCCACCTCAGCGGACTCGGAGCACTGCACGTGGAGCCTGAGGGCCGTAGCCAGTATGGGGCGCTGGCCACCTCAGCGGACTCGGAGCACTGCACGTGGAGCCTGAGGGCCGTAGCCAGTATGGGGCGCTGGCCACCTCAGCGGACTCGGAGCACTGCACGTGGAGCCTGAGGGCCGTAGCCAGTATGGGGCGCTGGCCACCTCAGCGGACTCGGAGCACTGCACGTGGAGCCTGAGGGCCGTAGCCAGTATGGGGCGCTGGCCACCTCAGCGGACTCGGAGCACTGCACGTGGAGCCTGAGGGCCGTAGCCAGTATGGGGCGCTGGCCACCTCAGCGGACTCGGAGCACTGCACGTGGAGCCTGAGGGCCGTAGCCAGTATGGGGCGCTGGCCACCTCAGCGGACTCGGAGCACTGCACGTGGAGCCTGAGGGCCGTAGCCAGTATGGGGCGCTGGCCACCTCAGCGGACTCGGAGCACTGCACGTGGAGCCTGAGGGCCGTAGCCAGTATGGGGCGCTGGCCACCTCAGCGGACTCGGAGCACTGCACGTGGAGCCTGAGGGCCGTAGCCGGTATGGGGCGCTGGCCACCTCAGCGGACTCAGGAGCACGACGGAGCCTGAGGGCCGTAGCCGGTATGGGGCGCTGGCCACCTCAGCGGACTCGGAGCACTGCACGTGGAGCCTGAGGGCCGTAGCCAGTATGGGGCGCTGGCCACCTCAGCGGACTCGGAGCACTGCACGTGGAGCCTGAGGGCCGTAGCCAGTATGGGGCGCCGGCCACCTCAGCGGACTCGGAGCACTTCACGTGGAGCCTGAGGGCCGTAGCCGGTATGGAGCGTTTCAATTATCCGATGCCATCCTGCCTCTCCAAGCGCTCGAATCTGCGGCACCCCCGGGACTCCAAAGCCGAACCGATGTGTCCCTAACGACGTGCTCCCGTGGCAGTCCCCGGGACTCCAAAGCCGAACCGATGTGTCCCTAACGACGTGCTCCCGTGGCAGTCCCCGGGACTCCAAAGCCGAACCGATGTGTCCCTAACGACGTGCTCCCGTGGCAGTCCCCGGGACTCCAAAGCCGAACCGATGTGTCCCTAACGACGTGCTCCGTGGCAGTCCCCGGGACTCCAAAGCCGAACCGATGTGTCCCTAACGACGTGCTCCCGTGGCAGTCCCCGGGACTCCAAAGCCGAACCGATGTGTCCCTAACGACGTGCTCCGTGGCAGTCCCCGGGACTCCAAAGCCGAACCGATGTGTCCCTAACGACGTGCTCCCGTGGCAATCCCCGGGACTCCAAAGCCGAACCGATGTGTCCCTAACGACGTGCTCCCGTGGCAGTCCCCGGGACTCCAAAGCCGAACCGATGTGTCCCTAACGACGTGCTCCCGTGGCAGTCCCCGGGACTCCAAAGCCGAACCGATGTGTCCCTAACGACGTGCTCCCGTGGCAGTCCCCGGGACTCCAAAGCCGAACCGATGTGTCCCTAACGACGTGCTCCCGTGGCAGTCCCCGGGACTCCAAAGCCGGACCGATGTGTCCCTAACGACGAGCTCCCGTGGCAGTCCTGACTGCGAAGTCGGTTAGTTTTTCTACTCTGTAGCTGACACTCGGATGCTCTTCCCCAAACCGAAATGCAGTGACATGCGGAAAGACGTGGGTGTGAATCAGCAATGTGGGTGTCCTTGGTGAAGTGACGGAGCCGGCAGAGGCGGGTGAGCAGCCGGATGCATCTCTGAGCGACCTGCATGAGGTGTGCCCCTCCCCTCCGCGATAGAACGAGATCTGTGAAGACACCCAACAATTTGACGACCCGTGATGGCTTGTCTTTTGAAATTGTACACTGGAAATTTACAGTTTTTATGTTTTGCCGAGAGACGATAAGAATGAAGTCGGTTTTGTCGGTCTCATCTTGGGTAAGTTTGACCGAAACCATGTCTTAAGAACTTCGAGTCAGTTTTCTAAGCGGTTTTTGTGATTCTGCAGATTTTCATGATCCGAACAGCGTGATAAAACAGCTGGGTGTCATCATTGTATGATATAAGGTGATGTTCGGGAAAGTAACGGAGAAAGTCGTTAGTGAAGAGGGTGGATGAAGAGCAAGCAGGCTATGGGACCCTGGGGGACACGGTGCAGGGTGATAGGATGGGTCTCCGAGCCTTCTCTCACCACTCGCCCCCGGCGGCCCAGATATAGGGAATATTTTTATCCGGGCGCTGTCGATGCAGTACCATCGGAATATCTTTAGTCGGGCACCGTGGTCCATGCTGTGAAAGGTTTTACTCAAATCTGCTGATATGGTAGTTGAAAGTTCGTCTCTTCCAATGCTGAAGCTGATTTTATCGAAGCACCGAAGGGCACATCGTCGATCGTGGCGTTCTGCGTACAGTGGCCAGGACTATAGGCACATTGGTGACTGGACAGAATGATTAGTGAGAGGTGCTCGACGAGTTGGCTACACAGAATATGCAAAATATTTTGAAATGTAGGACAAAAGCGAGATGAGCCAAAAGCTTAACCCGCGCCGTTTCTCCGGTCAGATCCTCACGTCCCGTCTCGGGGGGCGGATAGTAACCGCCCTCTAAAATCCAAACTAAGCGTCGCACGAAAACGAAAGAGGTGTCATCGGGAAGCGCTTGACGAGTAGGGCCTGGATCCATCCCCAAAATCAATTCCCCCCAAAAGTGACGTCACCAGGGGGCTAGATTTTCACGACTTGCATTATGTTTGTGGCTCTGGGGAGTTCATTTTGGGGATATATAAAAAACAAAATATATTTGGAATGAGAAAAGAACAGAGAAATCGACCAGGGCCATAACATTTTTTTTTTGGCCGACAAAAATAATTTTGTTTTAGGTTTCACAGTTTTGAGTTTTCAAGTTTTAGTTAATTTTTATTTTCCAATGGGTAAAGCAGACCGAGAAACGTTGATGAAAGTCAACTTGCCCCAATCAAAAATGCTTACTTTAGCCAGAATCGTCTATTTGAACTGCAATTGGCAAATATGTGAAATATATATGTAGTCAAAAACCAAAAAAGGAGAAAAATTCCACTCGTACGTTTTGTTGCATCCCCAAAGATAAGCAAACGCTGAACGTTTCCTTAAAATATCTGCATCCGTTAAAGCGTGACGACTGATTGAATGTTTTTTTAGGTGACCTCACTGGACCTTGACTAACTCGTTGACCCTAGATGATCTGACTTAAAATTTTTGAAACAGCATGCCAAATTGATGTGGGAAAAGATATGCCAAATTTGGGGCGCGCTGCCGCGCGTCGTTCGTCCACTATCCGCGAAAAACCTGAGGGGGAGGCGGTTGAAGACCCTCGAGACGGGAGGAGTTAAGGGACATTTTATATCACCGAATCACAAGTGCCCCCCTCCCAAGCAGATACTGCCGCACTGAGCAGGCACTGCCGCACTTGCGGGCACCACGGCTGCACCGGGCGGGCACCACGGCTGCACCGGGCGAGCACCACGGCTGCACCGGGCGGGCACCACGGCTGCACCGGGAGAGCACCACGGCTGCACCGGGCGAGCACCACGGCTGCACCGGGCGAGCACCACGGCTGTACCGGGCGGGCACCACGGCTGTACTGAGCGAGCACCACGGCTGCACCGGGCGAGCACCACGGCTGCACCGGGCGAGCACCACGGCTGTACCGGGCGAGCACCACGGCTGTACCGAGCGAGCACCACGGCTGCACCGGGCGAGCACCACGGCTGCACCAGGCGAGCACCACGGCTGCACCGGGCGAGCACCACGGCTGTACTGCGAGCACCACGGCTGTACGGGAACACCACGGCTGTATCAAGCGAGCACCACGGCTACACCGGGCGAGCACCACGGCTGCACCAGGCGAGCACCACGGCTGCACCAGGCGAGCACCACGGCTGCACCGGGCGGGCACCACGGCTGTACCGGGCGAGCACCACGGCTGCACCAGGCGGGCACCACGGCTGCACCACGGCTGCACCAGGCGGGCACCACGGCTGTACCGGGCGGGCACCACGGCTGTACCGGGCGAGCACCACGGCTGTACCGGGCGAGCACCACGGCTGCACCGGGCGGGCACCACGGCTGCACCGGGCGGGCACCACGGCTGCACCGGGCGGGCACCACGGCTGTATCAAGCGGGCACCACGGCTGTACCAAGCGGGCACCACGGCTGCACCGGGAGAGCACCACGGCTGCACCGGGCGAGCACCACGGCTGTACCGGGCGAGCACCCGGCTACCACGGCTGTATCAAGCGGGCACCACGGCTGTATCAAGCGAGCACCACGGCTGCACCGGGCGGGCACCACGGCTGCACCGGGCGGGCACCACGGCTGCACCGGGAGAGCACCACGGCTGCACCGGGCGGGCACCACGGCTGTACCAGGCGAGCACCACGGCTGCACCGGGCGAGCACCACGGCTGCACCGGGAGAGCACCACGGCTGCACCGGGCGAGCACCACGGCTGTACCGGGCGAGCACCACGGCTGCACCGGGCGAGCACCACGGCTGTACCGGGCGAGCACCACGGCTGCACCGGGAGAGCACCACGGCTGCACCGGGCGGGCACCACGGCTGTACCGGGCGAGCACCACGGCTGCACCGGGCGAGCACCACGGCTGCACCGGGCGAGCACCACGGCTGTACCGGGCGAGCACCACGGCTGCACCGGGCGGGCACCACGGCTGCACCGGGCGAGCACCACGGCTGTATCACGGGCGAGCACCACGGCTACACCGGGCGGGCACCACGGCTGCACCAGGCGAGCACCACGGCTGCACCGGGCGAGCACCACGGCTACACCACGGCTGTACCGGGCGAGCACCACGGCTGCACCGGGCGAGCACCACGGCTACACCGGGCGGGCACCACGGCTACACCGGGCGGGCACCACGGCTACACCGGGCGAGCACCACGGCTACACCGGGCGGGCACCACGGCTACACCGGGCGAGCACCACGGCTGCACCGGGCGGGCACCACGGCTGGACCGGGCGAGCACCACGGCTGTATCAAGCGAGCACCACGGCTGTATCAAGCGAGCACCACGGCTGCACCGGGCGGGCACCACGGCTACACCGGGCGAGCACCACGGCTGTACCGGGCGGGCACCACGGCTGTACCAGGCGAGCACCACGGCTGTATCAAGCGAGCACCACGGCTGCACTGGGCGGGCACCACGGCTGCACTGGGCGGGCACCACGGCTGCACCGGGCGAGCACCACGGCTGCACCGGGCGGGCACCACGGCTGCACCGGGCGAGCACCACGGCTGCACCGGGCGAGCACCACGGCTGCACCGGGCGGGCACCACGGCTGCACCGGGCGAGCACCACGGCTGCACCGGGCGAGCACCACGGCTGCACCGGGCGGGCACCACGGCTACACCGGGCGGGCACCACGGCTGTACCACGGCTGTACCGGGCGAGCATGCTACCGCGAAGCGAGGCGGCCGTCCATGAAATATGTGGCCGGTGGGGTATAATCACCAAGGTTGTGTGACATGACCTCCCTTCCATCGATTGCATCCCGTGGTAGAAATATGCCAGTGAAAACAACACGAGAAGGGAGAAGAAGGGAGATTAGTCCAGGGGTAGAGCGATGGTCTCTCAACCGACAGGTTCTGTGTCGTACGGTCGCTTCTCGCTGCCGGTACAAATCCGCGTGAGCAATTGGACATATAGCCAAGATTGAGTTGGTGCTTCGTGAAAGCCAAACAAATGGCACGAGATAGTAACGAATGCATAGCTGGAATCCTCTCGAGGTTCCAGATTCCATCAGCAAGATTTACCCTCTCACAGACAAACATAATCCAACCAAGGAGGGAAAAATACGTCGGTTTTGGAGTTGTCTCAGCGCCTCCTATCGATTACCTTGTGCTTAGGCTGATTTTTCATGTGGAACATAATTTTCCAGGGAGCGTTCAATGCGGGTCCAACGAACCGAGAGGGTCCTGACTCCCTCCTGCGGGATCTGCACCTCTGCTGGAGGTGCGGCAGTGCGCTCTGGTGTAATCTCCGTATCTGATGACGTCATCACTCGGGGAGGGCTCTAGCCAGCTCACTCGCACCCACTATAGGTAATTTGTAAGCAAGCGGCAGATTTAATGAAGTTTTCTTGAAATGCTGGCACAACGCATTATTTTTCCATGCCTCGCCGTAATATATAAAAATTGACCCCGGATCGGTGCCATGCAAACACGGCATGTCATTTAAATTTCTATCTATTTTATCACCTGCGTCTCGGGAAAGATTTTCGGATTGCTTTTGGTATCCCCTCAATTAAAATAACGTGGCGGAGTCCCTGGTTATTGGCACAACACGACCATAGCAGTCGAAGCGCATAGCAGTCGAAGCGCACTAAAACCAAGCTCACTAAGATCGAACGTGGCCCGTCGACACCGGCCACCGAATAACCCAACCGTGAAAAGTACAAATGTATCTGTGCAAAATGCCAACACAAATCAGCCCCGAACTGGGGGCGGGGGCGGGAGGCACCTCTCATTAAAGTTCCTGGATGGCGACTGGATCGGCCACGGAGGAAGGACGGATGAACTCCAATCCCCCGCCCCCCAGTTGCAACGCCTAAGGGATACATGCTGATAAAAAGCAGGTGGAAGTATCCGCCATTGGGCCGTGACCTATGCTGCGCCATTGGACCTATGTCCAATGAACGTGACGTTGGACGTCCAATCCAAATGGTCATAACGTGGAGTGTCGTCCTAACGATGCCAGGTGGAAGTATCCGCCATTAGGCCGTGACCTATGCTGCGCCACCGTCGGCCGGTGGTAACGAGACGTGTCGTCCTAACGATGCTTCCGTTTAGGATCATTCTGCCGACCATGTGTAACTGTACTGACTTCTACAGAGAGTACCGGAGTAAAAACTGCCAACGCATACAATTAACTTTAGCCTCGGCGCAGTTCGCGCGAGTTTGCATGTGGTGGCGGTGGTTATCGGTAGGCATCGACTGTTTGCCATATAGTGCCGCCGCCGAGTTAGGTAGCTATTGTAGTTTTAGGGGCGCACCGACCGCACACGTACTGGTTTCTCCGGGTTAGGGTGACGTGTTTTCAGCAGTTTTTAGATCATCCTGACATGTTTATGTTGTCAGATTATGCTGACATAAACGACGTCAGGCTAAACATAGATTACAGTGATATTGGTAATAATGAGGGGTTTGAAATTAAAACCGGGTTATCTTGCTACAGTCGGCCTTGCCTTCCGACTCAGCGCCAAACCGGCGTACAGATATTGACGGGAGGATATTTTGATCGCCACCTGGTTTCAAAGCATCAGACACCTCGATGTAGCATAAAACTTTCAAAATAGCGGCAAGTTCTTATGAGTACACAGACGCGTAAATTGGGAGGGAAAAAGATCGGAGAACAAAGACGCAGACAAAAGCGCTGCATACACCGTCCTCTGTTCGAGATCCATCAGTATAGGTTGTCGTCCAGCCCTGCAATGATTCATGTGTTCCAGAGCCAGTGCGCGACATTCTCCGCGACAGCCTTTCTCGTTGGGATGACGAGAACCTAGCCTAACACATCCTAACCTGACCCAATTGACCCAAATGAATAGGAACAGAGGGATGACGAAGTGACGAGGGTTTGTTTCATCCCTACTGTACACAGACTCAGCCGTATCTTCAGAGCACTCAATCCCCACCACCACTGAAAGGTGGTGCCCCGCTGGGGGGTGGGGACCTCACACCGACTTGCCGTGGGCGACGAATAAAGGCAGGTGGGACCAGAGCCAGCATCCTTTCGGTTGGCAGACGGATATTTTACCTTTAGACCACCCGCACTCATAGCTCTACACACCATTATGTTTCAGCAGTCGTCCGTGCGCAGTCGGGCGAGTTTACACAAAACGACGGCTGTTCTGCGTGGGAGATATATTTGTTTTATTATAAACACTCGGGACAAGTAACTTAGCACACAAATCGTTCCCTGTCCAGTACTGTATGTATTCAATAAATTAGCGCCACGTCCGGCGGTCGTCCGTTCACTTTTTCATCATTCCTGGCGTTGCACACAATCGTCGGAGCCCCCTGGCTGCTGAGTCGACCAGTCGAGCAAAACAGAGACATACATCGTACGAGAGCGACAGCGGCGCGCGCCACCGCTGCACTCTGGGCTCCTCCAGACCTCGCCGCGCATTCATCCCGGTAGGTACAATCTACATCTCCATTTTATTCCGCCCTTTGTACTTGGTCGAAACGACTGAAACAATGCGACCAGCCGCAGCCGACCCGTCCACCGGCGCCGTCAAGCCATTCCAACAACACCGCCAAAAGTCGCCCGCTAAAAGTCGACGCGCAGGCGCGGCCACCGGACCACGCCTGCCGACACGCACGAGAACTCGTTTCCTCTCTCGCCCAGTCGAAATTTTGTCTTAACCACTCGCCACACAGACTCTATTTACGTTGAAAGATAGAGAAAAAAGAAATAGAGGGCGAGCGGCGGCCACGCCCCTCTGGTCCTCCGAGAGGGAGGTAGGCGCCGCCGCCCAGTCGCTAGACCTATGCACCCACACGCACACACACACACACGCGCGCGCGCGTACACGCGTACACAGACCGGGTGACGGCGACGGCCGGCCAGCTCGGCTGGCGGACGGGCGTCTCATCGCGCACGAGCGCCGCCTGCTGGCGAAACGTGCAAACCGAATATCGATAGCAGATCGATGACCGCGATGCCGATAGCCATCGACCGATGTTACCGGTAGTCTGTCGCCGGTAGTATATCGATGTAATGCCAATAACCTGTAGTGTAACGGTGGCACACCAGTGCTGACGTAGCCCGACGGTACGTCGATATATTCCAGTGGAAATACATCGATATAATAGCGATACACCCGGATTAGTCTATCGACAGCCATCGATATAGCTGGACAGTACATCGATACCTCCCGATAGTATACCAACATATCTCAATACGACAACAGTGCAGGACGAAGACCGAAGGGTTACCATCCGGAGCGATGGGGAAATGCCACGAACACGCGCTGCCACCAACACCGTCTCGCTAGGGCTCGGTGTTTCGCCGGTTAGCTACAACATTAAGGAGAGTTATACCACTAGTGGTTGCACACGCCACCTGAGGACACGCCGGTGTTCGGCCACCTGTGCGCGTGCCACGGCATCACTGCACACTGCGCTGCGACAGTACGTCGCGCTTCAAACAGCCTTCCGGCGGTTGTGATGCCGGACCGCCCGCCGCTGCCCAGTCGGACGACGAAGAGGCCGGGAGCCACTGCGGCCGACTCTGGCGCCCCGGCCAAGGACGAACTACGCGAGACGAGGCGTCGCCATTCGACTGGCAGCACTCACCTGCGAAATCGGCCGCCGCACAGCAGAAGCACCGACGGGCTCGGACACATTTAGGCCCCAGCCTGTGCGACAGTCGTTGCCAAGGTGACTGCCGCTCGTCACAGCAGATAGCGAGAGCCGGGCGGGGGTAGCAGAACCACATTGATCCTTCGACGAGCCATTGGCACCGGTTCGTGTTACACCCGTGGTGCTCGTGTAATTGCAGCCTCGAGCGTGCACCACGCCTCGGGGTGAGTAACGGGAGAGCGATTTTGCCGGGGTCCGGGCCGGAACTGGCTGCGCCGCCGGCCGGCTCTGGCTCGGACCCAGCCCAGTCGAGTACCGCCGGCCGGCTCTGGCTCTGACCCAGCCCTGTCGAGTATCGCCGATGTCTGCCCCGAGGCGACGCTAGCCAGCCCTGGATAGCCGTTCATCACCACTCGCGAGACGGAACTATTGAGAGGTGAAGAGACAGAGCGCATGCTAACTCCTGACGGCATCCCGCACACCAGTAACAATAACAAAAGCCAACAGTTATAACACCCAAGTTTCAACTATCATAGTGTCAGCTATCTGCGTATTAGGACCGCCGCTCTCGCTTCTGCCCGCTCCCGCTGTCACGCTCTGCCGGCGCCGCCACCGGGGGCCGCCTACACGTCGTAGGTGGCGCTGCGGTTGTAGGCGGCCGGCGGCTTCTGGTCGGAGCGCTGCGGCCAGCCGGCCCCTCCGGCGGCGGGCTGGCCGGCCGCCGGCTGCGGGATGCCGCCGCCGTCGCCGCCGCCGCCGGCCGGGTTCATCCAGCTGAGGAAGCCGCCGGCGCCGGCCGCCTGGCCGCCGCCCGCCTGACTGCTGGCCGCCATCGAGGGCGGCCCCTGCGCCTGGCTGGCAGGCGCGCCGCCCGCCTGGCTGTACGCCATCGGCGCGTCCGGACTCTGGCCGGGCAGGTTGCTCAGCAGGCCCCAGCCGGCCTGGTTCAGCGCCGCCGCCACGGCGATCGGGTTGAGGCCCAGGTTGAGCGCGCCGACGCCCATCTGCGCCGGGTTCATGCTGCCGCCCTGGGTGCCGGCGTGGCCCGGGTGGCCGCCGCCGGCCATGTTGCCGCCCAGGCCCAGCGACGTGCCCAGCGCCGCCAGGTTGGGCATCTCGCCGCCGCGGTTGCCCTGCTGGTGGCCGCCCCAGCCGCCGTTCATGCCCTGGCCGCCGTAGCCGTGCTGTGGCGCCCCGTAGCCGCCCATGCCGAGCGCGCGAGGCCCGTCGCGCATGTGGCCGCGCCCGTACGGGTGCCGGCCGGCGTGGTCAGACTTGGGCGCCGCGTTGCTCACGTGCACCGACGTGTTCTTGATGATGTGGTCCTCGCCGCACAGGCTCTGCGCGATGTCCGGGTTCAGGAAGGTGACGAACGCGAACGCGCGGAACGGCTTCGGTATGAACACGTCGGTGACCTCGCCGTACTGGCCGAAGTAGTCGCGCAGGTCCTCCGGCGTCATGTCGTCCGAGCAGCGGCCGACGAACACCTTGCACGGCACCTGGTGCTGTTGTCCCTCCTGCCGGACAGACGGGCTCACGTGGTGGACAGAGCGGCGACAACAGCACGCTGCTGGCGGACGTCCGGGCCGAACGGCTGTGTCGTCACCCGCAGACTTTTGGTCAGCAGTAACACTGCCAGTATGGGACAATCTCTACAAAACGCGCAGCGCGGGAGGTAGAGTTTGCGTCCCGAGGAACGCTTGCTACAGGAACAGGATAGAGATGTGCAAACGGCACCGGGAAGCTACTTTCTTGAACTTTTAGAGTTACTTGATACATGTTTCTTTTTTTGACATTTCATCTTGTTAGTTGACCATCCATGTCAGGCCAAACAGGACATTGTGGGGATGCAGTCAGTCATCAGTCTTAGCCGTAGCTTCCGGAAGTGCAAAATAATTCACCATGTGGCCTGGAAATGCACAGTTAATGGAGTTGTGGTATTTCATCCTCGTCTTCGGTTTTTACCATTTTGCCACATGATGTATGCACAGTCATGCACACAACTACTAAATAATGTAAAATGCATGTGACTGAAGCGAAACGTATTCCGCTTTTTAATCCTTAAGTGGCAATCGTTAATTTTCTTCCAATCTTTCACTATTCCCAAGCAGCTTCTTCCTTCATACACACAGTTAATGGTGAAGTAACTTTAGGACACTGGCTTCCGGAGCCAGGTCGTAAAAGAAATATGATGTCGTGATTGAATACTGATGATATGCAAATTGAAGATGTAATCGAACGAACGTATCACGAACGACGCATTAAACTGATTGGCCACATAGCGTCGCGAACTTCTAATGTCGATTAATCGCAGATGTACTTGGTAATTTCACCGGTTGTGGGATTCGAACACACGATGTTATGATCAAGTGTCTAAGGTGATCAATGCAAAACTGAAAACACCCACATTTTTTCTTAACAGGCCCGGTTTTAATCGGCTTTCTAGGTTTGTCCATCAGAGCGATTGCAGCTAAAGCTATCGGTTTGCCGGCTTTATATGTGGGGTGTTCGGAAAACTGGCGCAGCTTGCATGCATAGCGCATCCCAAGTAATTCGCGACGCATGGCAAGGCTTGGCTTGTTGGCTGCTGCTAAGACCTGCTGCCGGTGACGTGTGAAATGCATCGGCAACAATACGTGGCGCAAGTGTGGTGAATGGTGCCCAGCGTTCGCCTCGCTGTTGCGCATGCACCGTCATTCACAAAGCACGCATAGTCAAGTCTAGAACGGATTTAGGCAAGAGTCAAGCAGAATATCGGCGAATGGAGAGGAGCGATTGAGCAGAGGGTGGAGTGGAGCGATTGAGCAGATGGTGGAGTGGAGAGATTGAGCAGAGGGTGGTGTGGAGCGATTGAGCAGAGGGTGGAGTGGAGCGATTGAGCAGAGGGTGGAGTGGAGCGATTGAGCAGAGGGTGGAGTGGAGCGATTGAGCAGAGGGTGGAGTGGAGCGATTGAGCAGAGGGTGGAGTGGAGAGATTTGGCAGAGGGTGGAGTGGAGCGATTGAGCAGAGGGTGGAGTGGAGAGATTGAGCGGAGGGTGGAGTGGAGCGATTGAGCAGAGGGTGGAGTGGAGCGATTGAGCAGATGGTGGAGTGGAGCGATTGAGCAGAGGGTGGAGTGGAGCGATTGAGCAGAGGGTGGAGTGGAGCGATTGAGCAGAGGGTGGAGTGGAGCGATTGAGCAGAGGGTGGAGTGGAGCGATTGAGCAGAGGGTGGAGTGGAGCGATTGAGCAGAGGGTGGAGTGGAGAGATTGAGCGGAGGGTGGAGTGGAGCGATTGAGCAGATGGTGGAGTGGAGCGATTGAGCAGAGGGTGGAGTGGAGCGATTGAGCAGAGGGTGGAGTGGAGAGATTGAGCGGAGGGTGGAGTGGGCGATTGAGTGAGGGTGGAGTGGAGCGATTGAGCAGAGGGTGGAGTGGAGAGATTGAGCGGAGGGTGGAGTGGAGAGATTGAGCGGAGGGTGGAGTGGAGCGATTGAGCAGAGGGTGGAGTGGAGCGATTGAGCAGAGGGTGGAGTGGAGCGATTGAGCAGAGGGTGGAGTGGAGCGATTGAGCAGAGGGTGGAGTGGAGCGATTGAGCAGAGGGTGGAGTGGAGCGATTGAGCAGAGGGTGGAGTGGAGCGATTGAGCAGAGGGTGGAGTGGAGCGATTGAGCGGAGGGTGGAGTGGAGCGATTGAGCAGAGGGTGGAGTGGAGAGATTGAGCGGAGGGTGGAGTGGAGCGATTGAGCAGAGGGTGGAGTGGAGCGATTGAGCAGATGTTGGAGTGGAGCGATTGACCAGTCAGACGCGAGGGCGCCCTGGGGCACGTATTGTGCCCCAGGCTACAGCTCTGACTCCCTTCAAGGTAAGCCCGTTCTCCGCCGTGATGTGGCGCTCCAATGTCCGATACTTTGGAGCGCTCCGCCAGGGGGCTCCAGTGGCCTGTCGGCATTCCCGAGGTCCCCCACGGAACAGGGCTGACGTGCGGCGCAACGATGGCTCTCCGTATACGGTCAGTGGCTGTATCAATTATCGCAGACAGAAGAATCTCCACTGGCGATTGGAAGTTCTCGTGACTTGCAAAAACTGTCGCCTCTGTTCTACTCTTAAACTCGTCCCATCTTGGTCCTCTGAGGTGCAATAACTGAGGGCGCTGACCGGGCACCGCATCGTCTCGGTATCCTGAACCAGGCATTGTAGGGTGGTCCTTAAATAACCCTTTGTCTACAAATTGTGCTCCCATCCCCCAGGTGTATTCCTTTGTGTGGAAATCCTCCAGGAAAAAATACAAAAAATTATAAACAATATTCAACGATTGCACATTGACCTTACAGTTTCACAAATTGCTATATTGCACATACCTTTAACACTATGACAGTATTTTCAAAGTGTAAAGTGACAATTACTGATGCAGTTAGCAGTGTCTGTATATTGAATAAGGCTACAAGTGACACGTGACATGGCTAGTTGGAGTAGACATAACGCTTACCTAGTCAACACCAAAGAAGCTATGAAATGGTCCAAGCTGCCATCAAATGGCGAAGTCCTCGGCAACTTGCTTCACTACCACCAGGAGGAGAGATTTGCTATTTCTATTTATGCTCCTGCTGTAGTTGGTAGGGTAGTAAAGTTTTGGGCAAGAGTAGTTTTCCATCCCCACGGTTGGATAAAAACGCCTTTGCTAAGGTATATACAATGTATTTTGAATTCCAGCAGCTGAAGAAAGGCAAAATCAGGAGATCAACTCCCCAAATTGAGAAGGACTTTCCACACCACCCTCTGCTCCTTCGACTTTCAATAACACCCTAAAGGACTTGTTTGATGCAGCCACTGCAGATGCCCTATCGACTTCTTCGAGAAGACTTCGAGAAAATTAATCTCCCGGCGGGATACCTGTCTGCACCTTTTAGGGTACTGGAACTCACGAGAGCACTGCTTGAAGGCACCTAAGGAATCAAAGCCATCAACGACAATGTAGAGCGAGGTGGTTGGTTGGTTATTTGGGCTTACGGGCGCATCGACTGCGTTGGTCATACAGCACCCATGTAGAGCGAGGTGCGACACCAATTCAAGAGTACAACAGACTACTCGCCTGGGATAAGGACCAACACCAGTACCTCCTCCAAGTTGTCACAGCGCATCGTCAACAGCTTTCGAATAGCCAAAAATCTACGCTTATCGGACAACATTGAGTGGAAAGGCATCCCTGATGCCCCCATCCTGTACCAAATCCTATGAGTGGCTAATACTCCCATTACGAGGGGATCTGATTTCCAGCATTTTTTATATGGCCACAGTGACCCAATCCCTTCAAAATGACCAGTAGCCTGTACTATAAGACTATGCCTAAAATGCCTAGAGGCGTGAAACTTCAAGGTTGGTGTGCAACCCCTAAATATTCATTGATCCACACAATATTGGACACACATCTATTTAATACACAAAGGAACACATCTGAAGGGTGGGAGGCGGAAACAGGGCAAAAAAATTCACACCTAAAGCCAAGGACTGTCTTAAGGTATAGGTATGCCTTAAGGTATGCTCGGAATAGGAATGCAATAGCTAGTGCTGGACCATGGTAGTGTCCGTTTCCAGGGCATCGTCTGATACCGTTCACTCTAAATATTGCACTTGTTGTAGGCTAGCTGACCCCACAACTAGTCCAATGCAGATAGATGTCGAATGTGTACAGGAGAATGGGTCGGGCCATCTGTATTTAAAAGGCATAGGTTCATCTGTATTTAAAAGGCAAAAGGTTCATCTAACAAGGATAGGAGTGCAGAGAAAGCCAACAGAAATTCAAGTCTAAAAGCGAAGGAGGCTCGGAAATACTCCTGGATTTTGGTGGGACAAGTTGAGCCAGCCGCGTGATAAATTGTACAGATGGTAATGAGGAGGTGGTTTGCAACAACTCGAGCTTATACAACCTGAAATCATGAGTTGCAAGTGAGTTCTTTGCACAGAGACTATGCGGTAAGCAGCTACAAGCTAAAACTTCACCATGCACCACAACATCACTTGTGACGTTCTTGTCAACTGAGCCCCATCTCGCGGATGAACGGCATGCCGCGCAAGTTTTGTCTCTGGCAAGCAAACAAAAATAGGACAACGTAGGTGTAAAGGCGTTTGCCGGACGCTGAAAACTAGAGAACTAACTTGAACGTACATGAAAGCGTAACTAGTCTTCAAGGCAGAAAAAGGTGGATAAGGTAAATATCATCATGGTGTTTTAAGGAGACCAAGTCAATATCGGATGGTGGCGAAGTACGCGCCGCGTGGTATGCGGGTGCACCGAGTTGGGAAGATTTTCAGGTTACATTTATAGTTATCTTGAAATAGTAATTGCCAATGCAGCTGATTGGGCTGGGTGGGAATAAGGGAGGCGAATCTAACCGGCTGACACAGAAAACCGAACTGGCACAGTGATGAACTATCTCTAGGAAACAAGGAAGTAGTCACGGGATTAGAAGTACACTAGAATAAAGTTGGCAACTAACGTCCAGGTTAATGCGAAATGTCGAATAACAGTGACATCACTCATAAATATGTTCATAGCTACTTTACACATACAATCACACCAAACGTCAGGCACCAACCCATCGCCTCCGGTCTTTTTTTGGACCTCTTCCATCACGCTTTTACCACAGCCTCCCTACTATCAGAATCAGAGCCGAGAATACATGTATCGGCAGCAGGAGCACAGTGCGGCCAGAGTGCACCGCACCGCGCTGGACGGCCACTGGCCGGCGGCTCACCATGGAGCGCGAGTTTGGTATTTTCACGTCGCACCAGCGTCCGTCGATCATGTGCCGCTGACTCAGCACCCGCATCTGGGCTTCGAACGTGCCGAACCGGATGAAGCCGAACCCCTTACTCTGGCCAGACTTCGGGTCCTTCTTCACCTGTCCAGTCAGAGTTCCAGTGTAAGCGCCGGCTGGATGAGAAGTCTCGACTGCATGCTACTCACAGGCCAGGTCGGAGTCTTGTGTGAGTGCCAGTCGATTTGGTGCATGCGGTTGAAGTGTGACTGTACGATACAGCGAGATAAAACCATGTCCAGGTCTCCACACACACCCGATTAGTTATCCCCCACACGCACACGCACACACACCGCACCAGGTCGCCACACCACACCGCACCAGGTCACCACACACACACCGCACCAGGTCACCACACACACCGCACTAGGTCACCACACACACCGCACCAGGTCACTACACACACACACCGCACCAGGTCACCACACACAAACCGCACCAGGTCACCACACACACCGCACCAGGTCACCACACACACCGCACCAGGTCACCACACACACACCGCACCAGGTTGCCACACCACACCGCACCAGGTCACCACACACACACACCGCACCAGGTCACCACACCACACCGCACCAGGTCTCTACACACCGGACCACGTCTCCACACACCAGACCTCGTCTCCACACACCGGACCACGTCTCCACACCAGACCACGTCTCCACACATCGGACCACGTCTCCACACACCGGACCACATCTCTACACCAGACCACGTCTCCACACACCGGACCACGTCTCCACACCAGACCACGTCTCCACACACCGGACCACGTCTCCACACACCAGACCACGTCTCCACACCGGACCACGTCTCCACACACCGGACCACGTCTCAACACCAGACCACGTCTCCACACCGGACCTCGTCTCCACACACCGGACCTCGTCTCCACACACCGGACCACGTCTCCACACCGGACCACGTCTCCACACCAGACCACGTCTCCACACCAGACCTCGTCTCCACACACCGGACCACGTCTCCACACCAGACCACGTCCTCCACACCGGACCTCGTCTCCACACACCGGACCACGTCTCCACACACCGGACCACGTCTCCACACCAGACCACGTCTTCACACACCGGACCACGTCTCCACCACACCGGACCACGTCTCCACACCAGACCACGTCTCCACACACCAGACCACGTCTCCACACACCGGACCACGTCTCCACACCAGACCACGTCTCCACACCGGACCACGTCTCCACACCAGACCTCGTCTCCACACACCGGACCACGTCTCCACACACCGGACCACGTCTCCACACACCGGACCACGTCTCCACACCGGACCACGTCTCCACACACCGGACCACGTCTCCACACCAGACCACGTCTCCACACACCAGACCACGTCTCCACACACCGGACCACGTCTCTACACACCGGTACCACGCCTCCACACCGGACCACGTCTCCACACCGGACCACGTCTCCACACACCGGACCACGTCTCCACACCGGACCACCTCCACACCGGACCACGTCTCCACACACCAGACCACGTCTCCACACCGGACCACGTCTCCACACACCGGACCACGTCTCCACACACCGGACCACGTCTCCACACACCGGACCACGTCTCCACACACCAGACCACGTCTCCACACACCGGACCACGTCTCCACACCGAACCACGTCTCCACACACCAGACCACGTCTCCACACACCAGACCTCGTCTCCACACACCAGACCACGTCTCCACACAGGACCACGCCTCCACACACCGGACCTCGTCTCCACACCGGGCCACGTCTCCACACACCGGACCACGCCTCCACACACCGGACCACGTCTCCACACACCGGACCACGTCTCCACACACCAGACCTCGTCTCCACACACCGGACCACGTCTCCACACACCAGACCTCGTCTCCACACACCAGACCACGTCTCCACACAGGACCACGCCTCCACACACCGGACCACGTCTCCACACCGGACCACGTCTCCACACCGGTACCACGTCTCCACACACCGGACCACGTCTCCACACACCGGACCACGTCTCCACACCCGGACCACGTCTCCACGCACCGGACCACGTCTCCACACCGGACCACGTCTCACACACCAGACCACGTCTCCACACGACCACCACCAGACCTCGTCTCCACACACCAGACCTCGTCTCCACACACCGGACCACGTCTCCACACCGGACCACGTCTCCACACCGAACCACGTCTCCACACCAGACCACGTCCCTCCACACACCAGACCACGTCTCCACACCGGACCACGTCTCCACACCGAACCACGTCTCCACACCGGACCTCGTCTCCACACCGGGCCACGTCTCCACACACCGGACCACGCCTCCACACACCGGACCACGTCTCCACACACCGGACCTCGTCTCCACACACCAGACCTCGTCTCCACACACCAGACCACGTCTCCACACCAGACCACGCCTCCACACACCGGACCACGTCTCCACACACCAGACCTCGTCTCCACACACCAGACCACGTCTCCACACACCAGACCACGTCTCCACACACCAGACCACGTCTCCACACCGGACCACGTCTCCCACACCACACCAGACCACGCCTCCACACACCGGACCACGTCTCCACACCGGACCACGTCTCCACACACCGGACCACGTCTCCACACACCGGACCACGTCTCCACACACCAGACCACGTCTCCACACCGGACCACATCTCCACACACCAGACCACGTCTCCACACCGGACCACGTCTCACACATCGGACCACGTCTCCACACACCGGACTATGTCTCCACACACCGGACCTCGTCTCCACACCGGACCTCGTCTCCACACACCGGACCTCGTCTCCACACACCAGACCACGTCTCCACACACCAGACCACGTCTCCACACCGGACCACGTCTCCACACTAGACCACGTTTCCACACACCGGACCACGTTTCCACACATCGGACCGCGTTTCTACACATGGTGCTGAGTACTTCACGGATCAAACTGGCGGGGGATATTACATGCCATGTTACACGCTGCTAAGAAAATAGACATCACTATCGTTGGCATTCAGAGGGAAAGATACCTCGAACAATTTTTGCCACCCTTCACATTACGCCAACTGCACTGCACGGAAAGGATGGACCCAAGGCAGGAATATTCCCTCAATCACTAGAAGAATCGTGGTGGTGTTGAAACCTGCATGCAATTGTCACCTGGTCTGTTTCGGATACAGGATTGCATAATCATATACAAGCGTGTGTGCAGTCGGCGACTCGAAGAACTCCGAGCTGCCTGCTATTGGTTCTTCATTTCACTACCGGCGATAAGCAGGAAAACTTGTGGATGTGTACTATGTGTAAATACCTGGCAAACTCGATAGCTGTTGTGCTTGCGTTCATTGCAAGCGCAATTGCATTAGTTAGCTCTAGAACCAGATCAATTAGTTCGAGCACGATTCTTCAGTCTCTAAAGTTGCTCGGTTCGGTTAACCAAGCGCGCCAGTCGACTATTTGTTTATTGGGGCTTAGGGGCGCATCGACCGCAGTGGTCATGCAGCCCAGTCGACTATTTGTGGCTGTCGCTCCCTTCCCTCGCAGATCACTGGCGGACAGGATGTGGTCGGATATGGAACCCAAGGCCATTTCCGTCGAGCGACGTGGACGGAAGACGTTACGTGACGACGTGACGTGGCTGAGTCTTTAGCTAACATGTATTTTTTAAGGTAATTGCCGAGCTGCTGATGCGCGGCACGCTTTACAATTTGTTCGACTGACACGGATGGGACTGACACGGATGGGGCAGCAGTTTGAGTGGTTAGTGGGATCACCGGACTGGAAGGCAGGATAGACGAGGGAATGGTTCTTGAGATCAGAATCGTCTAAGTGATGAATGCTGGAGTTGACCAAATGCAGGGGCACTTTGCAACATGCAGATGCTGATGTCTTCACCGCCAGTTGGCGATCCATCCATCCACAGACGATGACTCAGCTCAGTCAACGGCCCCAGCACGGTACCGACAAACACCGACACACAGCACACGGCAGACGACGGCTATAGCTGTGACAGCGTCAACGTCCTCAGCACGGCACCGACAAACACGGCAGACGGCAGACGACACACGGCACACGGCAGACGACACACGGCAGACGACGGCTTAGCTGTGACAGCGTCAACGTCCTCAGCACGGCACCGACAAACACGGCAGACGGCACACAACACACGGCACACGGCAGACGACGGCTTAGCTGTGACAGCGTCAACGTCCTCAGCACGGCACCGACAAACACGGCAGACGGCAGACGACACACGGCAAACGGCAGACGACACACGGCAGACGGCAGACGTGCATCCTATACCCATTCCCCTGCCCACCACCCGCGGTCCCACAATGACAAGACGGGTTCGTGTCGTCGGACAGCCTATGGCTGGGCTCTGCACCTCTGCTGCTGACCGAACTGACGTACAGCTGCGTGCAGCGCCGCCAGCCCTGCACTGTGTCCGCTCGGGTATCTCGCATCAAATCAGACATTCCACTAATTATTGATACCCTTAATTAGCATGCATGCCCAACTTCCCCATCTTTGGGTTCTCTGGAATAGATGGAAGTTTCTGGCTAATTTCGAACAAAAAAGTTATAGTAGGTACCCAATCACCTTGGGACCTACGGGAGGGGTGAGTGAGTGAGAGTACCTGTCAGTGGTTCAGTGCTTGCAACACACTCCCTTCAGATACATGGATGGATGGATGGATGGATGGATGAATGGATTGTGGATTTACGACGCACTCAGCAACTGAGCGTGGCGTCGCCTGCCTCTCACCTGGCAAGAAGTGCGGACATCGCGGGGAATCGAACCCTGTACCACTGGCTTTCCAAACGCTCAACTTAACAACTGAGGTAACGACACATTCCCTCCCTTCAGATATAGTTTACGAAGAAAACGTGTCCAACCTTAGTTAACTATGAAAACAAGCTACTGTCGTCACACAAGTTATTACTTCCCCCTCACTCGCCCCACCTACGATGTAATATTACTGATCATCACATTCAATCAAATGGCTATATCCTGAGACAGGCCCAGCCGTTGTCACTGTCCGTCGCCATCCTCACCTGTGCCATGAGGACCTCGCCGAATGGCTCAAAGTACTCCCGCAGCTCCTGCTCGGTCGTCTTCCACGGCAGCCCCAGCACAATCAGGTCGGAACACTTCTGCTTCAGCTCCAGCCTCTTCGTCTTGGCCAGCCCGGACTCGAGCAGCTCATCGTTCTTGCGCTTGTTCTCTGTGGGCGGTTCGAGAGCGTGAGCGGCGGCGCCGAGCCTGCCGATACCTCTCCTGATCTGCCAGACCCGATATACCTCTCCTGATCTGCCAGACCCGATATACCTCTCCTGATCTGCCAGACCCGATATACCTCTCCTGATCTGCCAGACCCGATATACTCCTCCTGATCTGCCAGACCCGACATACCTCTCCTGATCAGCCAGACCCGATATACCCCTCCTGATCTGCCAGACCCGATATACTCCTCCTGATCTGCCAGACCCGACATACCTCTCCTGATCTGCCAGACCCGATATACTCCTCCTGATCTGCCAGACCCGGTATACCTCTCCTGATCTGCCAGACCCGATATACCTCTCCTGATCTGCCAGACCCGACATACCTCTCCTGATCTGCCAGACCCGATATACCTCTCTTGATCTGCCAGACCCGATATACCTCTCCTGATCTATCAGACCCGATATACCACTCGTGATCTGCCAGACCCGATATACCTCTCCTGATCTGCCAGATCCGATATACCTCTTCTGATCTGCCAGACCCGATATACCCCTCCTGATCTGCCAGACCCGATATACATCTCCTGATCTGCCAGACCCGATATACCTCTCCTGAACTGCCAGACCCGATATACCTCTCCTGATCTGCCAGACCCGATATACCTCTCCTGATCTGCCAGACCCGATATACCTCTCCTGATCTGCCAGACCCGATATACCTCTCCTGATCTGCCAGACCCGATATACCTCTCCTGATCTGCCAGACCCGATATACCCCTCCTGATCTGCCAGACCCGATATACCTCTCCTGATCTGCCAGACCCGATATACCTCTCCTGATCTGCCAGACCCGATATACCTCTCCTGATCTGCCAGACCCGATATACCTCTCCTGATCTGCCAGACCCGATACCTCTCCTGATTTACCAGACCCCGATATACCTCTTCTGATCTGCCAGACCAGATATACCTCTCCAGATCTGCCAGACCCGATAACCTCTCCTGATCTGTCAGACCCGATACCTCTCCTGGTCTGCCAGACTCGTCCTCGGCAATCTCAATCGCATCAATGGATACTAATCCGGTCCTTCGGAAGCAAATCTGGGTGCATAGCAAAACGACTCTGAAAAAGAACCTTGGGTTCTTTTACGTCGTATTCAAACGCTAGTTCGTTTAGCGCCGCCAACCTCTCACGCCTATTGGTAGCGGGTGGACTCGGTAATGCCGTCGGTTGTGATATTCGAACCCATAATCTTGCGATTAAAAGTCCGACGCTCTACCAACTGAGCTACCGCGGCCCCCAAAACGGCTCTGAAAAGTCAGGGCAATACGAATAGGAATGCATTCTGGCTTCTTTTCCTTTCACATCAACTTTACTCTGACGATGATGATTGGGGTTTTATGGTGCGTTAACCCATGTGGATTATACTCCTCAATTTTACTCTCAACTCCATCAGGCGAATGGTGACAAGCCATGCTCCTGCCGTCAACCCCGCAGCGTATCGTGAATGCACACCGGCTGGCGGCGGTGGCGCCACTCGCGCTCGATGGCCATGCGCTTGTGGCGTGACGCTTGTAACTAAACACTTATAGACCATTTTCACTGGTAATCGGGGCGGGGATGGCCGAGTGGTTAACGTTTTTGGCTCTGGGTACCAAAGGTCCCGAGTTCGACACTAGCGCCGTTCGGAACATTTTCAAATCCCACGGCCCACCGGCGAAACAGTGTGGGCGGCGCCATTAGTCGTGAATGTGCATAAAGTGCGTCGTGAACCAGCCAATAAACAAACAAACAAACACTGATGATCTGCGATGTAGAAAGCGAGTGGCACTTAATGTCAAAATGACAAAAATTACAAAAATGACGTGAAAACAATTGTCATTCAGTGTGGTTCTCCACTCAATTTTCAGAATTGCAGGACACTGTATGCAGCTGTCGCTCCTTTGACGGCGACCTTTCAACACCAGACTGGAGAGCCAAGTCGTACACAAGAAGTGATCTTCCAATACTTCGCGATAATGCAATTCCTACGTCCTTAGTCATGCTGTTTAGACTTAATAGGAGACACAGGAGCCACCAGGGATAAGCCTGCAAGGGGAGATACTGTAGGGCTAGACAAAACGATAGTCAGCACCCAGACCAATACTACAGTCTAAATTCGAAAGGAACTATCGACCAACATCCTACATCCTACCAATATCCATTAACGAATCCATCCAATCATATTCACTCGGTCCACGGAACACATGCGTGGATCAAGTGTACCATCAATAAATTCCATCCATGCCTACTTATAGGGGCTTACACAATTTACACCTACCAGCAAAATATCACTACATATATCACTAACTAAATTTAAAAAGCAAGATTCTCCAACCTAAAAAACTATTCTACTCTACCTTTAACAACATTCAATGAGGGACAGAGGCAGAGTGCCATCCGCTAGATATTTATTACGTTAAAGAAAGGGTTCACGTTAAAGAAAGGGTTACGTTAATCCGGGTTATATAGCATCCGGACATATCAAATGAGAAAGAGAGGAAAGATTAGACACCGGCAAACAAAGAATGTGGCGTCAAGGGCCGATACATACATAGCATATATGTTCATGTACATACATACATACATGCATGGAAATCAGGACATTTGGAGGATGGGGAGCTTCATAGCCTGCGAACAGGCCCCACTGCCCACCTGCGACCTGAAACGAAGTGGAGGCCCGACGCCCAGGGCGAGTCGTGGGCGTCGGACCCGACCTTGTATGTGTAGGTGTATGTTTAAGTTAAAGCTTAGAAAAACCTGATAAGGGTAAAACCAATCTGCTTGGAAAACCCCTAGGTAAAAACCGAGCACAATATATAAGGAAAAACCGTCCACTTTGGCCAAATTGGATCCGTCCCTGCCTACCTAGCGCGAAATCACTTATATGTATGCGTTTTACGAAGTCGGAGAGGAAGACGTGTGTGACGAAGCCATGCAGCTAACGAAGTGGCAACGCGTATCATATAGCTTTCAACTTCACGTCAATTCAGCTTGAGCCAGGTAGTGTGTGACAGGGAAATCAGATTAGTTCGGAAAGTTTGGTGTCACGTAAACAGTGGAGAAGCAGCTAGAGGTGTACCGGGTGCTCATCCCCGAGGAGATCCCGAAGTGAAATTTGTGTATGGATGTTGGCGAAATACTGGAGAATAGCGCGACGATGAGGAGCATAGCTGGACAGATAAGCAAAATGTCGGCGACAGTAATGCAAGCTCAACATGTGCTACAGAGTGGAGGGCGGCGTGTTCGATGAAAAAATATAATTGTGTGTCAATCTGGTGTGTCCGAGGCGAAGTTTGGCGAGCACCACCTCGTTCAAGCGGAGTGCTAGTGGAAAGAAGGCCAGTTTGAAAGTGTGGGCTTGATAGCGTGTTTGTGTGTGGTGTCGTGTGGCCAGCAGGACTGGGCATATTTGTTAAATAACGTATTTCCCAGGATAAGGAGATCCCAGGGGGCACTGGGGCGCAATCATTCGTAGGGAGGTCAATTGCCGCACGAACAAGGCCGTCCGCACACTCGTTACCCGGGATACCCGTGTCCGGGAATCCAGAGGAGGGTGAGCTGAAGGTGTTCGTGATTGTGATGGTAGAGGTGTCGGATAAATATTGACTTACAAGTACATACACGCAGCTGGTGGCTATTATTGCACAAGATGGATATGAATGAACAAGTGAGCTGAGTAGCTGAAAGGACGTAAGGATTAAGGACGTTGCGTTAATTTGGTTTGACCAGTGTCGGGCTCACCGCACTAGGCAGCGCCCGTACCATTGCTGGTACGGGGTCGTCAGTGTAGAAGAATGTGTGTTGTAGATAGTCCTCTTGATATTAAAAATATACATATATATGACTTGAGCGCCGATAGGGGAGAATAGGATTTTGTTGTGCCTAGAGATACTCGAGTTCGGGGTGCTTCATGTGCCAGAATGGGAAAAGGGTGAAAATTTGGTCGGGGTTACATCGGGAAATTTTAGCGCGGATGTGAGAACCTGCTTCAAGTGAATAACAATGCTGTACTTGTTTTTGTTTTTGAGGCGTCGAACAGGGGGTTTAGATCATGCGACATTGGAGGAGTGAATTAGCTGCGTTCTTGTTCTGATGTGGTATCTGGCGAGTTGTAGTGCTCTGCGGCGTTGTAGGCTATGTAGAATGGCCTCACCCCGGAGACTGGTGGTAAGTGTGGTGCGGTGCACTCCGGTGATGAGGCGGAGTGCGTGGCTTTGCATGCATTCTGGTGATATGGTGAGTGAGGGGATATATGATCGAAGATAAACGCATTGCATTCCAGGGTTAAACGAATCAGGACAGTATATATTTCGGTAAGAATAGTCCTGTCTGCACCCCAGTCGCGACTAGAGATGTAGCGCAGGAGGTTCAAGTGCACAGCACAGCGCTGTTTAATTTAGGTAATGTGGGGATTCAAATAAGTTGCAATCATTGCTTCCCGATAGCAGTGAGCTAATGCATCATTCTCTGGGGGAACACACAGGAAACGTGAATTGTGGTACCGATTGATGATTGATCCAGGTCAGCCCGATGAAATCAGTCACCTTACCTATCAGAGCTGTCAGTCGCCGTTGGTTATCTCGTTATCTCACTCACCTTCAGGATTTTCTGCAATGATAAAGGAACAGTGTCAGATGCTGTTGCTTTATCAGCACTTCAGCGCACACTAGTTGATTGATGCTATAAAAGTTAACATGGCTGATCAGTATGCATACCATGCACACATGGCAAAATAATTACATGCTCCTCAAATTCAAACAGAATGCTGTGGATCACAAAAACATGAACAGTTCGATTAAAAGTCCACCCACGAAAAACCGTACGGCAAATACAATGGAGTTTCTCACATACACAGTAGTAATTCTCTTTTCTGAAGTTCAGAGTTTGCAACGGGAAACCCCGTCCAATGGTGGCCGCAATTAAAAAATGTTCAGCCGGGCTGCATTGCAGGCGAGGCTATTAAATCGTGAATTTGAATGAATTTCACCATTTTCATTGCACTGAGAACGCGAAAAAGCTTATACCAAGCTGCATGAGCACAGACGCTGCCCTTTCGAGTCCACTGGTGCCAGTTTAAACTAAATCCATCGCGAAGTGGTGGTGTTAGCAATCATCAAGTCCTTGCGTTCAAGCCCTGTACTGGTGGCCCCATCTTTTGAAAGGAATACTAACTTCACACTGAAATTAAATACAGCCTCCGGCGTTTTGCTGCCATGCTCAAACTGCCATACCTAACCTAACCCTAACACTGAAACGCTTATACAAGTGGTGGCTCATTTATAATGAAGTTTCTAAGCTCCATTTTAGTCTTCCTTCAATTTCATCGAACTCCCTCCACCCTCAATTTAGCTTGGACCTGTACCATTCATTGCTTCACAACTGGAGAGTAATTGAAGAGTATCTTGCTGAAATCATTGCTGCTGCTGTATGCAGTGTTCATTTCCGTTGTTCCTATCCCTTTCGCCACCTTCTTTTCCTTCGCTGATACTACCACCGCACTGCAGTCACCACGGCCTTCGCGACTGCTGCTTTTACAGAAGGGATGCTGGCATTGACAGGCAAGGGAAAGTTGGACGCTTTGAACAGTGAGAAACGTAATGATTTATAGTATAAGACGAGAAATAGCAAAGCACATTATGAATGATACAGAGGCCAGGTCCAAGCAAACATAAAAGCACAACAGATAAACTGCGAGATGCTGCTACGATGCGATGAAGACATGATTGTCAGTACAACATGGTGTAGGTTCAGTGTTAAATTTTTCGTGAAACATGGTGAATATACCACTTTCTGAGCACTCAATCGACATCCTTCTAGAACCATCGACATCCTGCTTCTCGAAGCGTCCTTATGAGTTCTTCGTGTCTTCTTTCTGACAGTACCTCGTTTACATGTACCATGATCATGCTTTGGATAAGGGATGGTGATAGACAAACATTTCGCAATGCAATTTCAGGCAAAGGGATTATTCACAATCCAATATGGCATGCAGTGCGATTGTATAGCATAGGCGTTTTTATGGACATCCAGAATATAGCTCTCCCTAAATTATGAATATCAAAACAACTCATGATGGTACAGTCAAAAGTACATCATTGGCTCAATTTTGAGCCTGAAAGACATCAAAAGCATTTGAAATAACACTAATTCCATGACAAATTTCAACATCCTACTGTGTTCGTTCCCACATCTCACACCAAACGAAAATCATCATTTTATCACTGTGTAGGTTTAATACATATTTACTCTACATATTCGATAATCAATACACAAGTATATGTGTTTTCATTGACCAGATTTGGTAAATCATGTAACTTGCACTGCCAGAAAGGATATCGTACATAGTAAGTTGTCTATATTCACAAAAATGTTGTATGTCTTGCAAATTAAACGACCAGGCACTGTCACTGTCACCAGAGTGATGCCTCGTTCAGAGTGACGAGTGTGTCACCAGAGGATATGAACGCCAATTCATCCCGCAAATTGTAGTGGTGCACCGGCAGTACCACCCGGACAACTGGGAAGGCAACTGCAACTTGACAAGCAACAGATGGTGACAGGGGCCTAGATGACCGAGTGGTTGAGATACTGAGCTCTGGGTACAAAAGGTCCCAGTTCAACACCTGCACCACTCGGAACATTTCCCAATCACTCGGCCCGCCGGCGAAACAGTGTGCGCGGCGCCATCACCCGTGATTTGTTGAACGAACATGTTTGTCACTGCAAAAAGCTTCCAACTCTCCTTTCACTGGCAATGTGAACATCCATTCTGCAAGACCAGCAGTGGCTGAGGTGGTGACTATGGAAACAGCAGGGCAGTGTAATAATAAAACTGATGGGGATGAAGATGGAACAAAAGACCAGAAAGAACAGGAAGGAGCATAGGAAACAATAGCTGCAAAAATAAAAATAAACATACTCTTAAGGTATTCTCCAGTGACACAGTAACAATGACTGGCATGCAATGAAGCTCAGATGAAGGTGAGGAAAGTTGAAGTTCAAGAGGTGGAAGAAAAGCTAAAGCATATCTTAGGAACTTGAATATATTTGAAAATTACTCCTATTGAGGGCCATGGAGGGAACCCAATCACATGACATTTTGAGCATTGCTGTGAAGAAAACTGAGGCTGAAATGAATTTCAGTAGCAAGCTGAGGAGTGGGGATAGCCAAGTGGTTAAGGTGTCAGGCTATGGGTACCAAAGGTACCGGATTCGTGTGGGTGGTGCCATTGGCCGTGGATGTGCATAAAGTTCGTCGTGAAACACTTAATAAACAAACAGCAGCAAGCTGACATTCCTGTCTATAGATGGCGACACAAGCGCAGGGATCGGGCGTGAAGCCAACACCACCAATTTGTAACAGATATTGATGAAAATGGCACCAGTTGACACGAAAATGGATGGGAGTCAATGATGCATGCATTTGGGCATAAACTAAGTTATGCACTTTCAATGCGGCGAAAAAGTCAAAGGTTCATTAAAATCCATAACTTTTGGACAATGTTAGGCAAGAACCAGAATGGTTCAACATTCTCCTGAATGTTCTGAATTTGATATTCACCCTGGCCTAAGAACACACTAAAAAAGGCTGCCAATCTCTCACTGAACAAATATTGCTACCAATCCCCCTTCATGTGACTGTTCTGTCTTGCATCCTCTCCTTATCAAGCTTAAGAGATGCTCAGATAGTGGCATTCATGATTAACCTTTCAATGTGCACTAAACTTCAGCCAGCCAAGTGGCACATGCTGAATTCTTAGTGTGTTTTGGTGTTGTGAGCTGAGAATGCAATATGTATATTAAATTGTTACTGTTAGATTCTCAGAAACACAAGCATGTACCAAAAGCTTGCATAAATCTTGCAGGATTTATTATACATCAAATCAGCTACTTTGCTATAAATTTATAACATAGGTGCACACACAAAGTTTTGAATGGCCATTATCAACAAGCATGGGCAGTCAGCTTAAGAATGTGGATACTTCATCTTCAAGCATTGGACACTCCTTCAAAATATACCAAAGAAAATGTGTTTCTGAGAATCAACAGAACTTTTTTTTACTCAAGTAGATGAAGCATGAGTAGGAGTTTTAGGAATCAGGGAGAAACATGGGTTGGAAACGTGCATATATCTGGGTGGTTATTGCCTTGCTATTTCACAATAACCAGTGACAAGAATACCCCAAATTGGATGCAGTTTGCAACATGAACTTATTGGATGCACTTAGCATAACAATTGGAATACATCACACTGCAGGGTTAAAATATTGGTTTTTAGTTAGGTGTGATATGTCAAAACAAGCACAGTAGGGTGACAACATTTTACATGCAATTGATGTTATGTAGAATGTTTTTGATGTTTTCAGATTCAAATTTGAGCCAATGGTGTGGGTACTTATGACTGTGCCTTCAGTTGCTTTGAGATTCAATATTTAGGAAGAGCTAATTTGGGGCATGGAGAAAAACAACAGCTATACACTGGCACTGTATGCCATATCCAATTATAGTTAATCCCTTTGCCAGAAATTGCATTGTAAAATGCTGGTGTATCACCACTGCATATCTCCATATCAAGAGCATTAACATGATGCTTCTAAATGAGATACTGTTGGAAAGGAGACACAAAGACTTCATAAGATATACCAAGGACCAGGATGTCCTTGGTAATAATGTCTCTGATAATAATGTAAATTGTGTGTTCAGAAAGTAGTATTTTATACCATATTTCACAACTAAATCATCACTGTGACACACTGGTAGATACAGCTTAAAACTTGATACCAGCAGGTAGCATACATGAAAAGAACAGCAAACATAATGTTCTAACACAGCCACACAATGTAATGGAATGGCATCCAAATCATCATGTCATGGATGTGATGGACATTGGAAAGTACCAGGGCCATATATCCCTTGCATGATGTCAACAGCCTACTAGTGTACATCCTACCAAAGCAGATTAGAGCAGTATGGACATGAAGGTCAGTCATTGCCTGTCAGCATGTAACTGCTGCAAAGGTATGGCCTATTCCTGATTGGCAGAGCATTACTTCTTCATGTTGTTAGGTTTGGTGCAAGCATCTCCACTTTCCTAGTGTTCATTTTAAAACCCTGAGGTTACTACACTTTGAGTTCCAGACTCATTAGTTGGTTTACAGCAGCAATTTGCTCTCCCATCTACTAGCTTTTTAACCTTCCAAGTCATTCCTCCCTTGAACTAAACATTCCAGACATGAATTTAAAAAAGTGCATTGAAGAGCTTTTAATATTAATAAAAATTGGTTTCAATAAACTTTCTCAGTTTTTTTTTTCATTGGAAAAAAATTATCTTTATAATGAGAATATAACAAATTCAGAGAATGCTTTAGTATAATTTTTCTTAAACCATTTTATATTCTGAAGCCTATATTGCAATAGTCAGCAAGCAACAAGTCTGCATGAATGCCCTACTCATGGGGTGTGCCAGGAATATTTATTAGTCATGCTGTGTCAGCATGTCAGGAGTATCAGGTATGTATTTATAAACTTGGTTAACATCAAATAAGTATACCTTTGTTATCATTTTCTGTACCATTGCTCAGGAAGTTGGCTTATAACCTCATCCTTTGCTAATTTAACCACAGCACCAATTTGTCATTTGACAGTCATTCATTGGCTGCCATATTTTGTAGTGTTGTATGCAGTCTCCACATGAATCAGAAATCATATTACAATTTGCTGATGTTCATAAGTTTAATTCTATGTATATTCTGCAGCATCATTAGTAAAACCAATTTGGTTATTAAAACTGATGACATAATTATATTCTGTGCTTATCTTTAATTTATACAGATCATTATGCTGAGGATTGTCCCTCTATCTGGTTTCTTAGACCACATGACCTGGGACCAAATTTCCACTTTAAACTGACCATTGCCATTCTGACTGTATATTTGACAACATAGTAGGGTATAAATAGGTCCCTTGGAGGGTGCTGTAGATGAACCACACAGCCATTACTGATGGGGTGTCTGGCAGTCATGTCAGCCAGTTCATTTCCTGTACGTCTAACATAGCTGGGAATCCAGTAGAACACTATATTTCTGCCAATGTTGTGCTGGGAATTCCCAACTTTGATAATCCTCCTAACAAGTTGGTTATCCTGGTTAAAGTTTCTCAATGCCAGGATACTACTCAGTCTGTGAAAACCACATGCTTTGTGGCCTGGTCTTCCTGTAAAAAATAGATGGCTTGCAGAATGGCATATAATTTGGCAGGAAAAATTGATGTTTGTGTCAGTAGTATGATTGAACACTTGTTTGTTTATTGGTTGGTTCACAACACACTTTATGCACATTCACGGCTAATGGCGCCACCCACCTTTTTTCCTTGGTGGGGGGGGGGGGGTTTAAAAATTTGACTCATGTAAGCAGGGGCAGTGGTTAAGGTGTCAGGCTACCAGAGGTCCCAGGTTTGACACTAGTGCCATTCAGATTTCCAAATCATGGGACCACCAGTGAAAGTGTGGGTGGTGCCATTAGCAGTGAATGTGCATGAAGTGTCTCATGAACCACCCAATAAACAGACTAATGTAAGCACATTCCAACACCAGAGACTAATTGAACAGCTTGTGTAAATACATGAAGCCATGATATTCATGTATTTTTTACAATGCCAATATTTGGAGTTCCTCTGGGTTTACATGTTCTTTCTTTGAGCAGGACAAAGTCACATCAGTTTGCACTGGGACAACAAGCCAAGGCAGAGTGCTTGGCATGATAACATGTGCTACAGAATGCAACTTGATGTTAGTCACAAAGGATCAAAGCCATATGAATGGAAAATAGTAGTCCATGCCGATGAGCCCTGGGATGTGTTCTTGATGTCCCGGAGAATATCCAGTGATAGGCTGTATGTTTCCGGTTTTGAGCAACATTGTGATAACACCGATAAGAAGGGGAGACCACATGCCATGGAGTTGCTCCCAAATGAAAAAGATGAAGCAGTTCCTTACCTTTTGGAAAAACACACAGATACACTACATTTCCCCAACCACCTTCAGGTGGTTGCAATTTTCCTTCCACCAATCGCACACCACGTAGACTTCTGGTTTCAGTGCGATACTTTAGGCCACAAGCACCCGGGAACTGCGCCGACAATGTCGTCAACAGCAGACCCATATCTTCCTCACACGGAATTTCCATGGGCTCCTCACTTTCTTCCTCTGCTACCTGAATGTAGCAGCTCATCCTGACGAAGAAATGAAGAAAAACAAACAAATTCCACTCAAACACACATTCACGCTAAATTCTCGCTGCCTACGCCATACACCCGGAAGTATCAAGAATATTTGGCAAGGTTCTGGTATTTGTAGAAACATTGGAGAAGTCTCAGTCAAGCATTTTAGTGGTAATTAGTAAGTAACGGCTCAAAAGTTGCGTCACAAAAAGTGCTTTCGATCCATTGAAATTAATGTTATCGAAAGATGATGACCGTATTTACCGCAGTTCTCTCTTCCTATCTCAAAACAAGTGATTTGGCTACATGAACTTCTCAGGACCAGAGTCGCAGCTAAGGGTGCCTGATCCTCCTTAACGAAAAATGCACTAGATCAAACAAGACATTTTAGTATTTGAATGCAATCAATTTTCGGTGCCTTTTGCGCGCCGCAACAGGTCTGGGGAAAAAGGTTTTTTTTTGAGGATCGCGACGAATGACTCTAACGTATTTCACTGTGAAATTCGTTTGGGCTTATCTGCCAAATTCCTTGGTGCTCTGGCTTGTCTGCGGAATTTCAGAACTTCCGCTGAACCATTAACCCCCGTCTCTGGGCGGGTTGTTAACTGCCCCCTTAGGTTTGCCGCGCAAAGTGAATGAATGGCGCGCTAGTGTCAACGAGTGTCAAGGTCAAGGTCAAGGTCAATGGCGTCATCTAGTGTCAACGAGTTAGTCAAGGTCAAGTAATGTCATCTCCAAAAATGCTCAACCAGCCGTCATGCTTTAACCGATACAGATATTTGAGTGAAACTTTCAGTGTTTCCTTATCTTTAGGGGCGAAACAAAACGCACCAGAGGATTTTTTTCTCTTCAGTTTTTAATTACGTATTAGTTTTGCATATTTGCAGATGAGAGTTAAAATCTAACACTCTGGCTAAAGTAAACATTTCTTATGAGAGAAAGTTGAGTTCGAACAACATTATTCGGTTCGCCCTACCAATTATAAACATAAATATTGAAGAAAATTTGACACTCAAAATTGTTGAATTTCACACGAATTGTTTTTTTTTAATCGTTAAAAATGTTAGGACCCTGGTCGATTTCGCCTTTCGTTTCTGATTCCAAATAACTTTTTGTTTCTCAAATCTCCCCAAATGAACGCCCCAGAGCCAAAGACATGGTGCAAGTCATGAAAACCTAGGCCCCCAAGTGACGTCACTTTTTGAGGGTGGTGCCTAGTGTTACTTTTCGAGCGCTTTCCGATGACATTTCTTTCGTTTACATGCGACGCTTAGTTTGGAAATTACAAGGGGTTCCCATCAACCCTCCCCCCGAGACGGGGTATGAGGATATGACTGGAAAGACGGGGAGGACTAAGAGGAAAAGGAAAAATGTGAGAGAAGGAATATACGTTTTACATGCCCAGAACATCAATGTGGCAGCGTAAATAAAAAACCAGTTGTGAGAGTTCCGTCCGAGCAGGTTATAACGGGAACTCCCCAGAGCCAAAGGCATGGTGTAAGTCGGAAAAATCTAGCCCGTAGACCCTAGTGACGTCACTTTTTGGGGGAAAATTGTGGGTGGTGTCTGGCATTACTCTTCGAGCGCTTTCCGATGGCATTTCTTTCGTTTACATGCGTCCGCTTAGTTTAGAGATTAGAGGGGGTTCCTATCACGCCCCCCCCCAGAGGCGGAGTGTGAGGATATAACCGGGAAGACTAGTAGGGTTAAGAGGAAAGCGGAAAATGTGGAAAAAAAATCTACGTTTTACATGACCAGAACAGCAATGTGGCGGCCTGATTAAAAACCAATGATGTGAGCTCCGTCCGAGCATGTTATAACGGGCTTTCTTGGGGGAGCTTATAATCAAGTCAAATATGAGTGCCTGCTATCACAACGGCCGCAAACAAAAACAGATTCAGTCCTCCTACTGCACTCAAACATTGTACACACAGCGGACCTTCGATACCTTTGAACTTATTTCGATATCTGAACATTCTGATGCCGTACGGCAAGCCACGTCGAATGCCACCCACATAATGCAAATTGAGGCCAAAGTAACAAAACGCGAGGACTTAATAAAATCAAAACCAACCTCGACCTGGTTCTTGACCTGACCTGTACCTGGTTGAAATTTTGTTCGAGGGTTGCCCACGAGCTATCTCCTGATACCAAACATGTGTACCTTTGGGAGAAGACGAAGAAACGAGGGGCGACCGAATAAATGAGTTCGACCATTGTCTTTGAAAGTTAATGTGTTTTATGAGCAGTTTGCTACAGTATCTCACGGCACTTCGAATGACTACCACTCGATAAAAATTGAAGACATAGCGACGGGGCGCCAGGGCTTCGAGTAATATGGCAACGACCGTCAAAATATGTTCCAAGTTCCAACGACTTAGTAATTACACAAATGCTCCAAATCGGAGGAAATGACATGGGTCACATGGCATCAAATTAAGTCATGACATGATCTCCGAGAAAATCGGTGCCTTTCGTTGAGTACATGGTATAGGCTAGTTTTCAACCAAATATCTCATGCTTTTATGTTTGAACCTACTTTTTCGGTGGACTTTCATCATGCTGGGATGCAACATCATCAGAAATAGTAATAGAAGTGAATGGTTTGCGCGACTTGATAGAGCATGTTATAATGCGTCTGAAGCAACGGCTTCACCTCGACCGAGACGTCCACATTTCACTGAGGAACAGTATTTCATGATACCTGGCCTGCGACAATAAAGGTCATTAATGGTGTCATCTTGTAGCTTGTGGTATGGGTCAGCAAAACATAGCATGTTTATTTATGGATTTGATTGTTTTAGAACATTTATATTTTGAATGTCTGTGGGACTTGATTTCTGCGCCCTGTTGCCATGCTGGGATTTAAAACATTTGATGATGTAGATCAGAGGTCTCCAACTCGCGGCCCGCGGGCCACATGCGGCCCGCGAGGCCATTCCGTGCGGCCCGCGAGGCCATTCCGTGCGGCCCGCGAGGCCATTCCGTGGAGCCCGCGAGGCCATGCTGTGCGGCCCGCGAGGCCATTCCGTGCGGCCCGCGAGGCCATTCCGTGCGGCACGCGAGGCCATTCCGTGCGGCCCGCGGCCACTTGTCAAAATTAACATGGCGTGCGGCCCGCCAGATCAATTCCTGGGTCATCGGTGCGGCCCTCCAGCATTCCAACGTGTGTTGAAATATTTTTTTTTTCCCAAGAGCGTATTTTAGGATAGGTTAAGTTATAGTTAAGTTAGGTTAGGTTAGGCTAGGTTAATTGGTTAGTTCAGGTTAGGTTCTAACCGTTAGGTTAGGTTAAGTAAATGTATTCACAGATGGCTAATTGGACGACGTTCTCTTGCTGAGTGTTAGTTCCATTACCCCTGATTTTGATAAGCTTTGTGCTGAGAAATGTCACCAGGTGTCTCAGTAATGCATTTTTTTTTTTCTGTATAAGAAGTGGTTTTCAGAGTTTTTTTTATTGGTGCGGCTCTCGGGCCCTCTCGGACTTGTCTGTACCAGGTCTGTAGCCTGCACTACTGTGCGGTAATGCAGGCTGGCTGCTGTGCTGGCAGGCTGTTGCTGGGGATGACTAGTTCTATGCTAGTTCTATACTAAGCTAAATTAGTATGGAACTAGCTGTTAACAAACTTAGAACCGTCACACACACACACACACACACACACACGCACACATACACACACACACACACACACACACACACACACACACACACACACACACACACACACACACACACACACACACACACACACACACACACACACACACACACACACGCACACACACACACACGCATACGCCCACGCACACGCACACACAAACACTATATATATTTATTTATAAATATATATAAACAAATATATATATATAAACAAATATATATATATATATATATATATATATATATATATATAAATATATATATATATATATATATGCGTGTGTGTGTGTGTGTGTGTGTGTATATACATATCATGACGATTAATGTAATTCCACAGGTAGTAACGTACGGATATTGGATGCTTACTGCATTTATGCGGACAGATGCCTTCTTTTGCCACATGTTAGCTTCCGATGCCGATTTCAAATATTCCAGGGAACAGGTATGTTACTGGCGATGTACCCTTTTAATGCATACAAATGGCATTGCAAAGGAATTCGTATTTCCTACTTTGCAAATAGCGAAGGATATACATATCCTTCGGATATGTATATCTAACGCTAATGCGGATATATATATATATATATATCCGCATTAGCATTACGTCTGACGCCTAACGCAACAACATCACCGACTACACAGACGAACTCGTCCGGATGGTCCTGCCAAACGGTGTGCAAGATGAGATAAGGAAAGTAGTACAAAGGGCCGAGGACATAGACAACAAAACGCTCCGGGGAACGGTCGGACTGGTGGGCAGCAAGGAAACAGCCACACGGACCATGTCAACAGACCGGCCACGCGTGGCGGCAAGCACTTACAAGAAGGCAGGACGGCAAACCCATAAGCCACCGCAAGACCACGAAGAACGAGAGAACCCCAAGATAAAATTAACATGCCGGTGCTGCTGTCTCACACATCAATTTGGCAAGATAGCAGCTGAAAGTTGAGGGAGTTCACAACGTGCCTCGAATGCTGGAAGAAGTAAAATCACAGACGTCGCGGACCCCCTCATGTCGGTGACGACTGCGAAGCAGTTGGTGATCCCGTGGAAGCCATGCTCTATAACATCGCTGCCATCGAGACTGAACACAGTGGCGCCTCCTCCCCCTCAGTAAACATCGTGAGCCGGGGCCATGGGGGATTCATCTCCACCACGGATCACTACGTGTTGGATGGCACGCGCGGGTGGCGCGCACGTGAGGCCAGTTCGCACCCGACGTTCAAGCTGAAGGCTGAGATTGACGTGGAGTCTACCCAGTTGGAGCACCCTAGTCCACCCCGAAGATCGGCCATCGTCACCGCCGACGCCGATGAGGGGCTGATGGGACTGTCCGTCCTACAATTGCTGGGGCTGCGCGGGCACCCGACTCATGTCACGAAGCACGTCCTCAGGAGGTCAACGTGTTGGGTTTTGAAGCTGTCTGGGTGCGACTCCCGGTGACGGCTGTTGGCGTCCGTAACAGTCACCAACTCCACGAACCATTTCTACTTGAGCAGAACGACGCTGAAGCAGCTCGGGGTGTTGGGATCAGAGCTTTCGACGGGAGCTAGCTACTGCGAGCTCGTTTGATCGGGGTCACACCCAGTTTTCCGCCTACGGATGCCCGCTTCGTACTGCGCCACCCGGTCGCCCTATGAGTCTGCCCGTCAAAACGTCGCCGGAGAATTCGGAGGGCATGAAAGCATGGCTGTTGAGGAGGTATGCGTCGTCGACGTTTAGCACTTGCCCACACTAGCCATTCCCCGCGATGACTGCCGCCCCTACCCTACCCCATCCCATTGACGTCAGAGTCGACCCCAGTGTGCAATCAATCGTCACGAGGAGACCATAAATGTGCTAGTGCATTGACAAGAAGAAGTGTCGTAGCAGCTCGAGAGGGACGTAGCTCTGGGCGTCATCGAGCGCGTGCCACCCAACACGCCTGTGACCTGGCTGCACATCATGGTACTGACGCTCAAGCCAGAAGCCAGATGGCACCCCTCGTCGCACCATCAATCTGCAGCCACTGAACTGCCATCGCGTACGCGAGACGCATCACACCGTCTGCTCGCCAAGCAGGCAAAAGCCATTCCGCCTGGGACCTTCGAGACCGTTACGGATGCCTTGAACGGGTTCCACTCCATCGAGATCAGGCCTGCAGACCGGCATACGACCACGCTCCTGATGGAGCAGGGCGGGTTTCGCGACCGGTGTGACACCACTGGACACCTCCCATCCCAGGACGCCTACACGGAGCGATGCGACGCGATCATCGCGGACGAGCCCACGAAGTCGAAGTGCGTTGACGACACTATCATGTGGGACGAAGATCTGTCGGTTCACCGGTGGCGCATCCTTGATTATCTCAAGTTGGTAAGAAAGAAAGGTGTGGCACTGAACCCTGACGAGTTCCAGTTGTCGTCGCTCAAGGCTGACTTCGCTGGGTTCATGGTCACGCCAACCGAAGTAAAGCCACTGCCCAAGTGCCGGGATGCCATCGCCACGTTCCCAACATCCCGTTAGTCGTCATTGGCGGACATAATACCGGTGGCGCCGCTCTGGTGGTGGGTTTGCGAAGGAACACCTCCAGAGTGGGCTTGCACCGATTAATGCTATATTCTTGTTTCTAGAGAATGTGCAAGTGATTTCCAAATGTCCAATTTGAACAACGTTGAAACAAGCTCTCCTATAATATGAAGTTCGTTATATTATCACATTATGTCACCCTATCACTTTGCCCTTAAAGTGAAATGGGATCAATTGGTCACACATCTTGTGATGAAAGCGCGTCATGCATCTTAAAGACATAAAGACATAAAAGATTAGTGCAACTATGAGCCACAAGGGCCCTTCTTGGTTGCACTGTGTACACTCAACCAGTTGCCCACCAAATCCGTCGATTAGCCCTCCCTGTAATACTGAAAAGCATTACATTAACATTGCGTCTGAAGCGTAACGCACCAATATCACCGACATACAGTGGCGCCGTGAGCAGAGAGGTTGGGTGGGGGGGGGGCGTCGCGAGCTGCCGGCGCCCCCAGCCGGCGGAGCTGGGTGGTTGACCCCCTAGTTTTGAGACCTGTCGGGCTCCAGTCAATGGATTTTTCCGCATTCATAAATGAACCAGAATGAAGGAAAACACTTCTTCCAGTATATGGTATCAAATATGTAAAATATGTATCCTGGCGCACTAGTGTTCTGTACAGCGCATTTTAAACGCTGAAGTGACTGTACCTCTCCTTTTAGGGCCTTGGACTATTAATAAACCCAATAAATATTAGCCGGTGTCTCCTAATAGCCACCTACTGCCTGAGACTTGCTGTCACCATGGACATCCGATCTTTTTTCCTAAGAAGGTGAGTTTTGGAAGGGAAGCCGCCGGGCCCCTCCAAAATGTCGGGAATGCACCCTCTTGGTTGCTGAGTCATTGATGGGGAGACATAGAGGCCTGGGCCTCCCTGGGAGATGGGTCCATCTAGTACTGTCGTGGCCCTTTTGTGTTAGCCCCACCCACTCCCCCCTTACAAATTTCCTGGCTGCATTGCTGTATGTAGGTACCAGATCAGTTTTATCACTGTCATCATGTCTAGGGTTGAGAAACCAAAGGCCATGGCCCATTAATGGGTCTAAACAGTCGCATGCGCCATGAATGCTGCATATATGCACACAAAACTGTCAGTGGTGCACTCAGGCAGGGTAGTTAGGAGAACTCAGATGCCACCATGTGATCTGCCTCGCCTACCCTTGTTAACTTTTCTGTCAACTTTCCAACTCACATATGTTTCACCAGTTCCCAGGAGCCACAGTCAGCCTCACTAGTCCCTCGACAAGCTGCCACGTCATCCTCCTCCACCGGAGCCTCAGATCCCGTTACACCTCCACCCTCCAAGCGCGCCTGCACTGGTGAGTTCATAACACACCTGTCGCCCATTCTGTGGTGCTGTTGTTATCTCGATATGAAGACGCTCATTTTTCTTTTTTAAGTAAGATTTTGGCCCCTCAGGTACCCTCCCCTAGTACCCAGTCCCTTTTCACTGGGTTCGAAGGTAAACCATATTTTCGCTTTCAGTCTGTCATTTTTGTATCGATTGATTCTCACTTTCATTTTTTCCCTTTTTTGATAAATGGTGCGATGCATAGAAACACAGAAACGATCGTCCCTTGTATGTGCAACTGGACCTACTTGCCGTCAATTCAAATGTATGTAAGGTCGAAAGGTAAAATGGGATTATTTGTGCTTGGAAGTGCTCTGAAACTTGAACTCATCACACTTCCGAACATTATTTTAGGCCCCTGTTCAGAGCCAAATTTTGGGGGCAAATCAATGCCGGTTCCTAGCTATGAAACCATTTACTCTAAACCAGTTTCCTAGCTGAGAAACTGGTTTAGCGTAACCAGTTTCTTAGCTTTCCGCTCGCAAAGTTTCTTGGGGTTTTCTTTGGAGTTGTGCTGGAGTTGTGCTGGAGCTATAGCTAGAGTTGTGAAACCAGTGGCCAATGAGGGAACACCATCTCGTCGTCCAAAACTTGCGTTCGACGCGAGTGATTTTTCCACACATCCATTTTCTGGCCATTTGTATGCCCTTCCTCCTCCTTTTCTTCCAGATCCTGGTCTCAGTCGTGACTCAACATCATCGCCGCAGCAGTCGCCATGGCGCCTCCTGGATTTAGAGACGCCAAATCAGCCTCCAGCTAAGACGATCCCTAAGCAGGTGCTTCAAGGCAAGACTGTGGTCTTCCATGATCACTGGAACCAGTAGTACCCATGGCTTCACTTCGACCCCGTCCGTGGAAAAGTATTCTGTTTCTACTGCGTCCGCGCGCACGAGCGCGGCACCGCCAACCCAGTTCAGAAACCTTGCTTCTGGGCTGGCGGCTTCAACAACTGGAAGAAGGCTCTGGAGAAGTTTAAGCAGCACGCCATCTCCACAGATCACGGGGACAACTTCCCAACTGTGAGCCGCCCGATCGTAGACGTCATTCAGACGGCCAATCAGCGCCAGCAGCAGACCAACAGGGCCTGCCTCGTGAAGATAATCACCAGCCTCGTGTACCTAGGCAGACAGGATCTGGCCCTCAGAGGGCATGAACAGGACCAGGGCAACTTCATCGAGCTGCTGCAGCTGCGAGCCGCCGACTGATCCGAGCTACAGCAGTGGCTGCAAAGAAGGGAGCGATTCACGCATTCAGACTGTCAGAATGAGCTGCTGCTGCTCGCCAGTCATCAGGTGCTGCGAGAGATCATCACGGAGATCCAAGACAGTGCGGCCGGCGACCTCTGCTACTCCGTGATCGTCGACGGCACCCAAGACCTCAGCGGCCACGAGCAGCAGTTGGTGTGCATCCGTTATTCAGACAAGGCCCTCCAAGTCCACGAGGAGTTCGTGGGGTTTCACGAGACGCCGTCGACGACGAGTGCTGCTCTGGCGCGCATCATCGAGGACTCGCTTCAGCGCATGAACCTCCCCCTGGCTGGCCTTCGCGGCCTCACTTTCGATGGGGCCGCAAACATGACGGGAGGTTTCCGCGGCACCCAAGCCATCCTGCGCGGCAAACAGCCAGCAGCGCTCTTTGTCCACTGCGGCGCCTACTGCATCAACCTAGTGGCGAAGGAGAGCACCGACGCCTCCCAGCTGATCCGCAACGTCCCCTCTACACACTGAACGAGCTCGGGCACCTCTTCGTCCAGTCCCTCACCTTCCGGGAGAAGTTCCGGCAGCTGTGCGTGGGCCAGGGGGAGGAGGTGCCAAGGAAGCTGCGGCCGCTCTGCCCCACGAGGTGGACAGTGCGGCTACAGGCAGTGGATGCTGCCATCAACCAGTACAGCGAGGTACTGGCCACGGTGGCGGAGTTGGGCGGCGAGTCGCAGCCACGTGGCGGCCACTCGCAGCCACTCGCAGCCACGTGGCGGCGAGAGCGGCGGCCCTTCACGCCCAGCTGCGCAAGGAGTCAACCCTGCTGGCGCTCCACCTAGCGCGTGCAGTGTTGTCGCCTTTGGACCGGCTTAACCGCAGCGTCCAGGGCTCCCGCTGCTGGACTGTCCCCCAACTGCTGCGTGGAGCCGAGTCTGCCAAGCAGCAGCTGCAGGCGCAGCGCGACGGGGCGGACGAAGCCATCCAGGAGTGCCTGCAGCAGGTGAAGGGATCAGGCTGCGACGTGCCCATCGTGCTGCCGCGGGTGAAGCGCGCTTCAGCCAGCAACGTCGACGGCGACGGCGGCGAACCAGACGAGCCAGCTAACATCCAACAGTACCTACGGCGAGAGCTGCTGCTGGCCATCGACACCGCCTGCATCCAGCTGAGTGACCGCCTGGAACAGGAAGGCGCCAAGCATCACGTCAAGGCGGAGCAGGCGCTGCTGGCTGACGGTGGCGCCGCAGGCCTCAGAGAGTTTCTGAGCAGCTCTCCCTGGTCAGCGGAGCTGTCAGCTGCTGACCTGGCGCCGCAGCTGCGCGTCCTGTTTAAAAACAGGCGACCGGAAAGCCTCGAAGAAGCGGCAGATATAATCCGGAACCTGGATGAGCCCACACGCAAGATATTCCCGGACGCAGTGAAGCTGACGCGTCTGCTCCTCACCCTGCCGGTCAGCTCCGCCACGGCTGAGCGCAGCTTCAGTGCGCTCCACCGGCTGAAGACATGACTGCGCGCCACAATGGGGCAGGCGCGCCTCAACGCGGTAGCTGTGTGCCACGTCCACCGCGACTGCCTGACTCGCGTGGATGTCGACCAGGTCGCGGCTGCCTTCATCCGTCAGAACCCTGGGCGAGAGCGGGTGTTCGGGCTCACGTAAAGGACTGGCGAGTGGCGCGCGTGTGTTACGGCGGCAGCGGGAGCTCCAGTTTGTTTATGAGCCCTCTAATTTCAGATTGCTTGATTGAACTGCCGACGTGTCGCGGTACATTACCTGATTTTGTGCTTTGCCTGGGACGGGAGCGCCAATTTCGATTTCGAAGAACGTTGTAGCATTTTGCTTTCATTCCTCACGAACAGTTGTTGTATGTTTGTAGGTATGAATTCCTCGTGGCAATTGCTGAATTTATCTAGTCCGCATCGGTGTCGCTGATGCAGTCGATGATGTACGAGTCAAGTCTACGCTTCTGAATGCTGAAAATGTTGCAATAGTCGGGGAATGTTACGCTTGTCGCCGAATCCGGAGCAATGGTGGAAAAGTTGCTATGATTATCAATGCAGAGTTGCTATTCATGGATAAAGCATGAAGTGTTCCCAGTTTATTGCTTTTGACTGGTTGGCTGTACACACCAAGCTTTGCTCTCTCCACCCCCCCCCCGCTCACCGGACATTGGACCCCATAGGTCGTTGCTGAACTGTGGAGCCTGATCCCCCCAGCCAATTCGTGGCGGTGCCCCTGCCGATATATTTGGTGTGATTCGGCCTCGTGAACCAGGTTTCGAACTACGGTTGAACCACCGAATTGATGGTACCGTTCAGGCCCTTGCTAAGTCCGAAAGTTCGTTGGCTGGTTATTGGGTTTTACAACACGTCAACTGTTGAGTCTTATAGCGCCACCAATCTCTGACGCCGACTGGTCGCGAGCGGGTAGTGACAGGTGATACTCAACCCCACAATGTTTCGATTATCAGACGGGCAACGTACCCCTAGACTACTCGTCCCTAATCAGAAAGTCGGAATTCGGTGGGACCCAGACCTGGAAGAGGCCTTCCGGAAATCCAAGGCGGCTAGCATCAGGGAGATCGAAGAGGGAGTCCAGATATTCGCCCCTAACCGCCGGACTTGCATCAGCCCTAACTGGTCCGCCACTGACGTGGGATGCTGGCTCCACCAGAAGCATTGCGATTGTGTCCCGCTGAACCCCGGCTGCTGTCGCAATGGATGGCGAGCGACGCTGGCCGGCTCACGCCTCCTCAGAGTTGCGGAAAAGCGCTACACTCCAGTCAAGGGCGAGGCCCTCGCGGTGGCTTGGACCCTGGAAGACAGCGGCTCCTTCACGATGGGCTGCCGTGACTTGGTCATCGCGGGCGATCATCAGCCGCCAGCGAAGATTATCGGAGAGCGGGCACTCGACGACGTCCAGAAACAAAGGCTCTTCCGACTGAAGCAACGGACGCTGGTGTGGAGATACCAGATCGGACACGTACCTGCGAAGAATATGCCGACGGAGGACACATAATCAAGATATCCACCAGCCACGACTCATTCTGACATGTGAATGATGGGATATTGTGATGTGAACGATGGATGTTTAATCACTGCACGGCAATTGGAGCAGTGAAAATTATCACCGTTCCAGAAATCCAGTGCTAGAATGTCCATTTGAGGTGAGTGATGCACTAGGTACGTACCTACCCGCCACCTATGCAGCAACAGGCGTCCATGATGTGGTCCTGCCATGTTTTGTAACTATTGATGGTACTGTGAACATGAAAGTGGCATGCGCTCCATTTGGTGAGAAACAAAACATCCGAAAGACGACTTGGATGTTTTCGTCATAACATTATCATGCATATATTGCCCGCATCAAGTCACAGTAACTACAACATCGTAATACAACAATCTTAACATTGCGGCAATTTCTAAGAACAGCGCTGGAGACCAAACTACGTCACAGCAACATCGTAGTAACATTCGACTGAATGTTGCTGCAATATTGCTTTCTATATACCAAATTTGACCGCCAGAACATTGCACCACAATCAATCACAACATCGCATGGCACATTAGTTACATATTCAGATGGCACCCAATGGGATTCAGTGGTCATTCGAATCGACTATGGTCTTCTCCGTTCAATTCGTGTATTTCCCCTCCCCTCACAATGCTTTTAAGAAATTGACACCCATGAGTATGATGCTTGTACTTGTACTGTGCAACTAGGTCTAGACTGATTCTCACTAGTTTGATATACATGTATATATCTATACCTATATGTATATATATACACACTATATATACATACATATGCATGTACGTTTGCGTATGTGGGAGCGGGTGCGGCATGCATCGCACTTCACTCCATGTGAATCACGTGCACGCGGCATCTCCTAGGTTTTTCCGATACCGGCCGCTTCCCCAGACGGAAGATGCGCATGTACTCTTGCTTTACCTGCGGGCAGAAGAAAGCTAGCGCCCAGCCATCGGTCATCATGCTGATGAGGCGCATATAGGTGGTGGCCCTGTGGAGGGCAGCGATGCCGCCCACCCCGAGCGACTGCATCAGGTTCACCACCGAGTTCGGCAGAATCAGCACAAAGAACATGATGGAGAGCACGACGATGGCGCGGTAGCCTTGCATGCGGAACAGTTTGCGCGCGCGGCTGCCGTGCACGCTGGCCACGTCCCGCGTGATCCGCCGGGTCTGGCGCAGACCGGCCAGGCCCACCACCAGGTTGATGCACAGGCTGATCAGGTAGACGACGATGACGATGACCGAGAGGGTGATGCGGTAGCCGGGCGGGATGCACTCCCAGTGGTCGCACAGGTCGATGCCGGCGGCGCCCAGCCAGCTGCGGAGCGCCAGCCCGGACGCCCAAACCAGGCCCACCACCAGCCACGAGGCGGCCAGCATGAGCTGACGGCGCGAGTCCGTCACGATGTCGAAGTAGCGCAGCCCGTGGAACACGGTGACGTAACGCTCCAGGCTGAGCATCAGGAACGACACCACCGTCGACGTCACCAGCGCCGAGCGGCCGAAGATGGCGACGGCGCACAGCCAGCCGGGCGGCAGCATGTTGACCAGCTTGAGCGCGCCCATGATGACCGAGACGACGCCGACGGTGGTCTCGGCGGCGGCGGCGCTGCCCAGCAGCTGGTACATGAGCGACTCGCGCAGTGTGCGGCGCCGCAGGATGGCCACCACAGGCACCGCCGAGTTGAACGCCACCAGAGCTCCGATCACCGCCTCGGCTGCCATCCTGCCCCAGTCTCGGCCACAGATCCAACACAGCGTTCAGCCTTGCCTCCCACAAAATGTCACCTCGATATATGTCTCCAGACGCCACTAAGCAACACCTTGGTGAGCTCTGAGCACGTTTCCGGACGCACCCAAAATTAAGGGTGGTGAATCGATTTTCCTATTGCCTGCAGTGATAGTGGTGTGGTGATTAATTTAATTTGCCAGCGAAGGAGCCAAGAGTTTCATTGTTTGTCACCCCCATGTCCACTTCGGCACCGGTAACGTTGGTACCGTCGACACATTTGGCGCCGATAGCAGGAGCTGTTCGTCTTAAAAGCCTGTGGAGAAGTGGATTGCGTCTCCAACCTCTGACCGGCGCTGCCGCCGCTGGGGCTGACACTGCCGCTGCTGGGGCTGAAGCTGCTGCTGCTGGGGCTGACCCTGTTGCTGCTGGGCCTGACACTGCCGCTGCTGGGGCTGAAGCTGCTGCTGCTGGGGCTGACCCTGTTGCTGCTGGGGCTGACACTGCTGCTGCTGTGGATGACGCTGCTGCTGCTGTGGCTGACACTGCTGCTGCTAGGGCTAACGCTGCTGCTGCTCAGGCTTGCACTGCTGCTGCTGGGGATGACGCTGCTGCTGCTGGGGCTGACGCTGCTGCTGCTCAGGCTTGCACTGCTGCTGCTGGGGATGACGCTGCTGCTGCTGGGGCTGACGCTGCTGCTGCTCAGGTTTGCACTGCTCCTGCTGGGGATGACGATGCTGCTGCTGGGGCTGACGCTGCTGCTACTGGGGCTGATGTTGCTGCTGCTGGGGCTGACGCTGCTGCTGTTTGGGGTGACGCTGCTGCTGCTGTGGCTGACGCCGCTGCTGCTGAGACTGACGCTGCTGCTGTTTTGGATGACGCTGCTGCTGCTGGGGCTGCCACTGCTGCTGCTGAGGCTGACGCTGCTGCCACCTGGCTCGGCACTGCCGCAGTGATCTCGGCGGCGGGCATTGTCGCGGTGACTCCGTCACATAGCGTCTCCGTGACAACGCACCCCTCCCCCGCCCGCCAACGCACCCCTCCCCGCCCGCCTCGGTGGCCGGCGCCCAGTTTTCGTTTCACATCAGTGGCGCTGGTGCAGCTGAAGGTTGTCAGCTCCATGAATTGCATGCTTCGTCTGGCGTTTGACTTCCCACACAGTGCACTGTATCCTGACGAGCCAGCACACACCCGGGAACAAATATGACTGAGCTGTCACTTATTTTGATTGTTGGTGATTAAACCCAGCGCACTGCTGGTGGAACTGTCATTATAACACGCACACCCGGTTGTCTTCGTCTTTCACTTAAATTGCAGCATAATGAAGCGTGTTGAATTATTGAAATTGTTGCCCGGCCCCACCAAACTAACCTGAAGAACTCCAATTGAGGCGGACGGTCTGGAAGATGCGGCGGAGAAGTGGAACCAGACGCCGACGAGAACTTGTCGAGCAGCAGGAGCTGAAGGTCGGAACAGGAAGAGTTTGTGCTCTTCCGGTAACCCGGTCACGAGTAAAAACAAACGTGCCGTGCGGATGGCAGGTGTGTTTATTGCGGATGGCAGGTGGTGTGACGGCCGGTGGGCCTTCGACCCGTGGCAGACGAGTCTCCTTGTGTGACCTTGGCCAGGGCTGGAAGGTCGTGACCTTAGCTTCGGTCGACGTAACGTTTCTGGTGAGGAGAGCTCCGCTCCGAGTCGGCGCTGTGCGGTCCCTGAGCGTCTGTGAATGCACACGGTGCAGCCGCCGCTGCTTGAGGGACAGCTGAGAAACGTCAAGAGTTTTTTTTTTCAGCGGGCGCAGCAACGGCTCGTCCGCGGCAGTGCCAGAGCAGCTCTCCTTCCGCAGTGCACGTGACGTGACGTGACCCTGCGGCTCATCTCCGACAGTGCCAGAGCAGCACTCCTTCCGCAGTGCACGTGACGTGACGTGACCCTGCGGCTCATCTCCGACAGTGCCAGAGCAGCACTCCTTCCGCAGTGCACGTGACGTGGAGTGACCCTGCTTCCGGCAGCAGCAGTGAATGCTCAGATGCCTATGCTGATCGAGGCGACGGAGCGAGGCGGGTGAGACGGGCGAGGCGGGTGAGACGGGTACCGTCCGGACTGGCGAGAAAGTGGCGCCCTGCTCGGCACGATAAAAGTGGCCCCTGCCGTGACCCGTGTCAGTGGGCGAGCCGCGGCGGCGTGAGGTGGCCGAGCGCTCCCTGGTGGTGGCGACCAGATTCCGGTACCATGCAGTACACGGTGAGGTGACACCAACTGGTGTCGGCGTGGTGCGGCGACACCGACTGGTGCCAGAATGGTGAGGCGACACCAACTGGTGCCAGTATGGTGAGGCGACACCAACTGGTGTCGGCGTGGTGAGGCGACACGAATTAGTGTCGGCGTGGTGAGGTGACACCAACTGGTGTCAGCGTGGTGAGGCGATACCAACTGGTGTCAGTATGGTGATGCGACGCCTACCGGTACCAGTATGGTGAAATGACACCAATCACCGATCTGTTCTGGCTATGCTTTTTTTCGACATGAAGTTATTTAGCATCGCATGCACAACGGCATCGAATTCGAGATGTATATATATATATATATATATATATATATATATATATATATATATATACCGACGTAGATGCCGTCGTGTATACGGTGCTAAGCAACTACATGCCCAAAAATGCACCGCCAGAACAGATGAATTAGTGGTATTCTACAAGAATACGCTGACTTCAATATGGAAGGCTGACACGAGGTCATCCGAACATGTTGATGTGGAATTGCAGGTCTGTTGACCACGACCGAAAGATGCGCCTTGCAGTATATTACCGGGATTCCAAACATCGTTCCGTGTAATGAAAAAAGCAGTATATCTCACACTCCTTCAACGATAAAGCAGACTAATGTAGCTTAATCGGTTTCAATGCAAACTCGGTGACTGTACAACCCATGAAGTATGCTACATTGGTTTGACGACAACTTTGCTGAAAAGGCGCTCGACGATGCATCTGCAGGAGACCCCCCCCCCACAAAAAAGAACACCTTCAGGACCACACAACATCGCCGTTGCACGATACATTCTGACATCCGGCACCACTATACTAGCATGATACAACGTCCGCAGAAGACTCACGGCATTCGAAACACCGTACATTTGGCACACCGCACCTATCATCAACATACAAACCAAACAGCTGACACAACTCTCACTGTATGATAGAGTTATGGGACAGTGATAAACCATATAAGGGGGAGGACCATGGTTGTTTGAAATGAAAATGGAAGTAGGTGCTAAAATGAAATTATAAGCGTTCTCCAACAAGTAGAACGGTATTTAGCGTATCGACATTTATCAATGGGCTGAATGTTTGTGGTACTGCAATAGCAATCAGCTGTTGGGGTGTAGCTTAGCTGCATATATGACGCATGCGGCGATTGTGATTTGTATAAGTTTTTCATCTGTGCGTGCGCCAACTTCACCAATTACCGTGCAGAACTGTTGTGACAATATAACAAATAGTTTTCGTGATGTACGACTATATACAACACACCTATATGTATATTCACATATCAAATCTCTCACGGGAGCTTAGCTGCGCCACATATCGTTTTTAACCGGTAAATTTGTCTGAAGCGAATTCGCCGATTGATCGGTTGATCTCGAAGGCGCTTTGACGAAAACTATCTCGCTATTGTCACACAAATACTGCACTATAATTTGTTTAATTGGTTTGCGCACAGATAAACAACTGATATCAAGCGCAATCGCCTCACGCGTCAAATATGTAACTAAACGACACCCCAGCAGCTGACGCTTTTGTTAACTCTCACTCTGACTAATAGACCTTGGTGGTGCTGTACGTCCGGAATAACTATCGAACCTTAAAAATGTTCTAAGTAGGTTGAAACGCCGGAATAAATCTAAACATTGGATTATATTTTGCATAGACATACCGCATGTAATTGAAAAAAGGATTGAGCAGACGAAGATGCATATATATATTATGAAAGTTTGGGAGCTGAAGCCAATTTCGCAAGTATCACAAGCTGTGTATTCACACTGAACTTGGTGTGAATACAACTTTACGTAATCTTATTTAATTATAATCAGGTTAAGAAAGTGTATTTAATTATATTTCATATTGTTTAATATGTAAGTCCCCAACAGCTAGCTGGCAATCAGCTCATAGTTATTTAAATAATGTGTTGATATAAAGAAAGTGTGAATGATAATACTTCAAGATTACCTAAAGGTGTATTCAGTGTGAATACACAGCTCGTGATGGTAGTGAAATTGGCCTCAGGTTGTTCTTGACGGAATTCTAATTGACTACAACAGTTAGCTGCATTATCTTTTTGTTTCGTGTTTCAATTATTCGTATGATTTTTGGTATTTCCTCGTGGTGTCTGTGTATGTTTCCAATATGTTTCCAATATTAATTGTAAGGTGTAAATACCCATGGCCACACTTCAGTTCATTGCCTTTCAGCAGCTAACGTTTCGTCTAACATTATACATTGTCAAGCTAAGTTCACTGGTCAGGTCCTCCCGTCAATATAACAATAAACATCATAGTTCGTGCTTAGCTATAGGAGGGTTTTCTCTTGGCTTGGAATCGGTAAAAAAAACACTGCCATTGCAACGCTTCATGTACAGGTATATTCGCACATCTAGAGTCATCTAGAGCAGTCATTCGCACATCTAGAGTCTCATCTCACACTTGTCCTAGTGGTGACCCAACGTAAATCATGTAGATTCGAAACGGTGTTTTAGATCGCATCGTTGTGTCGTGGGTGTCTACCATGTTGTCGATGTACCGGTAGTGCATGCGCAGTTTGACGTTATCGTCGCACAGCACTTCATTTTCCACGGCGGACATAAAAGCTTCAACAAAGAGCACACATAAAGGCGAGCCTATTGCCACTCCATCCGTCTGGCAGTGCAGTTTTCTGTGATGACATCTGAATGGTGGTTTGGTGGTACATAGCCAATGTTTATAAATGTTTTCAGGGATGTCTGCTGTAGCCATCATGCTATGGTGGTAGGCATACTTTGCAATGACCTTGATGTGTAGACTGACACGTTTGTGAAATGGCTGTGTACGTCCAGTGATGCTAGTTTTCCGTGGCATTTCTTGATACCAAGCAGTGCGATGAGACTCTGGATGTGCGAATGATATACCTGCACATGAAGTGTTGCGATGACAGTGCCTTTTTACCGAGTCCAAACTCAGAAAAACCTTCTAAGCATGATATATGATGATCATTTTGCATTGATGGCAGGACCTGGCCAGTGACCTTAGTCTTGCGAGTGCCTTATGCTAGACGAAATGTCGACAGCTGAATGGTAGTGAAATTCAACATCAGACCGTCTATCTACTACTTACCATGCATGTTGGACGCATCATACACTCACACGACAATGAAACACGATATATATATATATACATACATATACATATATATATATATATATATATATATATATATATATATATATATATATATATATATATATATTACAGCAAATATGTGCCGACGATTATACATGATATCTCTTACTTGACGATTTTCGATAAAACACCTATTTGTTTCGGGAATAGGTGAGACGATTTTATCGCAACTGATTATGACGTCATTCGTATCAAGTGGTTGATACATATCATGTGTCCAGGCACCTCACTCGGGTTTGGTTGACGTTTGGATTGAGCGCAGTCGAATCACTTGTTGCGATGAGCGGCAGCGTGCACGACACTCACGGCCAGGTGTGGCTGGGCGAAAGCTGCCGCCACTTATGTCTCAATAGTGAATGCTCTTTCATGGGAGGCGTGGACGAGGATGAGTTGTGGGAGCGTGAGCTTGGCTGGCTTGGATCCAACTCAAATTCAAGGAGCAGTTGGATTCAACGCGCTGAACGGTATTTCGATTGCAAATCAACACAGTCGTCGACCGGACTATAATATATCACATCTATATTGAGCTATGCTCATTCGAAGGTCAACCAAAAGCGAAGCGTTGACTATTGCTTGACCAATGCACTTAATTATGTTTATTGACATGCTCCAACTATGCATTATCAGCTGTTGTGAGCTTCATGCTTCCTTTCGACTGAATGCAATGTAGCCGCGCATGCTGTTTGACGATAGAGAGGAAATGTAGGGGATGGGAGGAAGGGTGTTGTTCCCGTCTCATAGATGGGGGTCACTTTCTCTCTCCTCCACTGCTGTTGTTCCGTGGGGTCGGGTAGAATGGGGCCATCACCATCCACCTGCATACTGCTTATCGCAATCTCCATCCGACACCACCTGGCCATTTCAGCGAACATCACTTTCACGTACAGCGAGCTAGCTAATTAATGCCAATGGCTTAGTTCACTCTTCGAATCACTTTCACTGGTTTAGAGTTCCAGGATGATGACATTGCAAGTTCATGGAAATTATTGCGAGACAGTGTTATCTGCCGCAATGCACACACCGATCCAGATTTCATGGATTTTGTCTTTTTCATTTCATCGATTTACGAATTAGCAATGGATAATCTAGCTCCAGGCCAGGTTATGTAAACAATTTAGGTGCAACAAGAACACATTTGACGTGAGATGGACTATTGGTATTGTGCATTGCAAGTGTCCGTCGGCAACATCCATTTAAAAAGCTCGTTTTCATTTCGTGTGCAAATGACAAATCTGCCTTTACAGACTAGATTATACGATACTTAGTTTAAGAGAAGGACAACGAACAATTGCAAAAACATTTTTGTCGACCATACATCCGCCTGAACGATGGATGGAAATCGTATGAGCCTGTTGGTTAGAATTATCCTTGAAATTGCACTTCTTCACAAAACCCTTCGTAACCCGATTTGACGATTTGTATTTTATTCTCGAACGTCGCAACACTTCGTAACGATTTTATTGTGGGAGTTGCATAGAAAGAGCGTACTTTCAAATTAGCTTGCATCCTCCAAACTTTGCAATAGTTCTCATGCTCTTGTGCATTAGCCACTGTTACAACTATAAAGGTGCATTGTCCCGAGCCCAGAGGCCCCAATCTGATCGGAATCACTTCGTATATACACTTCCAACAGCCTAACCTAAGCACGGCCAGGGTTTTTCATCACAACTGGGCTTTCTTCTAGTTGAAAGCGAACGATCGACAGGTGGACGTTAATCGCCCAAAATCCCAACGAAATGCTGGGCGCTCCGGTGCAAGATAAAACCGGAGGAACTCGGCTGGCAACCTTGATGGCAATCTCACGATAAACGCCGGGAAGCGTTCCTGACCAGCCGCTCCTCCGTCCGCTCCTCCGGCAGATCCTCCGGCAGATCCGCCGGCCGATCCTCCGACAGATCCGCTGGCAGATCCGCCGGCAGATCTCCCGGCAGATCCTCCGTCAGATCCGCCGGTAGATCCTCCGTCAGATCCTCCGACAGATCCCCCGGCAGATCCTCCGTCAGATCCCCGGCAGATCCGCCGCAGATCCTCCGTCAGATCCGCTGGCAGATCCTTCAGTAGATCCGCCGGCAGATCCTCCGGCAGATCCGCCGGAAGATCCTCCGTCAGATCCTTCGACAGATCCGCCGGAAGATCCTCCGTCAGATCCTTCGACAGATCCGTCGGCAGATCCGCCGGTAGATCCGCCGGCAGATCCACCGTCAGATCCACCGGCAGATCCGCCGGCAGATCCTCCGTCAGATCCGCCGGCGGATCCCCCGGCAGATCCACCAGCAGATCCGCCAGCTGAAGGAGCGGGGGCGGCCGACCATCGATATAGCCGTCACATGTCGGTGGCACGGACAGTGCCTACAGGCTTCCTATGAATTTCACTGGCGATCTTTGAACTTGTGACGCCTGCTCCGAGAACTTGTGACGCCTGCTCGGATAACTTGTGACGCCTGGTCTGGGTCGGAGGTAATTTAAAACAAAGACTGGGCTTTGACGTGAGACCAGCAGCTGCTTGTCATGTCTCTATGGTAACTGTGTGGTTAATGCTGTCCAAATGCAATTTCTGGCAGTGATGGAATAAAATGAGAGAGGCAGAATACCTTCCACGTGCTTAGGAGCACATTGTATTCAGTGAAGATGTACCAAGTCACATTGGTGCAGAAGTGGAGCGAACGCGGTCATGACCGAACGATTTCGTGCGCGACATCCCACTGCACCTCAAGCTGCAAAGCTAATTGTCGAGATCGACAATTCGAAGAATCGGTGAAACTGAGGGCGCCGACGATTTTAATAGTGCCAGTAAATGCAGTTCAAGTCGTCACTATCTAAGGATCCTCTTGGTGCAAATTGGCATCCTGACATCAGGGGAACGCTTCCGCACATCATGGCCGGTAGTAGGAATGAATTGAGCAAGTAACGACACTGAACAAGGTAAATAGCGCTTCTTCTGGTAAACCAGTCCACCAAGTCGGATTTATATATTCTTACATGACCTGACGTGACCTCAAAATGCAAACAAGCAAGTGAATTCAAGTATTTCCGTTTGGCGTGCATATGGTGTGATATTCCAGATGGATGCTTCTTCGTTTAAACGAATGAATTAATGCTGAATTATTGCGGTTCAATTATGACCTCACTTAATTGACCTCACTTAGTTGTCAAGTGGCCTGTCTGCTCACTTGACCCAACTGAGGAGACAGGAAAATCCTTGACCCGCATCACATATAGGCAAACAATCGCTGATTGTGTTAAAATTATATTAAAATTCACTGAATGGAACAAAAATTGTGACATAACATATTTGATGGGTGACTAACGGTGTTAGTGTTTTAAAAACAAAAGAAAAACATGAGGGGCTCGTGACCAATCCGTCACGTGCAGCCTTTCTACCCAGCTGTTGGTATTGATCAGGTGTTTTTTTTCACGTTCGTCGGCCGGCGGCGGCCTAGTCAATGACTGACGGCCCGGCCTGGTCGGTCGCTAATGTCTACCTGCGGCTGAGTCAATTACCAACCAGCCGGTCTGACGCTAACGAGCCACATCCGGGCAGCACGGACTTATCAACTTCCGCAGCGGCGCAAAACCGCCGGCCAGCCACTGATGGGCCCTGCTGCCAGCGGCGGTCGCTGGAGGCCCGGGGCGCTGCAGTCCCCGTTATGCCAGCGTCTCCCGTCTCCCACACGGTCTCCCGCTACGGCAGCGTCTCCCGCACGGTCTCCCGCTATGACAGCGTCTCCCGCACGGTCTCCCGTTACGGTACGTCTCCCGGACGGTCTCCCGTTACAGCAACGTCTCCCACACGGTCTCCCGCTACGGCAGCGTCTCCCACACGGTCTCCCGCTACGCAGCGTCTCCCGCACGGTCTCTCGCTATGACAGCGTCTCCCGCACGGTTTCCCGCTACAGCAACGTCTCCCGTACGGTCTCCCGTTACGGTACGTCTCCTGTACGGTCTTCCGTTACGAAGCGTCTTCCGTCTCTCACACAGTCTCACGCAACAGAGCGTCTCCAGTTTCCCGCACGGTCTCCCGCTACAGCAGCGTCTCCCGCACAGTTTCCCGTTACGAAGCGTCTTCCGTCTCCCGCACAGTCTCACGCAACGGAGCGTCTCCCGTCTCCCGTACGGTCTCCCGTTACGGCAGCGTCTCCCACATGGTCTCCGTTGCGCTCGCCGGTCACGTGGTCGGATCGTCACGATTCTCCGTCGCCGCTCAACTACATTCGAACACAAAACATTCACTCAACTCCCACTTAGAAGCAGCGTCTGCGACAACTCCAGTAATACAACCCTACACAAAACGAATACTAGTACCGTGGTGGTGTCCTAAAGTTGCCCAGTGATGTTCTTCCACTGGAACACAATCGGAAATACAAATATGACGCGTTCGTCTCGGGTGGGAGGGAGGGAGTGGGGAGATCACTGGTAAATCGTAATGATCAGATTTTCTTGGATGGATATTCATGATCCGTTATTATTATAATCAATTTGTTGCAAATCTCCGCAACGTTAATTTGCGAACGTTTCGCGGAATGGACACCACTATTTTGGTGACATTTCTACAGAAGTTGACAAATTATTTTGGATATCAATTTGCAACTGAGGTGTTTACAGAAGTTCCTATCACTATTGTCGAGCCATTTACAAACGTTGACACCACTATTTAGGACCCGTACCTTCAGAACCCTGCAACCATTTTGTGTGCGTTTACAGAAATTATCAGCCCCATCTTGGAGGAGTGTTTGCAGATGTTGACATCACTATTTTGGACAGATGTTAGTGAAAGTTGACATCACCGCTTCGAAAGTGTGCCTGCAAAATTAGCCCGGCGGCCGCCGCTCTGTTGCTCTGCGGTCTATAATTGCATGCTTGGGCATTGTTGAGGTCCAGCATAAAGCCACGAACAAGGTTGCTGCATGCCAATAGGAGACATGGGAACTTTTGTCGAGTTAGCGTAAATATAGAAAAGCAGCTACGCTACCTCACGGTATGCCGGAAAGCTTATTCATGTGTTTTCGAAAAGCTTCAGACGTACTCCAGCTAACTACGAATATTTGCTAGCTGGCCAAAAATGCAAACCACGGACCAGCCATTAGAACCACGGACACATGACATACTCATTCATTTTCTAATACAATTTATTCATTCTAATTTAGGGCGTGTCACTCACTTGCCGATATGGTATTCCAAAACTGTGACCTCGCGCAGGAAATAAATACCTATAAGGGAGGGTGGTTCACACAACACCAACCCGGTTGCGGTTAGGGAAATTGGTGGTGGAGGTGGTGAGAAACCAAACACAACACCAACACACTGCAGCTAAAGGAAAAAAAGAGATGCAGCCCAGTTTTGGTTTGGTTTCTTTCACACAAGCCGAGAGTAACCGCAACCACATCCTCCAAAACACCACACATTCCGCCGATGCCACAGACACCCTCCCACCCCTACTTAATCACGTCGCCCAAACTGATTCGGAATGATTAGTCTCATTACCATGCCACCAACTGGCCATGGTTAGGTCCCCTGACTGACCTGGACTGATCAGTCGGATAGTCTGGACTGGTCAATCAGTTTACCATGGTAGACACCGGTCACGATCAGGCCCCCTGATTGACTTAGTAATCTATCCGGTCACCCCGACTGAGACGGTATTAAAGTTCACCTGATTAACCTGGAATGTGATCAGACTACCTCAAATGATCTGGCCAGTGATCAGGTAAGTCCAACTGATCTGGGGCTTCATCAGGCCAACTTAGCCGCCCTGGCCGGCGACCAGGCCACCTGACCGACCTGAAAGGTGGCCAGGTCGCGGGTGAGCAGCAGGAGCGGCGCCACCACGGTCGAGAGACACCGGCTGAGCAGGATGGCCACGGCCGACCTGAACAGGCCCTTGACGCGTCGGACCCGCAGCGGGAACATGACCGCCGAGAACCGGTCACACGCCACGGCAGTCAACGTCAACACCAAGGCCGTCAGAGAGGTCACTGCAGGTCAGGTCAGGTCATGACGGGTCAGTCAGCGTCACCACCGAGGCCATCAGAGAGGTCGCCTAAGGTCACGTCGGGTTATCACGGGTTAGACAGCGTCAGCACCATGGCCAACAGAGAGGTCACGCTAGGCCATCACAGGTCAGTCAGCGTCAGCACCGAGACCGTCAGAGAGGTCGCCTAAGGTCACGTCGGGTCAGCACGGGTCAGACAGCGTCAGCACCATGGCCAACAGAGAGGTCACGCTAGGCCATCACAGGTCAGTCAGTGTCAGCACCGAGACCGTCAGAGAGGTCGCCTAAGGTCACGTCGGGTCAGCACAGGTCAGACAGCGCCAGCACCATGGCCAACAGAGAGGTACTGCAGGTGACGCCGGGCCATCACGGGTCATGCTGTGATGAGATGGAACAAGGATTAATCAGGGATATTATGATAGGGTATGACGTAAGGTCACTTGACGTAGCACAAGACCACCGCTTGTCGTGCAGATTGCCATGGATTTGGATGACGAAAGACCAGCTACAACAGGCCATTCCCGAGTCTCGCCTGCTCACCAAAGTAATACGGCAGATTATTGCATGGCTGCAGAGCCTTAATGTCTCTGACGGAGGAAGAGGATCACTTCAGCACGAACAATTGAACACTTCAACACGGGCACTGCACTGGTCGATGGTGTTTGCAATGACTGATGATGATGATGATGATGATGATGATGATGATGATGATGATGATGATGATGATGATGATGATGATGATGATGATGATGATGATGATGATGATGATGATGATGATGATGATGATGATGATGATGATGATGATGATGATGATGATGATGATGATTGTGGTTTTTGGGCGCATCGACCTGTGTAGGTCATTTAGCTCCCAAATTGATTCGCAGTGTTTCGCAATGATTGAAATAAGTTAATTCCTACCATAGCTATACCAGCCGTAGATATAGTTAGTGAAGGATAAGAAGTTCTGAAATTGCATGCACGACATAATTTTACTACGTAAGCTCTTGATTGGATTAAATTATCGCATCCAAAATTGATTATACAACGCAGTTCTTATCCGACAGATTCTGGTTTGGCAAAATTATTATTCGACTTGCTCTTCGCTCTGCCAAAGGCGGACTGGGGGCACCTGGTACCTCGGATATATTTTCCAGAACCACGTTGGAAAAAATCGCAGGATATAATTTTCAGGTGCTGAGCTTTCGGTGTCAGGACTGAACTCGGGGCCCTGTACCTGCTGCGGTGTCAGGACTGAACTCGGGGCCCTGTACCTGCTGCGGTGTCAGGACTGAACTCGGGGTACTGTACCGGTGTCAGGCCCATGGTGAGCCGCTGTCGCGTAGGAATTCCCACCCAAACCCATTTCATCCAACGAAAAATGAGAGTACTTTCGAACAAACATTGCGATGAAGCTTTGTAAATCTGAAACTGAAAACAGCGGATGTGGCTCTGACTGAGAAATTAAAATTCTGCATCACAACACGAAATGCTGTTGCAAGTTTCCCGCCCCGGTAGCACAGACAGTTAGAGCGCTGGCCTGCTCTGGTCACCCCTGTTCTAGCGACACAAGGTTCGAGTCGCTTCACGCGCTCGCATTTAGCCCTCGGTTGGGAGTGTCAGTTGGTAGCTGGGCCAGTAAGGCCGGAAACGAGCTGCCGGGCGGCCGTGTCGGTGCATTGGCGGCACGTTAAACTTTCGGTGAAAATTCTGCCGTTGAACTGGCATTCATGGAACGGATAGTGGGACCAGGGTTCGCGCAACAATCTCTGCTTAGAAATTTGACCCTGGTTCATAAAGCCACCCCCAGCAAGACTTCGGATTATTATTTTATTGTTTGGTTGCTCGTGAGAGGAGATGTTGCTGCGAGTCTCTGGCTTTGAACATAGCTCGTCATCAAGAATGTCAAGATGAAAATTGTCCAAAATAAAAATAAAAAGCACAAATTTGGCAAGGATCAAAGAGGTAGGACACGAAATGCTGTAGCAAAACAATAACGTTATAACAGCTGGCGACGTTTGGGCCGGAGCGAACCGGGCCGCCCAGAGGAACTTGTGGACCATACACACGGAAATGGACTCGCTCGTACTTTGCTTTCGTTAGTAAATGTGAACTATTTCGCCAATGCTGCATCTTGACGGCAACGTTACCTTGGGTGCTTCTTTATGAGGGTCATGGCGAGAAGGTGAATGTGTTACGCGAAATATGAGATAGGGCTCAGCATACGAGTATGTCATATGCGATATGGTGTAAGGTTCTGAATATTACTGGAAGGAAATGCACGAAAGCAGTGGGCAGGACGAGATAGATTGGAAGGGGAGGGGGCATACCACATAGGATCCCATGGTAAAGTTTAAAAGAAGATTATTTTGAGGGCACCGCGAGCATTACGGAGGCGAGCTCCCTTCAAGAGCATACCAAGCTACTCACCTGCAGCACTTCGCACTAAGCTGTGCGACGTGCAGATATTATTACAGCCTGACATATACCGTCCACACAGCGTACATAAAATAAGATAAGGCTAAATATCCTCGGATTTAGGACAAATAAGCACACACCTGAGCGAGCCACGGGTGTAATGTTGATCCGGCCGCTCGCTGCCACCGAGAGCATCTCAGTCGTGCAGCGACTGAGCGTGTGGTAGCCACTGCTGCTGCGGCGACTGACGCTGATCGTGTGTCCACCAGAGGCGACTGCTGGTGGCGCTGGTGCTGGCGCTGCTGGCCGATGCTGTGCTGGCGGAGCCTGCCTGGTTGCGCGGCATTGGCAGGAGGAGACAGCACGGCTACGGCGGGCTCCGCAGGTGGAACCACAAGCGGCCCTACACTCGGCTCCACAACCCATCGCCCAGCCAGATCGTAATCTTCGCCGCACCGCCGCCGCCGCCGCCGGAGAACAGCTACTCTGCACCGGAGTCCGACTATTCACCACCTGAGACCGGCTACAAGGGGCGGGAGACTGGCCACTCACCATCCGAGACCGGCTACAAGGGGCGGGAGACCGGCCACTCACCACCCGAGACCGGCTACAAGGGGCGGGAGACTGGCCACTCACCACACGAGACCGGCTACAAGGGGCGGGAGACTGGCCACTCACCACCCGAGACCGGCTACAAGGGGCGGGAGACTGGCCACTCACCATCCGAGACCGGCTACAAGGGACGGGAGACTGGCTACGTTGAACCGGAGACGACCTCCAACGAATACGAGGAATTTAGCTTTCCAACATTCCCTGACTTCAAATCTATCAATAAATATGTGGAAGACAACTTAGAACCAGCATCGGCTGAGGATTGGAGTTTTCATCCCCATCAGTCGTCTCATGCAGTCGAGTCAACTTCCGCCCATAAATATCCGCCCCCAGCCACCAGTAGTTCAGCATTCCAACCTCTATCCGCCAGCAGTTCAGCATACCAGCCTCCAGCCAGCAGTGGCCCAGCGTTCCAGCCGCCACGGGGTGGCTTCCAGCCAGCTGGAGCCAGTCACCAGGTGGCACAGAGCCTGTCGGCAGCCGAAGCTGACCGGCCCTACCTGCCGCTGCCCACTCTCTTCTACGGCGATGTGCTCAAGTCCGCCAACAACGCGATGCGTGGTGCCGCCTGATCTCTGCCAACAACGCGCTACCTGAGCATGCCTGGCCTCCGCCAACAACGCGCTACCTGAGCATGCCTGGCCTCCGCCAACAACGCGCTACCTGAGCATGCCTGGCCTCCGCCAACAACGCGCTACCTGATCATGCCTGGCCTCCGCCAACAACGCGCTACCTGAGCATGCCTGGCCTCCGCCAACAACGCGCTACCTGAGCATGCCTGGCCTCCGCCGACAACGCGCTACCTGAGCATGCCTAGTGGGGTCGGCTGTAGCTATCTGATACATGGACTGTGGACATGACATCTGGTCCACAGTCCATGGAGAAGAAGTGGTATTGTGCACTTCTTGGCCGCGGTATTTTTTTGGTGGGAGTTGTAGCTAGCGTTCCTAGTTCTGTCGACTGCATGCTCAATGCCCCATGCATGGCTTCGTCAATGTTTCCAGGAAGTCGTGCAAGACTGTGGTGCAGGATTGTTGGAAATGTAAGGTTCATATCGTCCGGTTTACTTCTTGTTTCCTCGTGAATGGTGTCCGTGTAATAAACAGCACAAATAGCGACGTGCGTGCCTAGCCGATGACTTGGCATGCCGCCGGCAACGTGGGCTGGAAGAGAAATCTAACCACGCCTATGTCATGTCGAGTGAAATCCTGCTGGACGACAGCAAGACAGAGCAATTCATCTGCCTCCACGACACGACAGTGACGCAGGAACCGCCGACCAGAAGGCCCCTCTTCAGCATACTTACGTGCACTTTGCTTCTCAGACACAGCTTGACATTCCCGCAACACAAACGCTTCGCCCCTCAGAAATACAACCATCCTCGATATGATCTGACGTATCCGTACCAAAAAGGGGGACATTAGCACAACACACTTTCTTAGCAGCAATAAATATATTGTCCTGGGCGACGCACCTCCAAAATTGCAAAACTCTCGGATATTTTTATTGGAGAATCAATGACCAAACTGTTTAAGGAATTACTACAAATAGCATTTCTCCAAGTTATGGAAAAAGGCGGTCAAAACTATCTAAAATGGGAAGGTCTTCACCAGATTTCACGAATTATCGTCCTATCACTTTACTTATCTGCATGTGTAAAATTTTGAAGACAAAAGTTGTATTTCAGCATATATATATTAACATCTCACCGACGATTTGCTCGATGAAAAACGAAATCGATATCACCATCATATCATAGATATGTCCAAATAGATAGTAGTAAGGTCGAGCTCTGAGTCAAATGCTGAGTATAGTGTGATTTGGGTACAGTGGATATGGGTGCTATAATAGCGGGCCCATTTCACGGCTAAAAGTGAAAGAATATCACCCAATATTTTATATTTTGATGAATATATTTGAGTGGGTCTATTTCATGCGCTGAATTCAGCTGTGCCATTTTTAGAATGATCTGGTCAACAGTCAATGAGTTATAGCCTCGGGAAGTTTTGCAATGTCGCCTAACAATGGTGTATTTTGAGGTCTTGAACTCGATGCAGAACAATCTAAATTGTGCAAAAGTACACACCGATGAACTCGCAAATCCACTACATCTTTTCGTTATTTCAGAATTTTCGCTTACGGGCCATTTGAAACCGTGACATCGTGACCTTAGGTCACGTTACCTACTTCTGTCGGGGCATCTATCGGAACAGACACGTTGTGATTTGGAAAGTGGAGAAATGGAGTTCGATCTCTTGTCTTTCGAAGCAAAAAAAGAACATTTTCCCTGAAAAATCTGCATATCCACTCACAATTAGTCATGTATAGTTTTTTGGGGGTAGTTTTTCGTGGCCTGCGTTAAAATTTGTTCAGAGCAGTACATTGCATAATACAAGGTTTTTGATGCTCATAGCACGTGATGAGATGAGAATCTTAGTCATCTGATGTTGACTGTTGTGTTGCAGAAGTGTTGTAACTCGTTGTGAGGCCAAGGGTTAAAAAATGGAAGAAATGTCTCCGAATTGTTGTAGGTGGCCTATTCTACGACAAAAATTGCACGAAGCTATATATCGCTGAACCCGTCATGATCCACTGCATCTTCTGTCAATTTCGTTTCTTTCACGCATTTTTGAAATCGTGAGCTTGTGACTTAAGATAGCGTGGCATAGTTTGACCTTTGAGACAATCATAATGCTATTTTGGAAATTCAAAAGTGACGAATGGTGGTTTGTGAGATCCTTGATCGTCACTTGTTAGGGGAACATTAATAGAATTGTTTTGATCTTAGTCGACATATTTTTGCCTCAATGTTAGCATATAAAATGTACGATCATATTTGACCGACAACACGAAAGGGCTTGTATCACCGGGCTAATCAATAATAAAGCTAAAGGGCTAATCACTATACTATCAACTTACTGAAGCTTCAAACCCCGCATTCTGGAAACGAAACGATTAACCTCATTGAATGAGCAACCGCATTCATCTTGAACTGCTTGAGAATAAATTTGGCACGGACGCATCCATTGACACATGGTGAGCCTGAAATGAATCACATTGGAACATGGGCCGTCTACATCGACGGAATAGAATAAAGTAACATAATTACGCCATGCAATGCGATACAATACTGTGTTGCAGTACAGTATTTTAATCCAATGCAATGTGATGATCTGCAGATCTGTAGATCATATTCTACACTGTCAGAATTCCAGTTCAGACTGATGATCTGGCACTGTGACAATAATGATGAACACAATCTGTATTAGCGCGCACACTAGCACGTCTCACTCCACCTAACTACCACAAACACACGCCTCGCATCGGTAAGCAGTTCACGAACTATTACGGTGCTGCGGGTCACTGGTGTGAACTCGTTGTACCTTTGTTGTACCTTTGTGTTCCTGCTCCTTTCACTGTGATGGCTTTCGTGAATCGCTCGGTCAGGTGGGTCGTGACGTCCATTGTCTCCTGCTTTGATAAAATTATGAACTTGATGCAGCTGGCTAGCTTGTGCGGTAGATACTCAAACATGTCCTGCCACCACGCACTTGGTTGTGTCCCAGATGTCGAAAGCTCCTTTGCCATGAGATGGACAAAAACGTCACTCACAGGATATCCCAAAATCAGCTAGATGGTGACACGAAGTCATGCTTATTCGCGTACTGCCGTCTGTGAAGGATATGTTTAAGGTCAGGCACTGCGGTCAGCATTTCTGGGATAAGTCGTTGCAGAAACGCATGCACTATGTCAGTGTTGTGCTTTGCGCCGTCAGAGACACAACAGTAGCTCTGATGGCAGAGTACCTCGTCCTTACGCCAGTATATTATACACGGGTGTACCATGCACTGGAACAAATCCCAGGGAAGCCTTCAGCAGCATCTTGCAACACAAATGAATAACTTTCAGCGAAATCTTACCAGGCAATCATTTCGCCCTACTTTGCGTAGATGAAGTGCTGACCTTGTTTATCAGTCGAGAAGTAGTGTCTGATGAGCTTCAAGGTTTCCTCACTCAAATATCGCGATGCTTTTCTCTTTGGTCTACATTAGTTCTGCGAGTGTACAGCAATGCGTGCTCATCCCTTGTTTTTCTAATTGCACTATTCATGTCATCATCTGGGGCTAAATCACCTTCACTTTTTTTTCTCCTGATATATCCGCGAGGATAATCCTCAGAAAGTTAATCATCCCGCCTTCACCACGGTAGTCCTCACAGTTGTGCATCATGCAATCACGGTTTTCTGTGCCACATAAAGCGTTATCGAGGAGGTTACAGCATTTCAGACAGGGCAGGCCGAGAGCGGCTATGAGCAGTTCTGCGTTTTGATGATTAGTGGACATGCACACCGAGTGTGTCCCACCGCTGCCTGCCAAGACGCAACACTTCGGACGAAGGGCAGCAAAGGTTTATGAGCCGGTGCGAGGGTTTTCAGAATAGTGTTTGTTTTGATCATATATCTGACCAATTCCCAAAGCAAACCTTTTCTGAACTTTGCTTTTCATTCCATCAATCTGTCGCACGGTGACACGGTCGGTCTTGCCGGACATATCCGGCTGGTCTGTTCCAACTCATAAAATTTCGCCTTGACTGCGTCCGACATTGTCAGAAATGTCCTCGCTTCACAGGCAGCACGTTCAGCGAGAGCCAGCAGTGAGTACTGGGCACCCAAACACGGCTCCACGCCCTGTATGTGCCCTTCCCGATGTTTCACTACATTCGCAGATGTTAATCTTCGCGAGGAAATAAATGGCTGTGTGGAACGTTTATCGGTTATCGGAATATGATTCATATATTCTGGGTGTTTCTAGCTCCTTTTAATTCATGGTAAAGTATAACTAATAAATCATCTACCACCACAATTTGAAAACATTACAGCCATTTTGTGTAACCCTTACCTCACGAGTTAAGACACTTGTGCAACAGAACATTCAAGGCCAGATGATTAACATTATCATCTCATCACATGCCCCGCACCTCAAAAGCCTTTTATTTCAATAATGTGCTGTTCTGGATGCATACTTATTCATGCCACGAAAAACCACCTTAAAAACAACTGGTCATGCCTAACTTTGAACGGATGTGTAAAGTTTTAGGAGAAGACCCTGTTTTTCTTTGAAAGATAAGATATCGAACTTCTTATCTGCACTTTTTTCAAACCGCATTGTGACTGTCACGAGAGGTAAAATAGGGCACGTGACTTTAGGTCACAATGTCACGATTTCAAATATCCCGTAAACGAAAACTTCGAATTATATATAACAAAGATGCAATTAGCCATTGTGAGTTCAATGACAACACTTTTGCACAATTTATATTGTTCTTCATTAATCTAAGGACCTCAAGAAACACCCTTGTTAGGTGACATCTAAACAATGTTCCAGGCTATAACTCCTTGATCGTTGATCTGACATTTCTAAAAACGACAGCTGTATACGCCGCATCAGATAAACCCAGTCAAATATTTTCATAAAAGTATAAAATATTGGATGTTATTTTGGCCCTTTCACCTATCGATTTGCCATGGATTTGGCCCGCTATTATAACACCCGGATCTGCTGTACCCAAATCACACTATACTCAGCACTTGACTCAGGACTCGACCTTAGTACTATCTACTTAGCCAGATCTTAATACTTTGACAACATGTTACGCAATACTCTACTCCACGAGTGTGGTGCAAACGTTGGACTGATTGGATTTTGAGTGAAATGGCTTCTTAAACCTGACTGATATAACTAAAAAGTAACCCTTGGAATCTCCCTATTCTTGATAGGGAGATTCCACTGTCTCTTGATGGAAAAGAGACAATGACTACAAAGAACTCTATTTTCTTCGCTGACGGCACACCGCTTTCCTCAATATTTTCCTCCGGCCCCTAACACTGTGTCGGTGGCCCCAAATATATAAGGCAGAGCATCAAAAACACACGCAATGGCCTTAGAAATCGTGTCCGTGCCTCCATAAATTGCGCTGGGACTATACAATTCCCCTCGGTACACTTAGCAAAATGTCGTCGAGGCACTAACTAAGTACGGAGGTGCGCCCTGAGCTGACGCCGGGGCTAGAAAATCGCGCCTCTACCAAATCGCCTTGAGGCCCCATAAATTCCCGTTTGTGGATCACACGTTTGAATCAAGGCTCCAAATAAACACAGAGTAGCCTCAAAAACATACGGACACGGGGCGGCCCAACAACTCTCGTCGGATCCCCGAAAACTTGTGCCTGGGCGCCGAGATTTCGCCGGGGTTCAGAAACATCGCGCTGGTGCTCTTAAATATCGCCGGAGAGGGGGTGGGCTCAAGTATATACAGCGTGGCCTCAACAATCGTAATCGCATCAGTATCCGAAGTAAAATGAAGCCGGAGCCACCGACGATAAGCAGGGATCCTGAAAAGAAATGTCCAGGGCTGGAAAGACGATTTGGAGCCGACAAATCGTGCCAGAAGTCTCCAAAAACGCCTTGGGCCACAAAAAAGAACAGATCGGTGCTCGAAAAACCGCAGCGGTGCACACAAATACGGCACCGGAGCTCCGAAAAATCGTACCGAGAGTCGGGCTTCTAAAAATTCGGAACAAGTCCAGAAAAAATCGCATTGGGTCCAGGAAGCTCACTTAGGGTCCCATGAACCACACACTTGAGCTCCAATAAATCGCGGAGGAACCATGGAAATTGCGCCGGAGCACCCCAAAAATGCGCTGGGGGCCTACTAAAAGGTGCGTCCGGGGTCAAAATAGACACGAAACCCTCTGAGGACAACGGTAGGCCAAAAACGTACGAGGCCCTACAAAGCGCACCGAGTTTCACAAAAAGACAGGACTTTGAAATATACGCTGAGGGCCTAAATAAGTGCACTGGGAGCTATCAAAACACACCGGATTTCCGCAAAGCACACTGGACATGATGGCCTAAAAACAGGCTGGGGCCCGCAAAAAACGACCAGGTTCTAAAAAAGGAACAAACCCTGATGCCTGCCACCAAACGAAAACATCGGGCCTTCGAAAACGCGCCGGTCCCTGAAAAAAACACCGTACGTACACAAAAAGTGACCGAGGCTTAAAAAGCATCTGAGTGTCAAACACATGAGGGCTCCTAACAAATGTGTTGGGCCCTCAGTAGACGGAAACAAAATACAACGAATTCCAGAAAAGAACACCGAACTAGTACGTTGGCTCGGTAGACAATATGAGAGCATCTTTAAAGTAATGAGTTGAGGTCCATGAAAGCTCAGAGGGGTATCAGGATTTTTGTGCCACCACAAAATGCAAAAAAGAATGGAGAAGCAAGCTTCGAATTGAATGCATACAACTTCCCATGCGAACCAATTACGAAGCATTCCATGACGTAAAATATGGCTCGTGACTAGCATGTGGCAGCAATTAGCACAAAGTAAGAGGCTTACCAGAAACCGCAAAATTGAACGAAGTGTAGGAACTAGGCCGAATGCGCAAAGCAGGTGTATACGTATACGAACGTTGGCGGGGTGGCGGTCTGACGTTATGAACTGACATGCGTGCAATAGGAAAAATCTTACATTTGAAAGTGATTTACAGACGTGCAATTTTGGAAGTGACTTACAAAGAAATACTAGAAAAACTTTGAACCGGGGAAGGAAGTTGAAATCCAGTCACTTAATGACTATATATTGCGCACTCTTCACATGAAAGTTAAATTCGTCTGTAGTCAAGTTAAATACAAATACATTAAAATAGACCGTTTAAAACGAATACTGTTTGAAATACGAGGACTTCAAACACATGGGAATAGGCGGGCCGCCTCAAAATCCGTTTGCGCAGCCTTTCTAAAATAACTCGAAATGCCTGCGCTTCCACCAAAATTGGACGGAGTTTGCAAGGACATTCGAGCTGCAAAGAGAGGTTAGTTGCGATAGGTTCATGAGGGTTCTGCCCCCGGGTAGACTTACAAGTTTTTGCCAGCTATGATCCCCGCCGTAACATCGGCAGCCCTGCAATCATATAGGCCTCTCGACCTCACTCATTCAGATAACCCTAAATGGGCCTTTTGCCGGTTTCAGTGATGCGTCTCACAAAAAGCTTTTATTTTATTTCAAAGGCATCTTTTCGGAGGAGGCTATGCACAACATGCCACGTTTGCATCATAAACGAATGAGAAGAGACACATAATTACCATAGTTTAAGCTTGTCCTATTTCCAAGCGTTGAAAACATAATGAAAAAGGTCCACAATTCGACGAGGTACCACCGTAAGCGCACGCGTAACAAACAAGCACCATTCTATTCCTCCTCGACCGGAAGCCACACCACCTGGCTCTTAACATGGCTACCACTTGCACCAAGTGGCATGATGTCGCCGAAATCGCCGTCAATTAAGTCCGCAAACCGCGACCAACATCGCCGCTACGAAGTGACCAGCCACGATTGGCTAAGTCACGCCAACATGACTTCACTTCTCCAGCTACTGCTCCTGACAATGCCGTCAACTGTTCTGGCGTCTGTGTCCGACCACATCGGAACGCGTCCCTCAGTGACCTCCACCGCGCCAGAGGCCGTCTCCGGTGACCCCAGGTCACAGCTGACGGGTGCCGAGGATCGTGGCAGCTCCAAACAGGTGACAGGAGCGGGTGACACGGCTGCTGACCTAGACTACCAGGGCCGACCGACGGCTCCACCCAAATCCAGGGTTCGACAGGGCAGCGGAGTCCACGTCGGCCGACCGCCACAGGTCAACAGCGCCTCCCAGCACCAGACCGGTGATGTTACTGGTAAAGATCACGGCGCAGGTCGCGTGGCTCCACCCGACAACAGTGACGTCACTAGTGAGGTCCGCGGCTCCAGGCGCGCAGCTCCACCTGGGCCTGATGACGTCAGCAGTGACGTCAGTGGTGTGGCGGCGGCAGCTAGCGGCAACAGTCAACCGAGCGGCAACGGCCGACCGAGCGCCAACGGCCGGCCTAGAAGGACGGTCAATCCGGCAGATGAAGATGTGGATGACGCCAACATGAACGCAGAGAAGGGCTGGGAGCTCTTCACTGGCGGCACCATCCTGGCCAACGGTCTGGGCGTGTTCCTGGTGCTGCTCATCAAAGGTGTCGTGTATCGAACGCGGAGAAATCGCCTGCGGCTCGAGACGATGCAAGACCGCCGCCACCGTCGTCGTCGCCGCAAACGTCGCTCCCGTTTCAGTTCTTCTAAGTCGCGGTCCGGGTCGAAGTCGCGGTCCGGGTCGAAGTCGCGGTCCGAGTCGAAGTCGCGGTCCGAGTCGAAGTCGCGGTCCGGGTCGAAGTCGCGGTCCGGGTCAAAGTCGCGGTCGAGCGAGTCGTCAAGGTCCTCGAGAAGTGCGAGCGGCGAGAAGTGGTCGCTGGTTGGTGAGATCAAACGTCAGCTGGGGCTGAAGAAAACAGACAGTAGGGCTGGCAAACGGAAAAAGAAGGCAAAGAAAATCAAGGAAGAGAGAAGACCAACGACCGTACCGGAGGAGGAGGAGAAGTCAACCAAATCGGACGACGACAAAGTATTGGACGAAAGTGTAAAAGAAAAGGAGAGCGTTGCTGAGCCGAATGACGTCTGAATGCAACAAAAATAGCTTTCCTTTTGGGAACGTTCAGGACGTTCTTTGCACATGCGAGACGAAATCGGAATCCCCGATCATAGTCAACAGATTACTGCATGGACATATTGCAATCATGTGCTGTATTGCCACACAGTACATTATTTAGGTAAGGTGAGGCGTCGCGCCCTAGATGTCACCAGACGCCACCTAAAGGGGACGTCTGGTGACATCTAGGGCGTCCCACCCCAGCTGCTTCAACGCGCGCCTGTTGCCACAATTGTTCGAAGCTAGCGCTAAAGCCTAGCTGGTGGCTCGACCGTTCGCGATGTGAACGCCTACCAATCTCTTGGAACCATTGAGGCGTTCCGACACCTCCGCACGGCCTGTCACTTCCGATGAATGACGCATTCCTAACAACGACTTTAGCATTCCGTCGATGCACCAACACGGTACAGGAAGTCTAAGTCCTGTTGCCTCCTGAACGTGAGCAGCGTAACAAGCGAGCTGCGGAACTTCGATGCAGGGCCAAGATTGCACGCGGTGCAATCTAAAAACAGAATAACACATTTTGTTAGTTTATTTCATTCCGATAACACCCGAAGGCAATAATGTTAACATCATAAACGACACGCGAACGACTGCCTCTGAACAAATACGCATACCCGCACGGCAACCATACGTCGCCGACCCTGACCGCACACTCCCCATACGTCGCCGACCCCGACCGCACACTCCCCATACGTCGCCGACCCCGACCGCACGTTCTCAATATGTTGCCAACCCCGACCGCACGTTCTCAATATGTTGCCAACCCTGACCGCACGCTCTCCGTATGACACCGACCCTAACCGCACTCCTCATATGTCGCCGACCTTGCGACCAAGCGCAACCGTCGCCATCCTTTATGTATCCCTGTGGGCGGTCTGGCCCGTTTTGGCCAGGACAGCCGACCAGGTTTTATCTGAGAAGTGCGCAGAATCGCTCACTACTCACACCAGCACCGGCGCGGTGTGCGCCCCTTTTGTCTGTGCACGCACGAGCGACGGGCGGCGCGCGGCGGTTCGATGGTCGGTCGCGGTTCGCTCACGTCGTGTGCGCAAACTGGCAGCGCTGATTTTCCGCCCAGAGTGTGCGCGGCGGGAGGGAGCGGTCACGTGTACATCATCTCGGCCATGCTGGACATGATGGCGACCTGCGCCACCAGGCCGGCCAGCTGGTCCACGCTGGTCGGCCGACGTTGCCTGTGCTGCAGAGAGCACGCCGTCGTCGGCGCCGGCGGCGGCTCGTCCGCCGGCGGCGCCGAGCGAGACCGTGGCCCGAACACTGGCGCGCCTGCGTCGGCGAACGTCGCGCCGACAGGAGTCAGCGGCGCCGCCGTCGGCACCGACTCGTCGCCGGCCAGACGCGCGAACTCGCAGCAGCGCTGGGGTGCCGCGGCGCCGAACACGCGGCGCGAGGCGGCGCGCAGCAGGCGCGACTCGCGCAGCAGCGGTCGGCGAGACGGCTTGAGACGCGCCGGCCGCAGCAGCAGCGGCCGCCGCCGGTCGCCGGCAGGTGGGCGGCGGCCACACGGGCAGTCCAGCGGGCCGGTGGCCACGTGCAATCGCCACAGGCACCGCGACAGGTCGTCCTCGTCGTCGACCTGCTCGGACGGTTGCCGCCACTCTGGAACGGCCTCGGCGGCCGACTCAGACAACCTGTCGGTCACACAGCACTACCAACGGTCAGCTCTCACTCTGATAATCTACCGGACACATGACACATCACTAGGTCAGCTCTCGCTCTGACAACCTGCCGGTCACACAACACTACCCTCGGTCAGCTCTCACTCTGATAACCTGCCAGTCACATGACACATCACTAGGTCAGCTCTCGCTCTGACAACCTGCCGGTCACACAACACTACCCTCGGTCAGCTCTCACTCTGATAACCTGCCAGTCACATGACACATCACTAGGTCAGCTCTCGCTCTGACAACCTGCCGGTCACACAACACTACCCTCGGTCAGCTCTCACTATCATAACCTGACGGTCACACAACACTACCCTCGGTCAGCTCTCACTATCATAACCTGCCGGTCACATGACACATCACTAGGTCAGCTCTCGCTCTGACAACCTGCCGGTCACACAACACTACCCTCGGTCAGTTCTCACTCTGATAACCTGCCGGACACATGACACGTCACTCGGTCAGCTCTCACTCTGATAACCTGCCGGTCACACAACACTACCCTCGGTCAGCTCTCACTCTGATAACCTGTCGGCCACATGAGTTCCCAATTGTTCCCATTTCACCTTGGTTGGTTATTGGTTTTACGACACGTCGACCGTTGAGTCATGCAGCGTCGCCAATATCTCCCGCGGATTGGTCGCGGGCGAAGAGTAGCGACAGGTGCCCATTTCACCTTGAGGGTGACATGGCGAAACGATTGGACAACAAAACGAACCACACCTCATAAGGGAGCTTGTTTAAATGTTGTTCAAATTTGGTCATTGGAAATTGCTTGCACCACTTGTAGAAACTATATGGCATTAACCATAGCACGCCCACTCTGGTGGTGTTCCTTCACAAACCCACCACAGGAGCGGGGCCGCCGGAATTGTGTCCGCTCATGGCGACTAACGCAGACAAGCTACGATACTATACAAAGCTGCTTAGCATTAGTATCAAGTTGGCGCGGTTTCAGGCAAGACACACCACAAAAACGGATTGCTGATTTAAGACGTGCTTACATTTTGCCCAACAAATGTCCTGGTACTCAACTGACCTAAGGAAAAACAATGCTTAGCACCATGATTTACACATTTATGAGCAAAGGCGCAGCCAAGGGGGCCGAACCCCTCACGCCCCCTAGCAACCATACATAAGATGAAACGAGACATTTTGAGATCTTCACCAAAAGCGCTTAAAGCAATCACTATTTCATTTTTTTTTCGTCGCACCTTAAATAAAATCCTAGCTACACTCCTGGTCATGAGACTTACACCATTCATGGAAGGCCATGTCAGATACCGAAATGTGTGCATTTGCAAAACGTGTCAAAATCACATCATATGTAAAATTATCGTACAATAATACAGACAGACACCTTTTCTTTTCTAAAGAACATCTGATGATTGATTATTTGGGTTTAAGGGCATGCCGACTACGAGGTCATTTAGCGCGAACATCTGATGGCGGTGGTGCAGGCAACATGGTGCAAGCATTATAGTTAAAATTCATATCAATTATGATATCGCCAGCCATGAAGTGATGTTTTGAGTGAATACTTTTGCACCAGTCACCTCAGCCGAATGTTGGTCGTCAGTATTGCGCACCTTGTTGTTGTACGCAAAGTAGATAGGCGGCGCATATCATATGTGAAGCATATAAAGAAAAGGCTTGTAATTGAAATGTTTTTAGTGCACGATGTCGAGTCCAATGCATACGGGCCTGAAATGTTGTTCGCTGAAACTGGTGGGTCAGACTTTTTGGGACCACTACATAAATTTGGCAGCGACAATTGACAAAAAGCAAAAGCTGTTTCAAGTTGCAAACCAAAGAATTGCACTTTTCTTTGGTTTTTCGGTTTGAAAAATTGTATCCAGCATCTTCTCAACTTGTTTTGAAGAAGGCCATACATTCCCTTGGCAATAATAGTAATCACTAGTCCTAGCAACTTCACCAAAGCTGAGCTGAACTTAACAGGAATGCAGTAGAATTATCATGATGACGAACGCCTAGACGCTCATATTGTTGGCATGATAAGCTATCCAGAAAAGGGACCAAATAGAACAGGTTGGCAATAATGCCTCCCCGTCACAAACAATACACAATCACTGACCGGGCGACCACGCACCTTGTGATTCTGGAGACTCGCAATTTCTTGAGTTTAACGCTGACGTTTTCAGACGCAGCCGGCTGCGGTGGGCCGGCGGGGGCGCTGTTGGTCTCCGGCTCGCTCATGGCGACACCAGCCGACGACCACCTGGCGGCAGCCGACACACATCTGGCTCAGCCGACACATATCTGGCTCAGACGACACACATCTGGCTCAGACGACACACATCTGGCTCAGCCGACACACATCTGGCTCAGCCGACACATATCTGGCGCAGACGACACACATCTGGCTCAGCCGACACACATCTGGCTCAGACGACACACATCTGGCTCAGACGACACACATCTGGCTCAGACGACACACATCTGGCTCAGACGACACACATCTGGCTCAGATAATGAGCCAGATATGTGTCAGCAATGGACAAATTTCACGTAATGGGCTTTTGACTGCAAAAAAAAGAAAGTTATATATTCATGGACAAAACTGAAATATTTTTTTATCATAGGAGAACCATTTACAGCATATTTGAATAATTTCACTTATGGGTTACCATCGATTAAAAAACCTTCTCGTAGCAGTGGCATCACATATGTGGGGTCTTGAAGCTGCTAAGTCCAAAACGCACAGGGAACCACATGTTTGATTATTCCATGTAAGGTTTTCTTCAACTGACTAGTGTCATGGGTACTAAGGTGAGGGCTTGTGATGTAACTGAAATGTTACCAATTTTACTAAAATATAACACTTTAGAGGGTAGATAATCTATTATGGTGGTAATACAGCGCCTATCTCATTTTTGTTTGAAATCCGGCGCAATCCAGATGTCATAGCATAACTGTATGGTATAAACTGTAAAACAAACCATATTGTAATTGAATGGAGTGGGCAAGATACCTGCTCCAATTCCTGAAATATTTTGATGATGTCCATGAAGATATTGCAAATAATTGACTGCTATCAAATGACAAATTGCAGGGATTATTTGGCTATACTGTATGGATTTTTAACGAGGTACACATGTTTTCAGGTTGATCTTTATATGGAATGCCAAGCATGTTGTGGAATGTTAATTAGCTTCCTTGAAGGAAGATATACATTGTACATGTGCAGTAGTTCTGCAATCAATTATCAATGTGTGTAGACAGACATTATCAGCTACCTGCAGGTGTAGGCTGATATGATAAATAATATGTAGGTAGGTGCAGAGTGGCATAGCCTGTGATCAGCAGGTTCAGGCCAATGCCATCCAACATTCACAGGCCGCATTTTGATTATGGAAAGTGAGTAAGATGCCCTCTGCAACTGCTGTTGTGCTTTATGATATTGATGGAGGTAATATCTTCCAAGAACTTCTAAGAACTTCCAAGAATTCAAAAATCACCTTAACACGTGCCCTGGAAGGCCTCTGAAAATTGCCTGCATTGGAGCAGATTCTGCCCCACCTAAGATCTCGGCTCCCATCAAAGCTTGAGCAACGAAATTCGCAGGGTGGATGCATACAGTAGTGAACTCAATTGTCATATTTATTCGACTAGGTCAATATTTCCGAGGTCAAGTGAGGTCAAAATATCAAAATTGTATGATTTTGCATGGCTTGGCTTCTCTTTGTTGTGGATCATTGCGATTGTCTTTAAATGCTCCAAAATGGATATCAATGATGTTTTGGACATTACTAATGATGCAATACAGATGCTAGACCCAGCATTTGACCTCAGGTCACCTATGCTATATGACAACACTTTATCACCTGCTCCAGTTACCGAAACCGGGTCGCCCGCCCTACGACTCTGACAACAATGACAAACAGTAGTTTTCAGGAAGTGTAGGGAGTAACATGCAGATGACATCAATTGCATGACAACCATTTGCATTTATGACAGCATTCCAGTTGACCAAGTTTGGTTCCACTAAACTGCCATGAACTCAACCTGACGACCTCGTTGACTTAACATGATTTTGAAACTATAAATCACATAATATACATCAAACAAGTCACTAGAATTGCCAAGAATACCTTCCTTTTGCAAATATACAAGAAGTGCATCAGTGCTGATTTTTGTGGTCTGGTGTTTATAAATTTCTTTTACTTTAACGACCTCTAACTAGAAAAAAAATCGGCCGATTTTCATTTGTCTTCCTTTAAACAACGTGCCGGTCAATTCTAAACAGGTACGGAAAAATGGTATATATCACCAGGTAAAATCTGGAGTTATGTACGAAAAACCCGAAGGGGGTGGGCGGATTTTGCCCCCCCTCCAGGATGCGTGTTAAAGCACAAATTTGCCAAATGTCTTGCCATCTTCAACATGCTGTAGTCAGCTAGAAAATGCCAACTTTCTTCACTTAATGTTAACATGAAAGGGTTGTGGACATCCATGTGTCCAACAAGATAGGTATTAACAAGTCACAGTTCTTATCTTTGTCAAAGGTATTCTTCTTTGTTGTGGGAGTTTTCACAAAATAGAAGATATAACCACCATTTTCCACCTAGACCCTGATGTGAAAAATTTCAATGTTGACATTTCTGAGGAAAGTACTCTGGTTTCAACCTCCCCTCAGCAATGGGGATGCCCACACCTTTCAAAATATTTGTATCCATGTCAACCAGTGATACAAATGCATGAAAATGATTGTTGCAGCTAGTGGACCACTGACAGAGATCAGCCGACTATCCCGGCGTGCAGAATCGCTCGACAACGTCCTCATCTTGTCGGCCGTTACGAGGCCGATGAGCACTGCTTGTGGCTTGCATGCTGTTGTATTTGTATACCTTGGCACAAATAGGAATAATAGCACCATTTTCTATGATACATTTTCCCCTTGGATGCGAATGGACGATTGGATGTGATCCAAGCTAAAACCGTCGCGATAATTACCAACTGGGAGCATCCAGACTGGAAGATATAATGGGCAGCAGTCCAGCATCACTGAACTCTGCAGAAGTGATGTCACATATATTTTGACCAATCTCAAAGTGAGGCATTCTGAGGTGCATTCTAATTATCAAAGTAATTCAGAGATTAAAGTGAAAACACACTAGTGTCACCTTCACCTTTGAACTAAAAAATCACTAGAGAAACTTCACAAAAATGGTCTGCCCCAACATGAAACTTGTACAGTGTTTGTGTCAAAGAAGCAGACAAAAAAAGCTAAAAGATCCACACTTTGAGGAAAACCTGGAGTCATGCCTGACAGCTGGAAACAAAGCTGTGTGCAAGAGCATCAAAAAGGCTGAAGCTTAATTAGCTTGAGACTGTCAAGCAGGAAATAAAAAGGTTAATGTTTGTACACAAAGACATAGCATCCTACTGATTTTGTCATTTGTCTTGTTGTTTAGAAAGATAATTTTGAAACACAACATTAGATCAGAAGCTTCCCACCTGAAGCTTGTGACCAAAGCTGTGGCCACACAGCATGCAGCATAGCAATCGTGGTCTACAGCTGCATGACAGAGTACAAATGGTGGCCCACAAATGCATGATATACAGTGTACAAACTGTCTCCCATAACCACACAGCATGTAATGTAACAATTGTGGCTCACTATTGTTCAATACACAGTATGTAGCATAGCAATTCATCCAGAAGTCCAGGCTCAAGAAGACCAGCTGCAACTGAATCTAGCAGGCTGTTGTAGTATCATATCTTCCCACTGTGTTTCTGGTGTTATGAACTAAAGATGAATTTTAAAAAGACATGGATACTACACAACAAAAAACAAACACAAAAAAGAACATACACATTCACATGTAAACAAACAACTTTCCTTCTCAGGAAAATTGTTTGTGTCAAGCTATTGCATGCAGGAACATCCATTAGAACAGATTCAGTAGAAGACAAGCACAATGTTTAAAAAAAAATTGGAGTATCCCAGGGTGACTTTCCAAGGATCAATGGGACATGAAATTCATGACAAATCTGCCTAATCATTCATATCATGCAATGCAATGCAAATTGAGTAGTGTCCTGATGAAGAACAAGGGCATACCCTACACTGGCTCCTAGAAAACAAACAACTAAAATACAATATCTCATATCATGCATTTCCAAAGAAAAATGAGCAGCTGACATTTCACATGAACATTCACATCATTGATTAGCTGTTTTCTGTTCATCCATATAAGTTATTTGCTGGTTACACAACATGCTTGTCATATAACCACCAGTGCTGCCTTCCATGTGTGCTCCACCAGGTGGATGGAGCTATTCCACATCGATAGGACACAAATATTGGCTTGATAGTTTTACCAACCTGGCAAAATATCTTCAAAGAATACTAAAAATTCACAAGTGTGCTGCCTGAACTTTTTTAATGACAGACCGGGCAACTTGAAATTTTCTGGATCAAAAACTGGCCAAGCCACTGAAAAAGAAATCAGTGTTATTAGAACATACATGGGTTGGCAAAATGGTGGGTAAAACTCGTCTCAGCCATGTCAGGGTTGCCAACCAAATCTGTTGGTCAGCCATCCCTGGAATACTGAAAAGCAAGCACTCTATTCTTATAATGATTGTCTATGTTGTTTTTAATGATGTTCAATGTGGTGCTACTGACAATGGTTTCTGGCAGCTGGTTCCAGTGTTCTACTACCATGTTGGTGAAGAAAGGCTGTCTTAACCTTGTCCTGCTTTGGTTAACTTTAATTTGAATTGATGACCTCTAATTGCATCATTTCTGTTGAATTCATGCATTTCCCCAAGATACCCCTTCTCCGAACCATGAACAAATTTAAAGACCTCGATGAGATATCCTCTCAGCCTTCTATATCTAAGTGAAAACATATTCAATTTCTTCAGTATTTCCTCATATGCCAAGTTGCTTATACAATTAACCATTTTTGTAGCCCTCTTTTGTACTATCCCTAAAAGTCAACAATCTTTTTCTTAGCCAGGAGACCAAGCTTGGATGCAGTATTCCAAATGTGGCCTGACATATGCACATTTCAATGCCATCTGGTGGCAGTTTAAAGACATTTGAAGGCCAATATTAATTCTTTTTGTGGATCAAAACCACATTAATTAAGATATCTATCATTGCACCTTTCATCACCATCCACCTTGTAGCTAGTCTGATCATATATTGGAAAACGTGGGCATTATAGACGCTCTCATACAATCAGCTCTCCAAAGTGAGTTGCAACCATTCCATGTAAACAGTAACCAAGGTTGAAATGCAGACAATTGGTAAAAGGTTGAATGCACAATTTAATTAGGCTCAATGAAAACAAGTTGAAGTTTGGTCACATAGGCTCAATTGATTTGCAGCCCATTTTGTCCATTCAATTTTTGACATTGCACTGTACACCTGCAACTTTTACCTACTAAACCTTCACCTGCAACATCTAATTTGCACCTTGCATTTCACACTAACAGCTTTTAAACATGATGGTGTTTTTTTAAATTTATGATTAGCATATCTAGCACATTGAGCATTTTGGGCATTCAACATTTCATTTTTGCATTCACCACTTAGCAAGTTCCACTTTCCACCTTCAGGTTTCACCTCGAGCATTTTCCATTTTACAAAAATATTCCGAACATCTGCACTTTCGTTCTTCCTCCAAACCAGCCATATTAATCTCAGAATGTTTAGTTTACCTTCCAGTTATAAATATGCTGTCTGGAAGGAACAAAGCAGCTTTGAGTGCCTTCTTCAGAAATGCATCACCGTCAATTAATCTTAAAATCGTGTTCACACCACATTGATACCTTTCTATATATATACATCAGTCTAATGTCAGACGATATCCCGCACTACATCCAAACACCTCAGCCCCACACCGACCCCCAAACTGCAGAACCTACGTGAGTTGTGCGACGAATTTCTACGATGACAAGACAAAACAAGTACGACAGTATATCGAGTACGACAAACCCAGCAAACGCAAATGCGTCGTAGTAGTAGGCAAGGAGGGACGCCTTCATAAGTACCAAGTGCCACAAGTACCAAAAGTCATAAGTTCCAAAATATGAAAGATTTGTACTTATGCTTTGGGTACTTGTGATAAGGACCCGGCAAGGAAGGATACCTACTTTACTAGCGTAAGCAATATGCTGTTTTTGCACATGATCAGATGTCAAAACATCATAATGTCCAAGCATCAGGATCCAACGATTCTAGGACAAATGTACGCAAAGGTGAAGAATCGTTTTTAAAGTTAGTATGTCCAAGGCAGTGACCAAGGCTGGATTTTCCCAAGGTGGCATTATTCAAAGCTGCCCGGATTTACCCCACTATTTTTTTGTAGCTTCCGCAACAAAACTGAATGCATGACATGCTACATGATGCCTCTGACCTTTCATGTGCTTTTGCATCCATTCGACGAATGTTTGCGTTTCTAGTCACGGTGCATACTAAAAGTAGTGGTACCATATATTAAGCAACGTCAAACCGTCTTGCATGTTGAAAATTACATGAGATACCATTGTGACATTTGCTATGTTCAAGCGCATGATACTTTGGCGTGATTTTATAATTGATTCATGGTTTACGCTCTTGTAGGCTTCGTGCAAATCCGCAAAACATGACGTTTTAATCGCCCGCGCCATTCGATTCCAGGGTTGCCAGACCTGGCGATATATCCCCAATTTGGCGAAATTCGAACCCTGTTGGCGATTGGAAAATCCCGGTTGGCGAATGGCGATGAAAACCATAAAAATTGGCGAATTTTAGGTCAACATCACACTCCCCGGCAAAATTACATTTTCGTAAAAATAAGAAATGCCGGAATTTCTTCCATTTCTTGGCTGGATCGGCAAGGCTTACACCATACCGCCCCACCCCCTCCAGGTGCGGATCCAGAAATTCTCCGAGAGGGGGGGGCGGGGCGGTAATGCTAAGTGTGTAAACCGCGTCCCTGAGGAGGCAGCGTGAGCGATCGGATCGTGGCGCCACTCACAAAGGCACACCCCACGCCATCAACAGTTTTCGAACCGTCGGCGTAGGTGAGAGTGGATGAACGATAGGCATGCATGTGTTCAAGACTCTTCATCCGGAACACTTCTGGGGTAATTTCGTCCTTACGAATGTCTGACAATGCCGTATCCACCGACGGCTGGATCAGTTCCCAAGGGGAAACGGGCAGTGGCTCAGTCCTAATAATGCTACGCATTTGAATACCGCTCCCCTCTGCCAACTTCCGCAACTTCGCGCAGAAAGGAGGTAGTCTACTGCCACGTTCGCCACAGAACATCGCACGCGTACAGTGGGCAAACAAGGCCTGCTATGCTAGATTTAGAGGAAATTTCCTCACCCTGAAAGCATACTGTAGTCCGAGTTTGTCTCGTCTTAGGGCGAGCGGAGCTTCATCAGCATATGCGAAAAGGCTTGCGGTCGGAGAAGTGCGGAATGCCCCTGTGGTAATACGCAAGGCGGCATGGTGGACCGTGTCGAGCGTACGCTTGTTGGAATCACTGGCACAGCCGTAGATAAAACACCCATAGTCGAGTTTTGAACGGATGAGCGATCGATATAGAAGTAAAAGCGTAGACCTATCTGCTCCGTAGGCAGTTCGGGCAACACATGTCATAATGTTCAAGGACTTCGAACATTTCTGCCGCAGCGTTTTTAGGTGGTCCTTGCATGTTAGACAACGATCGAATGTGATGTCCAGAAACTTAGCTGCAGGCTGGGAAGGGATCTGCTCTCCATAGAGCTGAATGTTCGGGTCCTGGCAGCTACGGCGGCGACAAAAATGCACTGCAAGTCTTGTGGGTAGAAAATCGGAAACCGTTCATGTTACTCCATCTCTCAAGGTGGGAAGTAACGAGCTGTAGCTGTCTCTCCATCGAGGATGACCGTGATGCTGAACACCAAATTGCAACGTCATCAACGAAAAGAGACTTCGCGACACCACATGTCAAACCATCTCCAATGTCATTAATCATTACGGCAAATAATGTTACACTAAGGACGCTTCCCTGAGGAACACCGTTGACCTGCGTCAACCGATCAGACACTGTGCGTCCTACACGGACACGAAATGTTCGGTCAGTAAGAAAATTATGCAGGAAATGTCGCATAAAACCACGCACACCATACCTCCAAAGTTTTAAAAGAATACCTTGTTTCCATGTCGTATCGTAGGCACCCTCAATGTAAAAAAAAAACACTGCTCCTAGATATCTGGTTTCTTTAAAGCTGGTACGAATTACGGTGTCCAATGTCAATATATGGTCAAGTGTGGATCGGTTCTTCCTGAAACCGGACTGCGCGTGGCTAAAAAAGTCTTGTTGTTCCAGAATCCACGTGGGGCGATCTTCACTCACCATCTTCTCTATGAATTTGCACAGGCACGAAGTCAGGGAAATCGGTCGGCAATGACTCTTCATTGTTCAGAACCAGTTTTCTTGGGCTTTAATATGGGGGATGACGGTCGCATCCCGCCAAGATGGCGGGAATCTGCCGCTCATCCAAAGAGTGTTAAAACATGGCAGGAGTACTTCGAGTGCATTTCTGTGGAGGTGCTGGAGCATCTTATTATGGATGTTGTACGGTCCTTCGGACACGGGGTGCAGTACAGCGATTTGTGATGTCTAGGTTCTCGGCGATGGCAAAGTCAACCATCGATGCTTCGCGTCGAGCCCTATATTCGCGAAAACCTGCATTTCGGTCGCAGCTCAGGCTTCTGTCCGCCGAGGTTCGAGCGATAATGTTCGCCACGTGTCGAGGTTCTGCTATTATTCCGCCGGCGACGTGCAGGACTGGTAGTGGTGTGGATCGAGAATGTCCGGATATTCGTTGTGTTTGTGACCAGATCTACGTGGTATGGGTGAATCGGTTCAACTTGTCTACATACGGTCTCCACGACGTCATTTTGGCTTCTCCGATTGTTCGCCGGGCGGCTGCCCTGGCCTGCCGGAAGGCGATCAGGTTTCCCAAGGTGCTGTTTGGGTCAAACTTTCGGAAGGTACGTCGACGGGCGCGAATGCCATCCCGGCAAATCTCCGTCCACCACGGCACAGGCGCGCGTCGAGGTTTCCCAGAGGTACACGGAATGCAGTCTGCAGAACAATCCAAGACTATGGAGGTAAAGTTCTCTATAGATGTTGCAGCACCGTTACCGTTTGTATTAAAAATGTCATCAAGCTTAGTTACAAAGTTCGGGCAGTCAGCCTTTCTAAACTTCCAGCGTGGTGGCCTTGACCTCAAGGTGGCTCCGTCAACACAATGAAGCCAGACTGGGAAATGGTCGCCACCTCAGGTCAGATTCAAATGACCAATCGAAATATTGCCCCAGCTTCGGGCTGGCCACGCTAATGTCCAGCGCGGAAGTGCTTCCGGATGGGAACGCCGTGTAGGTGTGTGCACCCGTATTTAAAATGCAAAGCGATTTTTGCATAAAGAACGCATCGAGTTGTCGTCCGCGTAAATTAATATCGGCGCATCCCCAGATTTTGTGGCGGGCATTAAAGTCTTCTAAAAGTAAGACGGGAGGAGGGAGCTCGGCTAAGAGTCGTCCGAGTTCTACTAATGGTAGAGGTCCGCCAGGTGGGAAATCGACCATACTGTTGTGTTTCTGTGCCCGATGGGCATTTGTGCTGCCACCGCCTGCAGGTTGGTACGCATTTAAGCGGTAAGGCCAATGGTGGATATGGTGGATGGCCAACTGGACGCCTCCATGTGCAATGGATTATGTCTTGTTATCATTACGAAAGACCTGGTAGTCTTTTAAATAAAACGAGGTTCCAGCAAAAAGTTTCGCCTCCTGTAAACAGAGAGCTACCGGAGAGTGCTCATTCACCATAACTTGAAGATCCTCCAGGCTGGTCCTCATCCCCCTGTAGTTCCATTGTAAAATCAATGACGACATAGTTGACTCGGCTTGACTAGATTTGACTAAAAAGGGTGGACTCGTAACACCACTACTCTAAAGATGTGGAGATGACATGGTGTGGGACTATCTGGGGCGAGATCTGACCCTAGGGGCCGGGGACGGTGGAGGAGTTGTCTCGGGAGGCCGTCGCTCAACCCGTGAGCTCGGCGACGACTCACTGGATCAGACACGCGCTGCCCGTCCAGACGCGCTCATATCGGGTGCCCCTGGACGGGCCTCAGTCAGGGGACGTGGTCTGATCGCCAGGGGCGCAACCACCGGGACCCGTCGTAAGGCTACACCACCCTCTCCAGAACTGGGTGGAGTGTTTGGTGTAGTCCTGGGTGGAGCCGGGGTGGGCTGGCTTGGGGCGACCACGGCGGAAGTGGAGGGGATGAACCACAGGCCGTTGGTGGAGGGCTTGGTGAGCCTCTTGGTCGGTTGAACACATTGCCATTCCTCGTGAGCCTGCTCTGAAACAGTCGACCTAGAGCCAGGATGAGGCGAGGTCGTCTGCGGCGACGCAGCGTGTTCTGGCGCTTTGGGTGACTCAGTCACTTGTGTTTGAGCTATTGCTGGGGAGGCGACGGGTATGCCGAAAGAGCTGAGGAGTGCACACAGGTGTGCAATCAGTTCCTTGGGTTTGTCCGCGTGCACCTGTTGCGCAATGGGTGCAGCGTTTCTGACTTTCGATGCGTATGATATTTTGGGGTGAGACTGTTCGTACATTTCTCTAGTCTCGCGGGAAGTTACCTTGTGGGTGTGCTTGATTGCAATTTTTCCTTGACATGGGTCAGACATGTTCGGTCAAACGAAGTTTGGGGGTCTGTCCGCGACCACAGTTTACATAGTGTAGCGTATCGGATGTGCACTGCTCGGCACTCTGGTCAGAAGAAGCGCACTTCCTATAAGCTGGACGATTCCTGCAGAAATGGTTGGTGTGTCGATACCTGTGACATTTTAAGCATCGCATGGGGTTAGGCAGGAACACCCGAACCTTTACACGTACATATCCCACTCGTATCTCCGACGGTAAATAATTTGTGTTAAAGGTCAAAATGGCATTGTTTGTTGTAATCGTCTCTGTACCCCCCTGATCTTCATTTTCCTCGCTCCAGTTACTCCGACATTGGATAAACCATCGACGATCTCGTCCTCCGGTACGTCCTTTAGATCGTAGTAATTGATTATTCCACGGATGAGTTTTTGTGTTTGGTGGGGTTCTACTTTAATTTGGATCACTTCGTCAATCCTCCTATTTACTTTCCGTACACCGTATACAAATTCGGACGCCCCTAGCGCTTTCTCCGCCTCTGCCGCCCGGGCGAACTCTACCTCTAGAGCACCATCTTTCAGTCTCTCACATCGAGTAATCTTTCCAAATCTGTCGCATCCGTCCTGACGCTGACATGGAGACAGTGAGCCAAGACATTTCGCCAATCCACGAAAGACAAGGACACGTGTATGGAGTGTTGGTTCTCTGCCGCTCTTCGGGTGGGTGCCATCCACACCAGCGATTGATGGGAAGTTAATCTGGTCCCTATGAGAGGGACCAGGAGTGCGTTTTAGTGTAGTGGATGCCATGCAAGTGTTCTGGTTTCGGCTCCTCGAGCGCCCCATCCCATATGGGCCCAACAGGGGGGACGCCTGGGTCCCGCGGACGGGAGGTCGCCAGGCGCCCGAGGAGCTGTACGGGGCAGGCGGCGCCTTCGTCCGACCGGGAGGGAGAGACTCACCACCCCGACCGGAATCCAGCGCCGCCCACCCCTTGACCTCGGCCGACCGAGCCGGCGGGCACTGAGAAGATTCCCAGGTTCCCGGCCCGAGGCGACCAGCCACTTGGCCCGTGTGAGGCCCCACGGGCCCGCCCGTCCCTCCGGGATATCGGGACCAAAGAGGTGTGTTGGTCCCCGTCACAACTAGCACCGTGCGACGGGGGACATCAGCCTCCAGGACTCCGTCAACCCCGGGGGACGGGCCGAGGGGGCGCGGCTACTCTGATAAAACTGAGCTGGTGGGCAGGACCGAGGAGGTTGCCCTGTCTGCTCATAGCTCGGATAGTTGGTGTTGCAGGGCCAGGTGAAGGACATGTATTGGGATGAGATGGGCATTGGAATGGGAGCGTATGGATGGAAGGACGAGTGAGGCACTCTTAGACTGACCTCTCCCATTGTGGCATTGTGTGAGAGGCGGCGGTGAGCGCGCGGTCTGGGCGCATCACTCTTTCATCGGAGTGTAATAACGTATGGCTCTGCCGTTAGTGTTCTATTCTGATTCCTAACTGAGAATGCAGAAGTCGATTAACAATGGAATGTACAGTCCATTCACCCATGCTCGTACAAAAATTGTCCAGTGAAAACGGTCAGAGGTGACGTCATTGATGACGTCGTAACTCCGTGACCCAACGTGGCCCGGGCCCGATTTTTTCTTCAAAAGGTCCGTAAGGACTCACCCGTCAGCTTTTCCAAATTTCGGCGCTCTACGCTCGTCGTTTTTCTGTGGTCCAGGAAAACCTCCAGGGGATGGGGGAGGAGGTGTAGCAGTCCCCCTCGTCCGACGAGTGTTAAGTTTGCGTCCTACAGGAGCGCGTGTTCGAAGATTAGCATTAACCCCACCCCCCGGGAAAAATTCCTGGATCCGCACCTGGGTGCTCCGAGCCGCTCCAGTGTTCGGCGCAGAGCTCCACCGCGACATGATATCCCATTTCCAGGTAGATATTTCAAGTGTTTGCAGTTAAAAATAGTTATTTATCGCCTTTGAATCATTTCGTAGACTGGTTTTGTAGCGGAAATTGTGCGAAAAATTGGCGCTTTTTCCTTTAAAATTGGCGATGGTTGGCGAAAAACATCGCGCGAATTGGCGAATCTCGGAAATTTTTATCTGGCAACCCTGTTCGAGTCGTGTATGCCTTAGTGCGGGTTTGCTCGTTCCGCGCTCGATGCTCCACCTGGCTCCGCCCGCCTGCGGGGCTGGTTATATCGCATGGCGCCATGTGCACAGGCTGCATTGCCATGCGATCTGTGCGTGTCAACTGGGCCGATCAGACTGGCAATGTACTGTAGCCAGATAATGATTTGCTCTGCGTGACTGGATGTCGTCTTTTCAGACTACCTGCCGTCACGAGTAATGACGCCTCTCGGTGTATTGGCGATGCCACCGGAAATGGAGAGCTGTTTTAGCCTGCCCCGTCTGCAGCCTAGGCTGTCGAATGCCATGTATGCTGGCTTGCTGTTTCCCAGCCAGCATCCCCAAGTGGGTCACAAATGGGTCTCAAATTGGCACCTATGTGGGCCCCACATGGGCAACCCACATGGGCCCATATGGATTTGCCGTGGGATTCATCTGGGTCGCAGATGGGCAAGCCCATATGGGCTAGATGTGGGCAAGCTGATATATGGGCCAGATGTGGGGTTAATGTGGGCACGCCGGACCAGTCGTGGATTCGATATAGGCAAATCAATAGTATGTTTCTTCAGTACAGTCGGGTCTGAAAGTGCTGCATGTGAACGGTTATGTTTTGTTGGCTAATTGGCAATATCCTCTTTCAGGCTTGCTTTGGATATTCCTGATGCACTTGCACCACTATCTTTACCGGAAAGGCCATTATTTCCAGGTTCCATTGACTGATCTGGCACTTCGCATTGTAGTATGCTGCCCAAATTTTTTTCTTCACAACTGCCATTCTGATCATGCACTTCACGCAGCACCCAATTCCCTCCACGCAACCGAGCGGAAGGGACGGAAGGGACTGAGCTGATAGTGTGTGCCGTGTGAAATCTCGTTGATTTCCGCCAATGGCTCGTTTACTTACATTGCATGATTGTTTAGCTGCTTAGAAAATCGAAGTTTCTGATGCATTAATATTGTATTTTGATACGTAAATATTTGTCAAGGTCTGAAAGCATCAAATCATAATTATATTACTATGTGATTAAAAAATTGGTGAAAAATGTGCTGGCTGTTGTGTCCAAGACTCCCTGTGGACCAATTTAATTGTTGAATAATATGCCATATTATCTTCTTGATGGGAAGCAAAATATATGAATTTTTAATACATTTTATTATGACATTAACCATAGAAAGTAACCTACCATCCCCAATGCTAACAAGGTTTGTCACATTAAGCTCATCGGAGAACATCGCTTTGCCCAGTTACCCCACATGTGGCCCACATGCAACCCATCGGGTTGTTGAACTCATTTTCATAATTAACATTCAATTTTTTAACATCCGATGAAGAATAACCAAAAAATAGGGCTATTGCTACCTACCTACAGGTTAAAAATTGAGTATAATATCTGGGCATCCCATCTGGGACCTAGATGGAGCCCAGCTAGCTGCCCACTTACAGCCCATATATGGGCTATCCCAGATAGCCCACATAGATCCCATATGGGTCCCATTTTGGAATGCTGGCTGGGTTTATGGAAGAGGTGTCAGTATATTCGTACCACAGGGAGGACGCTGCTGCAGACATAACTGGTAATCTGAGCTTCAATTGATCCAATTACCATCCCAACTTCTGCCACGAGCCTTGTGTGACAAAACTGACGTAGAAACATCTATGATTTTCGGAAGTTCGGCATGACTAAGCTGACTATTACCAGCCAAGCAGATCACGTGGGGAGGATCTACAACGAAAATTATGCATGGAGACTTCATTTCTCCCCTCCCACTGACAATCTCCTGGTTCACGAGATCCCCTTAGCGGCAAACTACGCAATGCCGATGAAATGCCGCACATTCACACGAGCCGGTACGCACGGGCGCTGATCCTTCTGGGGTGTGAGGAAAATCGTAGTTAAAGTGCAGAATCCGATACTTTGGGATATGGGTGCAAGAGCTGTAAAATAAACAAAAAAACTGGGGAAATGGGTGGATAGATCCCAACAAATACTGAACCAAAACCAGCAATTTGTACGACAAAGAATGCTGCTGTCGCTCGCTGTACAAATTATGTTAGACCTAACGCATCATAGTATTCAGGCTCATTGGCCCTCCCAACTTACTTTTTGTTGTTGAGGGGGGGATAGGGTATGCGTCACGTCTCCCCGCTTTGAGCATACCTATGTTGGCATGATATGTCCAGAACTGTTCGGAGAAGAACGGCGCGATCGATTTTCCAGACATGTTCTGTATAGCTAGCGTCATACGATCCGTTTTTCAGCAACTACTCTTGTTGCCCTACACTCCCCCAACGCTGCCCAGCTCTCGACTCCCGTGCATAAAATACGATCTATGGCAATGGCGTTAGGATGGAACTGAAACTCTAGACAAATTTTGTATGTGTGTTTGTATGCCAAGATACGTCAACAGAACCGTCTCCCACACCCTCACATAAAGACATAAAGACATAAAAGATTAGCGCAACTATGAGCCACAAGGGCCCTTCTTGATAGCACACTGTACACTCAACCAGTTGCCCACCAAATCTGTCAATCAGCCCTCCCGGCAATACTTAAAAGCAAGCCCTCTATTCTTATAATGATTCTCTATGCTGTTTTTAAAGATGTTTAATGTGCTGCTACTGACAATGGTTTCTGGCAGCTGGTTCCAGTGTTCCACTACCCTGTTGGTGAAGAAAGTCTGTCTTAACCTTGTTCTGCTGTGGTTAACTTTAATTTTGAATTTATGACCTCTAATTGCATCATTTCGGTTGAATTTAAACATTTCCCCAAGATATCCCCTCTCCAGAGGGGGGGGCCATGGACAAATTTAAAGACCTCGATGAGATCTCCTCTCAGCCTTCTATATCTAAGTGAAAACATATTCAATTTCTTCAATTTTTCCTCATATGGCAGGTTGCTTATACCATTAACAATTTCTGTAGCCCTCGTTTGAACTCCCTCTCTAAAAGCCAATAATCTTTTTCATAGCTAGGAGACCAAGCTTGGATGCAGTATTCCAAATGTGGCCTGACATGCACAGTAAAGCTTCCTGATGACTTCCTCACTTCTGTATGATACATTCCTATTTATTGCCCCGAGCATTCTCAGTGCCTTCTTCCTGGCTTCCTTGGTCTGTTCTGATGCCCCCAATTTTGTGTTTAGAATAACACCTAAATCATTCTCCTGTTGAGTCACTGAGCTAAGTGCCATCAGATGGGAAGAAGAATTCTCCAATTTAAATGCCTGTGAAATGTGGAAAAGTTCAAATCTTACTTGAAGGAAATTCAGATTAGACATGTCCCCCAAAAGCAAAGACGCAAAAGAAGGGTAGGAAAGCCAGCATGGCTTACACTAGACTTGATAAAAGCAATTAAGGCTAAGAAAACTGCATTTAGAGTTTTTAAAGAAGCCTCAAATGTCGTTAATCTAAAGGCGTATCGTAAAGCTAGAGACACTGTGAAGCAAAAAACCAGAGCAGCAAAGCGAGCAAAAGAACTGGATTTAGCTAGAAACTGTAATGGGGACAGTAAAAAGTTCTTTGGTTTCTACAAGCTGAGTAACGTTTCTAGCACAATTGGTCCACTGGAAGTAAACGGGACTACATTGGGTGAGGATAGTGAGATGGTTGAGGAGCTGAGCAAGCAGTTTAAATCAGTGTTTACATTGGAAGATATGACCAATCTGCGTACACCATAGTTCAGTGACATGGGATCTGACAAATGATGTTGATTTCATTGATAGTGATGTTGTTTACAATCATATCAGGAAAATAAAGCCAAACAAGGCAGCAGGACCTGATGATATTTATGCTAGGGTGTTGCGGGAAACTGAAAAGGAACTGGCATTTCCACTTAGTATAATATTTTGTAGATCAGTTTCACATAATGAAATTCCAACCGATTGGAAAAGGGCAAATGTAGTTACTATTTTCAAGAAAGGAGAAAGAGGGAAAGTTGAAAACTATAGGCCAATAAGTCCCACATCCCTAGTCTGCAAGGCACTTGATTCAATTATCAAGGATATAATAGTTAGTTATTTGGAAGGTAGCAGATTGATTCAAGATACTCAACATGGGTTTAGAAAAGGACAATGGTGTCTCACAAACCTCTTGGACTTTTTTAACTTCGCCACAGAACAATTTGATCAGGGAAATCAGGTTGATGTAGCATATCTTGACTTTAGTAAGGCCTTTGACAAGGTACCCCATAAACGGTTAAGGATACAGCCTTGGTCCCATGGTATTGCAGGTAGCATCTTAAAATGGATAGAGTTGTGGCTTTCAGATAGACAGCAAAGAGTGATACTAAGTGGTACAAAGTCATCACGGCAAAATGTTCTTAGTGGAGTCCCCCAGGGGTCAGTACTGGGGCCACTACTGTTCATTATATTTGTAAATAACATTGAAAGTGGCCTAAACAATAAAGTTTTGAAATTTGCGGATGATTTGAAGGTCATTATGAGCAATAACAGGTCAAGATGAGCATATCTCGCTGCAAAAAGACTTAGACGAACGTGTGAAGTGATCCGAAGAATGGCAAATTAAATTAAATTTTGATAAGTGCAAAATCATGCATGTGGGTAAGCAGCATATGAAGGCTCCATACTTGATGGGTGGCCAAGTGCTATCAGTGACTCAACAGGAGAAGGACTTAGGTGTTATTCTAAACACAAAACTGGGGGCATCAGAACAGACCAAGGAAGCCAGGAAGAAAGCACTGAGAATGCGTGGGGCAATAAATAGGAATGTATCATACAGAAGTGAGGAAATGATCAGGAAGCTTTACTGTGCATACGTCAGGCCACATTTGGAATACTGCATCCAAGCTTGGTCTCCTAGCTATGAAAAAGATTGTTGGCTTTTAGAGAGAGTACAAAAGAGGGCTACAAAAATGGTTAATGGCATAAGCAACCTGGCATATGAGGAAAGATTGAAGAAATTGAATATGTTTTCACTTAGATATAGAAGGCTGAGAGGAGATCTCCTCGAGGTCTTTAAATTTGTTGATGGTCTGGAGGGGGATACCTTGGGGAAATGTTTGAATTGAATAGAAATGATGGAATTAGAGGTCATAAATTCAAAATTAAAGTTAACCACAGCAGAACAAGGTTAAGGCAAACTTTCTTCACCAACAGGGTAGTGGAACACTGGAACCAGCTGCCAGAAAACATCGTCAGTGGCAGCACATTTAACATCTTTTAAAACAGCATAGACAATCATTATAAGAATAGAGGGATTGCTTTTCAGTATTACAGGGAGGACTGATTGACAGATTTGGTGGGCAACTGGTTCAGTGTACAGAGTGCATCCAAGAAGGGCCCTTGTGGCTCATAGTTGCACTAATCTTTTATGTCTTGATGTCTTTATGTCATCCGTGGATGGTCCGTGTTGATATTGTGTTCATTTACGCTACATTTACACATAATCTGTTCAAAGTATCTGAATTATCATAGGTCATGTCAATAGACCATGGTCATACTGAGAAACTACTAATTCGATGAAGTAGATCACTAATTCGTGTGTATCTTGTTGTTAGCCATAAGCGCGTCCTGGGGTCTGCCCCATCCCTTTAGCGGTCCCCATTTTAGTGGTAAAAGTTGTGTGTTTACAATTAAAATTATCGGGTTATCTATCCAAAAGTGCTCAACCACGATACTTTGCGAAATTCCTTCATGCGTCCCTGCTGTTCACCCTGGCACATTCACTTTTTGGACGTTCCTACGCCTGACCAGGCCATGAAAAGGCATCATATTGCAGGCGGATAGCATGTACATGTCTTGCCATCATCCGCCACCTCGTGTCGCATTATTTTCCCACGCGTCGACGCATTGCAAGCGAAAATGGTGTGAATGTTATTCGATCCTCCGCCACTGCGCAACGCATTACTTTCCCACGCGTCGATGCGCAGGCTACCGAGCTCTCGAACAATAGGAAAGCTGCACGCAAAAAAGCACGTACTCAAATGTATCATCCTGCCATCTGGCGCGAAATATTGTTACCTATGATTCAGCATTCAATCTCATTAGTGCAATATGTAGACCGTGCTGCTACCTAGCGAGAGCTATCTGAAGTGATGCTTCTAGAAAATTGAAAAAGTTCTTGAATCTGTGGAGGTTGCAACCTGTGGAGGTTACGACCGCTGCTGAGTTGTGGAGGTTATGACCGCTGTGGACTTGTGGAGGTTGCAACCTGCGGGGATTACGACCTGTGGAGGTTATGACCTGTGGAGGTTATGACCGCTTCGGAGTTGTGGAGGTTACGACCTGTGGAGGTTATGACCGCTGCGCACTTGTGGAGGTTGCGACCTGCGGAGGTTATGACCGCTGCGGACTTGTGGAGGTTGCGACCTGTGGAAGTTATGACCTGTGGAGGTTACGACCGCTGCGATGTGTTGAATTTGTGGAGGTTGTGACCTGTGGAGGTTACGACCTGTGGAGGTTATGATACGTCTCCAATGTAAGTATAGAATGTGCGAACCAATATTGAGATACGTTATAAGTTATGCTGCATTGTCCTACTGTGTGCTTTTTTACATTAAGTTATTCAAGGCCGGGTCTGGTGCTGGAAAACGGCTGAAAGTGACGATACGCCGGCAGCTGCATTCCCAGTGCCTTGTATTGTCTTGTAATTATTTATGTCTTCATGTGCCAGCTACACGTTTCCCATTGGCCATTGGTACCTGTCGTGTGCCAGTGGCGAGCCATCGCGACGGGAGTGGCACGTGTGGTGACGCTTAAAGTAGGCTGTGCTTCGCATATCATCCACGTCCCTGTGGAAGCCATTTCGGATGCAAAGCGGTATGCTCGCATACCCTCAGCGTTTAAGATTCCCACGATACCTTTAGATTATCCCCGTCAAAAATATTTTTTCCTGCAACTTAGGCCGACCTGAAACATTATCACTCATCATATTCGGCATTTTTGGCCAGTTCATTGTATTGATGGATGTCCGGGTTTGCTGGAGCCAACTTCACTGGTTGAAGATGCTTCATCCGCACGTACTGCCCGGCCAGCAAAGCTGCTGTGGGAAGGATTTTACGGACCTACAGACAGTAGGCTATAACTCCGAAACCTCTAGTTGTATCGGGCTAAATCTTGTTCAGGCGTGTTCATAGCATCAGACTACCCTGTACACAAATTTTGGTCCAAATACAAATTCAATGGGTGCAAAATTGTAAAATGTAGCTGACCTGTCGTGGAACGTACCAGGTGAACATACGTAGCATATGGTGTATGCAGATAAATACAGTTGTGCTATTGCGCGTATGAAAATGGGGTTTGGAAATGACAGGGTAGGTGAGATCAAGTGAGGTCTGCTTATGTCAGGTTAGTACGTGTTCGGTTAGGTTAGATTTGGTTAGATTTGAGATATTTTGCATTTGGTGCGATCTTGCAAAGTTTGGTGAGTTTGGTGATGTTAGGTTTGGTTAGGCCAGGTTAGGCTAGGTTAGTACGGATTAGCCAACCATGGGCTAACTCAGTTCAAGCCCTTGTGGGGGCGTAGTGGCCTTGATCGAATTGTAACCCACCAACATTCGGGGGAGGTGCATCTGATAACATAAAGAGGTACATAACGGTGCAGCATTTACCAGGCACACTTGCACTAGTGCCATCTGGTGACAAAGTAAACTAGCTGCATTCCGGTGCAGCATTGAACAGGCGCGCTTGAACCAGTGCCATCTGGCGGTTATAGCGTAACGAAGTGCGCTGCGGTGCAGTATTCAACAGGCGCACTTTTATTTGCGCCATGCAGCATTTATAGTTGTATTTCGCGTCTAGGTTGGTTATTGGTTTTACGACACATCGACCGTTGAGTCATGGAGCATCGCCAATCTCATGTCGATTGGCCGCGGGCGAAGAGTAGCTACAGGTGAGACTCGAACCCATCACCTTTCGCTTGTGAGACGGGAAATTTACCCCAGACTACTCATCCCCTTCGCGTCTAGTGTGGCGTCTAGCGTAGCGTCTACTGCATATGCTACGAAGTCCGTTGTCTGCAACTAGCTGTCTTATGCTGTCTGTTTTAATCAGTTATCAGGATTGGGTCTGGTGCTGGAAAACGGCAAAAAGGGACCCTGGGTTAGGTTAGGCTAGGCTAGTGCATATTAGCCAATTTTGGGTAAGCTGTTGAACCAGATTGGGGGGTAATTGCTTGGATGGACTATGAATACCCAACATGGCATTGGGGTTGGTGTGCATTAACACGCGCCCTGGAGGGGGGGGTGGGGGGGGGGCGAAATCCGCCCCCCCCGGTTTTTCGTAGATAACTCCAGATTTTACCGGCCGATGTACGTCATTGTTTGTGTACCTGCCAATAAATGACCGGCGCGTTGTTTAAAGTAAGAAAAATTAAAATGGATCGAATTTTTTTCCAGTTAAGGGTCGCTAAAGTCAAAATAAAATCCCAGCGCCAGATCACAAATATCGTCGCTGATGCGCTTCCGGTATACTAGCAAAAAGGAAGTGTTCTTGGCAAAACTAGAGACTTCCTTGATGTACATTGTCATGCTACATTGTTCCAGAGTCATGTCAAATCACCGAGGTCAAGTCAGGTCAAGTTCATAACAGGTTAACACACGCTCTAGAGGGGGTATGGCGAAATCCGCCAATCCTTCCGATTTTTCGTACGTAACTCCATATTGTAACGGTCGATATACGACAAATTTATCGCGTACCGGCTTAGAAATGACCGGAGCATTATTTAAAGCAAGAAAAGTGGAAATCGGCCGAGAAGTTTTCATGTTAGGGGCCGTTAAAGTAAAAACAATTCACAGCGCCAGACCACAAAAATCGGCGCTGATGCGCTTCCGGTATATTGGCAATAGGGAAGTGTTCATGACAACACTAGCGACTTGTTTGATGCATATTGTTATGCTATATAATTTAAAAGTCATGTTAGGTCGCCGAGGTCAAGTCAGGTCAGGTTCATGACAGGCTAATGGAGGCAAACTTGGTCAACTGGAATGTGTCATAAATGCAAATGACTGTCATGCGATTGATGCCACTTTACATGTTACTCCCTATACATCCCGAAATCTACTGTTTGTCATTGTGTGCCTAAGCATTTCCATCCTTTATTCATGTATTTCACTCCTTTATTTGCGAAGCCGATTGTGCCGAGCCGCCCAACGGAGCAGTCGGGATGGGAGCCCGGTTCCGGTAACTGGAGCAGGTAATGACCTAATAAAGTGCTCATATATAGGTGACCTGAGGTCAAATGGCGGATCTGACATCTGTATTGCATCATTAGTAATGTCCAAAACATCATTGATGCCAATTTTGGAGCATTTAAACACAACCACAGTGATCCATAACAATGACAAGCCAAGCCACACAAAACCAGAAAATTTTGCTATTTTGACCTCATTTGACCTTGAAGATATTGATCTAAGGTCATGCACTTTGCACACAATAGAGTTCACTATTGTGCCCATCCACCCTGTGAATGTCGTTGCTCTAGCCTTCATAGGAGCTGAGATCTTAGGGGGGCGGAATCCGCCCCCTCTCCAGGGCGCGTTATTTTCAGAGGCCCTCCAGGGCGCGTGTTAAGGTACCACTTATTTTGGTGAAATCCAAATTTCTCTCGGGACGCCCACCAAAGTGGTGGGGTTAGGGAATGCCAAGAAGCTTAGCGAAGTTTCAGAGCGATTAAACAAATATTTAGCACTGCCCTCGGTTTGTTAAAGTCACATGATATATGGGCTTCATTGCGCTGAAGTCCCCAATGCGCTAATAACTGGTAAATAGCAAGCTAACATCAACATTGAATGAAGTATCACTAGCTTTCCTGTTATCACGCTTTTCGAGAATAGACACCAAGCGCTGATTAAAACTACTCCGCACGTCAACCAATGCTATATTTCGCGGTCCTCTTTCCCTCTTCCGGTAACCATGCATCACGCTAAATGCACCTGTCACGGAAGAGACGTTGAATCCGCCCTGCCGCCGCGTCGATCCCCTAACGTACTGGGAACACGTTTTATGATGTTTCTTCAAGAATGTGCATCTGTATTTGCTGGTTACTACCCAAGCAGGCAACGACACATCATAAAACGTCCACAAAGCGTATTCTCGAAAAGCGTGAGAACAGGAAAGCTAGTGACATTTCATTCGATGTTGATGTTAGCTTACTCTTTATCAGTTATTAGCACATGGGGACTTCAACGCAATGAAGCCTATATACTCTGCGACTTGAACAAACCGGGAGCAGTGCTAAATAGTTTTAATCACTCTGAAACTTCACAACGTTTCTTTTCATTCCTAACCTCACCACTTTCGGGGGCGTCCCGAGAAGGGGAAATTCGGCTTTTTCGGTACATGTCTGGGCTACCATACCACAACACACAATGCCTTCATGCGTACAGACCGACACCACACAACCAAACTGAGACAGCAACCACAGGATGCCACACCTGTCCGTTCTACCCTGGGCCATGCACATGGGCATGATCAGCTCTTTCCAGTACAATTCGTTCCAGCTGTGACCTAAATGTGTGTTTGATGTCAGCTTTACTGGCAACCAATAAATCCATAGATAAAAGTTCATATTCATACCTAATTCGGGCATGATTTTGTGCAATAATACCCAACCGAGCTACATCACTCTCGTGCGGTGCTTTTATAACGGCATTGCTACTGACCATGAGGCTACGCACAAATAAAAGCTGTACTTGCCACCAGCGTGTGGCATGGCAGAGATCCAAACTTCCGACACACTTCATGGTTGCGAGAGAACCTAGGAACCTTGACTAGCCTTTTCAAGCAGGAGTGATATGCTATCCAGACTTCGCGGAAAGCTCGTTTCACACCCACAGTGTTCCACAATTCACACCCAGAGAGGGGACAGTATATCTTAAACAGGCTAACTAGCATGAGCTTGTCTGCATATCCTAACGTAGCACAGAGCATGTTTACCTGGTGGTACAGTGCACGTCTGGTCCTCTGCATATCTGCACAATCACTCAGTCTGCACTCAATCACGTGCCCCAGATATCAGAACTTCTGGACCCACGTAAGCGGTTTTCCAGAGTACTTGTGGCCCTTGGCTACACATCAGATGTGATGACGAGTATGGTTATTGAGGGCTAAACATCATACAGACAGTCTTTTTGACGTTGAATTTCACATCCATTGAGGCTGCAAAGGTCTCGCACGACCTAACTAGCAACTGAAGTCCTGCCGTAGTGTGGGCCAGCAGAACAATGTCATCAGTATATTCCATAACATTTACAGCATGCAGTCCAACATGACATCCCCATCAGTCTTCTGCAAAGCATATAAAAGCTTATCTATGTACACATTAAACAGCAGGGTGAGACATTTCTCCTTGTCTGACACCATTCTGAATATAAAATGATTCTGATCTACTGTAAGCCCACCTCACTCCCATCTGTTGGAACCGATACCTTCGGGTTCCTACGAATGCCTACGGGCCCTTACGGCCGTCTACCGATCCTTACGGCCGTCTACCGGCCGTTACGGCCGTCTACAGACCTTGCGGCCGTCTACCGGCCCTTACGGCCGTCTACGGGCCCTTACGGCCGTCTACCGATCCTTACGGCCGTCTACCGGCCGTTACGGCCGTCTACAGATCCTTGCGACCGTCTACCGGCCCTTCGGCCGTCTACCAGCTCTTACGGCCGTCTACCGGCCCTTACGGCCGTCTACCGGCCCTTACGGCCGTCTACCGGCCCTTACGGCCATCTACCGGCCCTTACGGCCGTCTACGGGCCCCTTACGGCCGTCTACCGATCCTTACGGACGTCTACCGGCCGTTACGGCCGTCTACATATCCTTACGGACGTCTACCGGCCGTTCCGGCCGTCTACAGATCCTTACAGCCGTCTACCGATCCTTGCAGCCGTCTACCAGCTCTTACGGCCGTCTACCGGCCCTTACGGCCGTCTACCGGCCCTTACGGCCGTCTACCGGCCCTTACGGCCGTCTACCGGCCCTTACGGCCGTCTACCGCCCTTACGGCCGTCTACCGGCCCTTACGGCCGTCTACCGGCCATTACGGCCGTCTACCGATCCGTACGGCCGTCTACCGGCCCTTACGGCTGTCTACCGGCCCTTACGGCCGTCTACCAGCCCCTACGGCCGTCTACCGATCCGTACGGCCGTCTACCGATCCGTACGGCCGTCTACCGGCCCTTACGGCTGTCTACCGGCCCTTACGGCCGTCTACCAGCCCCTACGGCCGTCTACCGATCCGTACGGCTGTCTACCGATCCGTACGAACTTCCACGGGCCCTTACGGCCGTCTACGGGTGCCTATGAACGTCTGTGGGCACTTACGAGCGGGTACGAATCCTTACGAGAGTTCATGAGCCACTATAAGCGAATACTTACAGTCTTACAGAAGACTGGATCGATTTTTTTCAACGAAGTTTTGGCATCATGCACCTAGATGTATGTTTAGTGTGTCTGCACTCTTGGTCTATAACAATGCCACCCCTGCTTGCAATTGGAGGAGGGGAGGGGAATTTCATAACTCGGGGCCTTAATGACGATAAAAAACGACACTTTTCTACGGATCAACGTACCCTGTCTTGAAGTAGCCGACATACGGGGACACTAAAGGCCACAGTTTGAACTTTACCTTTTAACTGACCAATTCTTGGTATTTCCTTCTAAAAAAATAAAGGCTATCACAGAAAGGTGGTGTAACAGTACCACATCAACTTTTCAGTTGATGTGGCCAGGGCTATACCCGCCACATTGCATTCTCCACCCATAAATGAACGTAAGGACAAATGCGCATGGCAGAAGTGCGTAAGAGGAAATGTAAATATGGCAAAAGTGTGTAAGCAACTGTACGTAAGCGCAAATGTACCTTAGCGAAAATGTACGCATGCGTAAATATACCTAAGCGCAAACGTACGTATGCCCAAATGCAGGTAAGACAAATGTACGTAATTTCAAATGTACGTATGCATAATTGTGCGCAATTGCAAGCTGCCAGGCGCATCCGGATGAGCGGCAACACATGCGAGTAGGACGTGAATTGCTCGCCGCATTGGCCGCGTTCATGCATTTGGCTTGTGAAGAGTGGGATATTTTAATGGATGTTCCCTGAATTCAATTACTTGTCGGCAGGGATGCGGAGCCGGAGCCGGAGCCGGAGCCGCCAGAGCCGGGACATTTTGCCCGGAGCCGGAGCCGCCGGGACATTTTACTCGGAGCCGGAGTCGGAGCCGGAGCCGTCAAAAGCAGGGCGGCTCCGATTCCGAAAGAGGTGTAAATTACACAAAATTAGCAAACGTAAAATGAACACATACCTAGTATGGTATGGTACGGTATGAAAACGCATTTTTAAAAGCCAAAATGTTTAAATATGCGTAACATGTAAAAATATCGTCAAATAATGGTAGAATAACCAATAACCATATCCTCAGTAGTCAATGCAATAGTTTCATGTTTAGTTTAGTTAATTTCACCGTTTCCATCATCAACGGGTTATTGTACCTTATTAGAGATGAGGTCAAGCATTACAACTTACAAAAATGGAGTTCCTCGGACCGTTCACCGCAGAACAGCTGCCCCGCCGGGCCGTCCAGTCCGTGCATTTCCTGCAACACCATGTTGAAGCCCTTGTTATGCTGCGTGGAGTCGGTGATATGGGTGTCGACGTGCTTGTATATTTCCTCCACCGGTTTCCATTTCACGCCAGCCAGAATATCGAACCCGAGATCCACCTGCAGGGCAATGTCCTCGGTGGTCTCCCCACTGATGTTGATCCGTGACAGGGGGAAGGGGGCTCTTGACCAACATGAATACCCTGGACAGAAAACTGGTCCACCCTTTTCTTGGTGGTGGAGTCCATGGCATGGGTGTAACTTTATATATATATGGGGTGGCAGGTGCCACCCCATCCATTAAAAATGCCCCCCCATTCGACCCAAGTGCCCACCCATGACGGCAGGCGTTGTACCAACATCGGAGCTTTAATGTGCCTGGTGACATACCGTGCCGGACGGCAATGCTGTCGGCTTTCACGCTGCCATTTGCTATGAAGGGAAAATATCCATGCTACTGCGAATTGGCAGCAATTTGGCAGCGTGGTTGCGAAATCCGGCTAGTTTCCCTCCATATCTGTACCCGTAGTATGTCCTGCCCATGAATTAGTTTTTTTTCGTAATGGCAATTGCATTGCTTTACATGCATTACAACATAAATATTGAGTCAAATGGTTTGCAGAAATAATTTGATCACGTCCGGAGGTGAATATGAAAACGATTATTTAACTTTCTAGAAAGTGAAGTGAAAGCTGCGGAGCATTTACCAAAAGAAATACGTGACCTTGGCGTCTTGGCGCGCATCAACAAAAGAAGAGTTGTGGAATGTGGATCTATGAAGTGGCTGAAGCTGAGGTGCGAGGGTCGGCGTCAGCGTTCTGTTGCGACGCTTTTGTAACTGAGACTCATCTACATAGATGTGTTTGCTATACTTTCTAAACGTCAAACATGTCTCAAAAGAGGAAGAATGTGGAAAAGTCCATACTGGACATGTTTTCGAACAGCAAAAGGTAAGGACATAAGGGGCTCTCCCTACATTAATTTCACCTTCCTGAAAAGCTTTCGTCCTAATAGAAGGGCGTTAAGGTTGCGAAATTGTATGGATTTAACCGGTTTTTTTGCCATTTTCCTGAAACAGAATGACATGGGTAATGAAGTGCATCATGGGCATAGGAACGTTTAAAAAAGTGGAGGACATGGCACGCCCGTCCTCCCGTTCTTACTCATATAGAGTGCATGAGCAGCACAGGTAATCAGGCGCGTATCTATGGTGGGGGGGAGGGGCGAAGCTGGCGACCCGTCACATCCCGATCCCGATCCATCTAATCAAGAGGACGATCCACAAAGTGCCGAGGCTGTCGGTGTCGAACCACCATCAACAGCCCAGGAGTCCGTCACCGAAGATCCAGGGTAAGCTGCGAACACTGCGAAATCATCCCTCGCGGGAAATCCGGAACTATTATTTCATTACTACCCATTAGATGGCCAGCTCATCCAAACCCCTGTTGTGCAGGCTGCACCGCCAGACCCGCCGTGCCCACAGCGCGCGCCCTGGGCGCCACCTCACAGGGCGCCGCACCTCACCCAGGCTTAAAAGTTAAATTGCGAGTTCCTGCGCATAAAATTTCATACGAATGCATCACAATTTGTGCCGTTTCGCGGCGCAAACCAAACCAGCTGTGCTGCTTTCTGAGGCGTCCCGCATCGACAATCCTATTGTGCTGATACATTTTGTGCGGATTGTGCGAAAATATCCATTTCCGCTTTCGCACCGCTGGCGACGCAAACAGAACAAGCACGTGTCTTTTTTTCGCGACACCGACAGCCAGTTCCGAGACCCTTCTGCTGTCCTTAAACTTTGTCTGAGATTGGGCCACAAAATGCTTGCAAAATTAAACATTTCTGGGCCGCTTCGCGACACAAACTATAAACCACAACCACACTAACTTTACCATGCTCTGCCCGTTTAGTTCCGGATTTCCGATTGGAACCAAGAAGAAAATTGATAGTCTTGCCATACCAGCTGTACCTACTCACGCACATGTGTCATGCAAATTGCAAACTAAGCGTTCTTGTGCATCTGTCATCGCTTTGAAAAGGTTGCTGAAACGGTCACCCATGAATGGCTTTTTATTGCCGTTATCACGTCCACCACGTCCTTATCCTAATCCTTCTCTCTTCTCGTCCCGTCAGCCCGCGCCTGAACGTGGGAAGAACTTTCAGTTCTCAAAGTGGAAGAAGACCTACCCGTGGCTGGTCAACCACGATGGCAAGTACGTCACCTGTCGCGAGTGCACCACAGCGCATGGGCTAGGGCTTCTGTCAGGAGAGCCACATCTCGATCTGGCCTTCATCTCGCGGGGGTTCAAATCGTAGAAAAATGTGCCTGCTGGCTTCTCCCAGCATGCGAGATCACGGTCTCACCTAAGGGCTGTGGAAGCCCTGATCGGACGCGGACGTGAGAACCCTACCCAAGTCCAGGTACTAAGTGGGCATGCGAAGGCGGTGGATCAGGCGCGAACTGCGCTCGATGCTATCTTCGACGCAATCGAGTATCTCGCCCGCCAGTGCCTTCCGCTTCGCAATCGAGATAAGGGCTCCAGCAACCTGCAGGCGCTCCTGATCACGATGGCCAAGAAAAACCCAGCTCTGGAGAAGTGGCTGAGAAGGGACACGCAGATGTACCTCAGTCCGCAAATCCAGAATGAGATACTGGAGCTGATGGCCCACACCATACTGAAACAGACTGCGACGGAAGTCGGTGCTGCTGAGGCTTTCGCCATCATCGTCGACGAGTCGACCGACGTGTCCCGGCAAGAGCAGGTGTCGCTGTGTGCCAGGTTCGTGGAGCCAGGCTGTGAGGTCCAGGAAGTGTTCCTCGGCTTTTACAGCACCGACAGCACCACAGCCGACACGCTGGCGAGGCTGATCCTGGACGCTCTCCAGCGCCTCAACCTGCCCATTGAGAAACTCAGGGGTCAGTGCTACGATGGGGCTTCAAACATGGCAGGGCGAATTAGCGGCGTCCAAGTCCGCATCAAGGAGAAGCAGCCGAAGGCGCTGTTCATCCATTGCGCAGCACACCGTCTCAACTTGGCCACCCTGACAGCCGCGACCCCTGCGCTCAGAAACGCGCTCGGAGAGGCGTCGGGACTTATCGAGTTCGTTCGCAGCTCACCGAAGCGCCTGGCCTTGTTCGAGCAGCACCAAGAGGACACGGCCGCCGGACTGACCTCATTCTGCCACACCCGGTGGACCTGCAACGAGCGGAGCCTGACGTCACTCCTGTCCAACTGGGCTGCCGTGCTGGCTACGCTGCACGCCATCGAGGAAGATCCCACAGCCTCACCCGAGTCGGCCGCCAAGGCCCATGGCTACCGGCGGGCGATGGAAGAGTTTGACTTTTTCTTCGTGGCGAGCCTGGGCCTGCGCGTCTACCAGCTGGTCACGCCGGTAATCACAGCAATCCAGAGCAGACAGGAGTCTGTCACCGGCGTCCTCAGCAAGGTCAGACTGATGAGGGAGGCCGTGCTGTCCCAGTGCAGCGAGGCCGTCTGCGACCGGTTCTGGCCCGACGCTGTCGCTAAGGCTGACTCGCTCGGAGTTGATGAGCCGCGCCTGAGACGGCCTGTCAAGAAGCCGCAGCGGCTGAGGGACAACGACGATGAAGAAGCGCCGCCGAAAACACCTAAGGAGCGCTACAGCCGTGAGTACGACGGCGCTCTGCGCAGCCTGGCAGCTTCCATCAAGGACCGGTTCACCAAAGGCGACGACCAGGTTCTGCAAGGGGTAGAGGCAGCCCCGGCTAGAACCCAAGACGAGGGCCGGCGCGCAGCGCGGTTCTACGGTCTAGATGAAGAGCGAGTCGTCCTTCACCTGCGGTTTTTGCACGACGCTGGACGCGGGCCAAAGTCACTGCAAGATGCTACCGAGATGATTAGTGAGCTGCAGGATCTGGTCCCGGAGGCGGCGCGTCCGGTGCGCCTGGCGCTCACAGCGCCGGCGACGAGCTGCTCCGCGCAGCGCTCTTTCAGCCTGATGAGAAGGCTGAAAACATACATGCGTGCAACAATGGGCCAAGCTCGGTTCAACCACCTCGCTGTGTGCGCGGAGTATGGGCGAGAGCTTGGGGCTCTTGATGGGAAGGAACTCCTGCGAGAGTTCGTTGGCCGCAGCGCTCACGGGAGGCACGCATTCGGTCTGATCTGAGCAGAGCAGACACTGGATGTGTGACGTGACGCGTGACGCGCCATGCGTGTCGACGTGAGTGATAAGATTGCTCTGTCGTGGGGCGTCAGCGACGTTGGAACGTGTGACGTGTTAAATTGTGATGCACCAATGGGATATAGAAGTGCGCCGTCCTGTCATGAGGCATGACGTAACGTTTCCATGGAAGATCTTCGCAGAAGTGATCAACTCTAAGTTATGGACAAATAAAGATAAGCCTTTCCGCTAATTTTAAATGTCTAAGTACGCAGTGCACAACTGGATGAATGGATGTCAAATCTGCCGACAGAGGCAGCGGCGGGCTGCAATGTATGTACATATATGGTGTAATTTGGTCCAAATAGGTACTTACTGCAATCGGGCCATTTCAACTTTACACTCTGGTGGGAAAACCATTCAAGGTAGTCTTTCACACCAAATACTCAAAAACGTTGTCTCTAAACTGTGAAATAGAGAAGGCTCTGGCCTTTTCCAGAAAAGACAGGCGTCCAAAGTATTGGCCCTCTTTCGGCGTACCCTGTAATACCTAGTTCTGTATGTCTGTCCTGGGTCAGGTGAGGTATAAAAAAATGGACGAAATGCCCCCCATTGCAAAATGAAAAGTTACACCCCTGGTCCATGGTATGTGTAATCATTATTCTTTCACCTGACTTTTCACCGACCTCATCTGCGGTCAGACAGCGATTCAGTATCGAGCAAATTGAGCGCCTCCATGATGTTGGGCTTGGCAGGTAGCGTAATCTTGTCAAATCGGTTTTCCTCGCTACCACCCAGCTTCCACTTCCTGTCAAACATTCCGTTGCCGACCTCGCCCACAGCCGTGGAAGCTTTGTCGATCGACAGACCGTGGCCTGACAGGTTAGCGACTGTGCGGTAGAATTTCTCCTTCACCACTCGCTCCGACTGTCTGATGTGCCGATAGTCAGGGGAATCGGGTCCTGGACCTGCTGCACCTCATCGCTCTCCATCAACAGCCTCCTCCTCTTCATCTGCCCCAGCTCCACAGGATCACGGTAGTCGCCATCTTTCGTTGGTGTCGGCTCTGTGCTGCTGCTCGTCGACGGGATTCCCCCGCTCCACTAGTAGCTCTGCGATAGCGTCCAGCGACTTGAATCGAAACTGCTCGTCCCTCTGCTTCCTGCTCGTACTTGGCCACGCCCTTGAATGTGAACATGTCCTGCACGGTGCCCTCGGCCGGAGTTGGATTACTGCTTGCATCTCGGATCGGCATGGAAGATGCGTCACTCGCTTTCAGCTCGTCTTACGAACCTATAAGTTCGTCATGTATCCCATCAGTATCTGTGTAACAGCTCGACCGCTGGCACCGGAGCGCCGCGCCGTGTCGCCGTAGCGGCGATTTTCAGCCGGCACCGGCCCGCCGCCCGGCCGTATTGACGCCACGCGGCGCTGAACACCGAACAGTGATTTGGGCGGGGGCGGGCGTTTATTTAAAGATAGATACAGGATTTATATGGGAAGGTTGCTTGCAATTTTCTCAAGTTCGCGCCCCTGAGTGGTCGCGGCTAACTTTTTTAACATCCCCCTGGCTCTTATTTAATGGATCGATCACGTTTGGGATGTACGGAGCCGGAGCCGGAGCCGGAGTCGCCTGAGCCGGTACATTTTTCCCGGAGCTGGAGCCGGAGCTGGAGCCGCCGGGACATTTTACTCGGAGCCGGTATACTTCCCCGGGCCGGAGCCCTCCAAAATTTTCCCGGCTCTGCATCCCTACTTGTCGGTGATTTCTAAGCTGAGTCACTGACTTCACGGATACGTAATTTCAGTATCTATGCAGAACAGACCAGGGCCGGATCCAGCTCGTAAAGGACAGGGACCGATTATTCCGCCTTGACCACGGCCGGCCTGAAAGAGAGAACTGACACTTGTGGTGCTCTCTTGTATAGAATAGGCATGCGCATACTGAATACCAATAGACGGAGCAGTCAGGCGGGCGGCCCGGTTCCGGTAACTGGAACAAGTAACCGACCTGATAAAGTGCTGGTATATAGGTGACCTGAGGTCAAATGCCGCGTCTAGCATTTGTATCATATCATTAGCAATGTCTAAAACATTATTAATGCCCACTTTGGATGATTTCAACACAATCACAGCGATCCATAACAATGACAAGCCAAGTCACGCAAAGCACAATTTTGACAAATGCGACCTCATTTGGCCTCGGAAGTATTAACCTGTCATTAAATTTGCACACAATAGTTAACTACAAGACCCACCCACCCTGAGAATTTCGTAACCCCAGCTTTAGTAGGTGCCGAGATCTTGGGGGGGGATCCGCCTACCCCTTCAGTGCCCATCACTTTCAGAGGCCCTCCATGTCGCGTGATAAAATGTTACGAGGTCAAACTTCACGAGGTAACTAGATCAAATGTTGAGTGTTCAAGACCACGTATATTTTTGTTGCACTGGGCAGATCTCCCACTTTCACATGATGCATGTTTGATAAGCTCATTGGCACCATTAAACTTGATTTCTTACATGAACTTCCTTCGTGATCAAAGATGTTCCTAACTTGCATCTCGTGACCCTTTTCACCTAGAAACCAGCCGCACAATCGTAACTTGAGCCGTAGATAACCCAGTTAACTATTTTATCAAAATGTAAGGGGGTGTGGGGAACGATTTGTTGTCTACCCTGGTGATTTGTTCCGGTATCGTCCCGAGGGTAACGCGACCGCGAGCGTTCTGTTCAGGGCGGTGGAACAACCGTCCGTCCCATAGGTGTAAGTGTTGGCTGCACTCTTAATTCAGATTCACGCTTCATACATAAAGCTAGGTTCTCCTCGGCGAAACATTTGCACCTCTGGGCGACGTCTCAAAGAAATTAAACCTGTTACGAAATCTGACGTTATATATGAGACCTTTACAATTAAAAAGATGTGTCATGTCACAGGAGCTTGTCATCGCGTAGACACCTAGGTACTCGCACCCCGGCACTCCTCGCCATTGTTCCCATCTCGCTGTTCCCCCTGTACTTCACTAACGTTGGATCACCAACAACTTATTTACTGGACGAACTCGCTGTTTTCCCTGTTCTTCACCTAATGGCGAATCACCAACAACCTATTTGCTGTTCGAATTGAGGATCCCACATGTCCATCCCCAAGCACTGGAACTGGACTGCGGGGCACACCCACCTTGATGCTCATTCAACGATGTGCCAGTAAAATACAAATGTATATTTCACCTGATTTGAAGAACCTTCACAAAGTAAGTTCTCCAGGTCATACACGTTCGTTTTCGGTACAGTTAAAAACGTTAGCTGAACGCCATGCGATCACACATATTATGCGCGGCACCACGGGGCGATATATATACACACATGGTCAATCAACGGACAATATCGAAAACGCAAACATGTCAAGCTGGTCAGAGCCTTGGAAAACCGAAACCAGCGGTTATTGTCGGAAATCATCGTACAATACCGAAACCGCAAACATGTCAAGCTGTCAGAGACTTGGAGAACCAGCGACACGAGCGGCTATTGTCTGGGAACGGTGGCGGTACCATAGGACCATTTTGTACAGCCATCGGCACCTGTTGACTGGGAACCGACACAGCCACCGGCACAGCTGTTGACTGGGGACCGACACAGCCACCGGCACAGCTGTTGACCGGGCACGTGGGCGGCACCGTCGTGGCACGCTGTACGGTGTGCAGAGTGAGTCGACACACACAGGCGCCACCCGCCGCTTCTGAGTCGTCCCAGTGGTCTGCCTCCGGGGGGAGTCACACCCACCGCATCACCGGCAGCTGGCGAGGTACGCTGCACAGACTGACCCCCGGGGGCTGCGGCGCGGCCAGCGACTGGAGGCGACAGTCGCACAGACGAGACGCCCGCCCGCCACACAGCGACATCATCTGACACAGACACAGACTGACCCCCGGGGGCTGCGGCGCGGCCAGCGACTGGAGGCGACTGTTGCACAGACGAGACGCCCGCTCGCCACACAGCGACATCATCTGACAGCGACATCATCTGACACAGACACAGACTGACCCCCGGGGGGCTGCGGCGCGGCCAGCGACTGGAGGCGACTGTCGCACAGACGAGACGCCCGCCCGCCACACAGCGACATCATCTGACACCGTCATATTTCAGTTGTGTAAAGTACAGTACGGTCCTACAACCCACTGTACGGCGGCTGATGTCGCACCGGGCCATCGGCTGGGTCAAACAATAATACATCTGCGCACCGTGACCACGCGCACGTCAGTTTCCGCTTTTAGTCTCAGCAACGTCACCGCTTTCATGTTTTACTCTCATCGCTTCATTTTGGGTGATAACCATCAGGGCGAGAAGTGCCGCCGTTAATCGAAGCAGATAAGTTCTTTGGGGAGGCAGTGCCGTATAAAATTTTGCAGGCAGTGCTTCTTTATTGCTTGCTGCAAAACTGACCAATATATTTTAAGGTGAAACTAACTCACGGACGGTCCTATATATAACGATTTTTATGAAAGTACGTACGGTACGAAACCAGGTAAATACTGCCACACTGACTCGGGTGAGATAAGTCGTAATACCTCCGGAGTAAGACGCTCAGCCCGTTCAGGGGATGCGACAGGGAGGGGCGCGGAAACTAGGTGGCAAAAAGGGCAGCGCAAAATTATCTACTTTGGACAAACTTAATCCTGGGGCGTTGCATATCAAGAATTGTATTACCGTTGGATCGAAGGAATAAACTTCAAAACGGCAGTGCTAATGGAACAGGGCGTGACGTTTAATTGTTGGCAGCAATTAATCTTCAACTTCATTTCAATTTTCCTCGATAAAATGACACAACAGTGCGCCGATGAAACAACGGTTGTGCTGCAATCCATCTTGTCACTTGTTCATAACCGACCGTACGACATTAGCTGATCTCAATACAAAGAGCACTCGCCTAGCGTTTTGCAACGACAGTGATCAAGCAATTAAGAGACTGCCATTCGCCCAGTTGCGGGCCGAGCACGGCACTTGTAGTCGGCGATCAGGTGGCATCACTGCTCCGGCTGATGACGTCACACTTTCACTTCGGAAGTCTGAACGATCGTGCAAAGAGGGCCGCTACGGCCTTGGTACTGTCACCGCCGCACCTCCGCAGCTCCTCGAACGCCTGCAACGAGAGCAACACAAACCACGCTCGGAAACGAGATCTCAGAGACAGAGAGACAACAGCCAGGCTAAAGCTGTTCTTTTCCGTACAATTCGATGAGGCTTATGTAATATAATTTTAAAATTGGGAGGGGACTTCCACCACCATCGGCCCCGTCCTGTGTCTATGACACATACAGACTTCTACAGCTACTTGAAGGCTTGCTGGATTATCAGCCAAAACTAGATTAAACTTCTCGGCGGAAGGCACAATCACATTTGTTACGCCTCGTGACAAGATATCGACACAAGTCATCTGAAGTCAGACCAGTGAATTGAGAATGACTCTACCTACAAAAGTTGTTTGGTGTTAGCAGATATGCTGCAACATTTTTTGTCATGTTTTACTTCCTTTTAGATCAGCTGGCGCTACGAAGAAGAACCTCGGGTTCTCTTCCGTGTCGGGATCAAGGCCGGCGGAGGTGACGGGACCAGGACCGGGGATGTCTGGACCAGGACCAGGGGGTGTCTGTACCAGGACCGGTGGTGTCTGGACCAGGACCGGGGGTCTCAGGACCAAGGCCGGGGGTGTCTGGACCAGGACCGGTGGTGTCTGGACCAGGACCGGGGTGTCTGGACCAGGACCGGGGTGTCTGGACCAGGACCGGGGGTGTCTGGGCCAGGACCGGTGGTGTCTGGACCAGGACCGGGGGTGTCTGGACCAGGACCGGGGTGTCAGGGCCAGGACCGTGGGTGACGGGACCATGGCCGGAAGAAGTGTCTGGACCAGGACCAGGGGGTATCTGGACCATGACCAGGGGGTGTCTGGACCAGGACCGGGGTGTCTGGGCCAGGATCGGGGGTGTCTGGACCAAGACCGGGGGTGTCAGGGCCAGGACCGGGGTGTCTGGACCAGGACCGGGGGTGACGGGACCATGGCCGGAAGAAGTGTCTGGACCAGGACCAGGGGGTATCTGGACCAGGACCAGGGGGTGTCTGGACCAGGACCGGGAGTGTCTGGACCAGTACCGGAGGTGACGGGACCAGGACCGGAGGTGACGGACCATGGCCGGAGGAAGTGTCTGGACCAGGATCAGGGGGTGTCTGGACCAGGACCAGGGTGTCTGGACCAGGACCGGGGGTGTCTGGACCAGGACCGGGGGTCTCAGGGCCAGGACCGGGGGTGTCTGGACCAGGACCGGGGGTGTCAGGTCCAGGACCAGGGTGTCTGGACCAGGAGTGTCAGGACCAGGACCGGTGGTGTCGGGTCCAAGACCAGCGGGCATGCTGGAGCCGGGGGAGGGGGAAAGGTTGAGACTGGGACCTGGGCAGGTGTCGGCACCAGGGCCGGTGGAGACATCTGTATCAGGGACGGGGGCAGATACCGGGATCAGGGGAGGGGAGACACCAGGACCAGGGTCGAGGTCCCGGGGGCGGGGGCCGTGGTGGGTGTTGAGACCGGAGCCTGTGCACTGACCTGTGACCGGGGGAAGCCAGCGCCAGTGATCATGAGCACGTCCTGCTCTGTGAACTTGTCTGACGGAAGGATGGTGAGATCGGCGCCGGATTCGGCCGCAGCGTCTGTCGGACACGAGCGTCACACCTGTTACATGATCATCACATCTGTCACATATGCAGCATACACTCATCACATAAACGTCACAGCATCACTACACCGGCGTCACACTTGCCACATCAGCACTACATATGCCACATATGTGGCACACATTCATCACACCAATGTCACAATTACACTACACCAGCGTCATATGAGCCACACACGAATGATACTATTGAAAAACAACACCTATTGTGCCAAAACAACGTCACTGACATGAAAAAGACGAAGTTGACATGAAGCCATGTCACGGAGTAAAAACAAATCCAAACTGGAACGATAAACAGTACCGTGCACCCGTATCGGATAAAAACGTACTTCTTATGTGTGTGAGGGATTGCACATTTGAGTAGATACTGCTTTTGTCTTCCCTTTCCATATGTTGACATGAACAACAGGCCCTGAGCTCGGGCCGGAGGGGCAGACACCGGTTGATTGTTGTGGGCCAGTGCCCAGTGGCACTCTGGTCCGGCCCGTGACTGCCGCTGGCCAGTGAGACTGTCGACCGCCACTGACACCCCCCCACACTCCTCTCACCGTCACTGACACACCACCCACTCCTCTCACCGTCACCTCCACACCGTCACTGACACACCACCCACTCCTCTCACCGTCACTGACACACCACCCACTCCTCTCACCGTCACTGACACACCACCCACTCCTCTCACTGTCACTGACACACCACCCACTCCTCTCACCGTCACTGACACACCATCCACTCCTCTCACCGTCACCTCCACACCGCCACTGACACTGACACACCACCCCTCTCACCGACACTGACACACCACCCACTCATCTCACCGTCACTGACACACCACCCACTCCTCTCACCGTCACTGACACACTACCCACTCCTCTCACCGACACTGACACACCACCCACTCCTCTCACCGTCACTGACACACCACCCACTCCTCTCACCGTCACTGACACACCATCCACTCCTCTCACCGCCACTGACACTGACACACCACCCCTCTCACCGACACTGACACACCACCCACTCCTCTCACCGTCACTGACACACCACCCACTCCTCTCACCGTCACTGACACACCACCCACTCCTCTCACCGACACTGACACACCACCCACTCCTCTCACCGTCACTGACACACCACCCACTCCTCTCACCGTCACTGACACACCACCCACTCCTCTCACCGTCACTGACACACCACCCACTCCTCTCACCGACACTGACACACCACCCCTCCTCTCACCATCACTGACACACCACCCACTCCTCTCACCGACACTGACACACACCACACTCCTTTCACCGTCACCTCCACACTGACGACAGTCATGTGGCGTGACACCTACCTGGCCGAGGTGAAGCGCAGGCGGTAGCGACGGGGGGCGGTAGCGGCTGGGGCGGTAGCGGCGGGGGCGGTAGCGGCGGGGGCGGTAGCGGCGGGGGCGGTAGCGGTGGGGGCGGTGGAGGTAGGGGCGGAAGCCGGGCCGGCGATGGCGCCACTCTCGCGCAAAGCCTGATGAAGCTGGGCGTCCTCAGACTCGCGCAGCGACTCTGCTGTGGCCTCTTCCTCCGACCTGCCGCGCGGCCAGAACGTGTGTAAGTCGCGCACTGCCAAAGCACTGTCGCACGTCACCCGGTGACAAGTCGCCGCCACACTGGATACCACCCAGTACCATCAGGCACCACCGAGTACCATCAGGCACTACCGGGTACCATCAGGCACCACCGTATTACCCAGTATTACCCAGTGGGTACCATCAGGCACCACCGGGTATCATTAGGCACCACCGGGTACCAGCAGGCACCACCGGGTACCATCAGGCACTACCGGGTACTATCGGCCACCACCGGGTACCATCGGCACGCGAGCCGCGTGCGCCCGGCGCAGACCACCAAACGTGCGGCATAGGAGCACGACCAGGGCCTCGTGCGCCCGGCGCAGACCACCAAACGTGCAGCATAGGAACACGACCAGGGCCTCGTGCGCCCGGCGCAGCCAAACGGGCACACCGACCAAACGTGCGGCATAGGAGCACGTCCAGTGCCGACATGCCGCCCGGCGCAGACCACCAAACGTGCGGCATAGGAGCACGACCAGGGCCTCGTGCGCCCGGCGCAGACCACCAAACGTGCGGCATAGGAGCACGGCCAGGGCCGACATGCCGCCCAGCCGAGCCGGCCAGTTTCCCAATCGCATTGCAGTACTTACCGCGTTAACAGGACGCTTGCCGACATGCAGCTACATGTCACTGATTACCGATATCCAACAATTCCGATGTGTACGTGAAAGGTCAAATAAGCAGGTCCACATTGGGTCCTAAAGAAGCTACCGCCCTGAGCACGCTCTATCCTGGTCCAAATCAAAGCAAGGACAAATATTGGTCGTCGTACGCATTAGTTTCAACAAATCCGCAACATAGTAGCACCCATCGTCGGGCTGCCAAGTTCGAGTTTAGCAAGCTCAGCAGCCTAAAGTTCGAGTTTTGACGACACGCTTCAGCGAGTTACTCATAGCAGCAGGGTCAGTAGCACTGGGTAATACTGGATACGCACTATAGAGAACACAATTAGTCGGGTAATCCCTTCTTGCACGCCACCACCCTACCGACCTGCTCACGCACTTAATGCCACGTGGCCACCGGTTGGGGTCATTCGGCTTACCAGGCCACAAGGTGCAAGGAAGGCTTCTGTGTCCACTCATCCATCTTCGGCGATACATTGAAGTATTGTCCGGCATTTGCAGGGCTCCCAGGCAGTCTGACAGACTCGCTGGATAAGACTTTTAGCGTCCGGAAGGCAGAATCCACAAGCGACCCAGTATCTACATAATACTGCAATGCGAGTAATATCTACCCTGATTCTCTGAGGGCTTGAAGGGCTCTGACGGTCTGTTGGTGTCTGCTGTGACCCGACACATAACCTGCGGGTGACCGCTGACCTATTGCTGAGACGCGCGCAGGCGGGAAGCTCATTCTCGGGCAGGAACTTAGTGGAAGTCGACGTGGTACCGATGTGCAGAACGTTGTTCTTTAGGTCGATCACACACTGTGGACAGAAACCAGCATTCCATCAGAAATTCTTCTCCAAAACAGCGACACCACCGACAACCTCCCGGCCGTCAGCTCCCGGGACGGCCACCGCCCGCATACAGACATATCAGACAACACCTTCACCAAGACAGCCACGTGGCTAACTCATCGTCCCACTAACCGGCGCCAGCCACACAGTAGCTACGACTGGTGAACATGTCGGCATGGCCTTGGTATGGGCATAGGTATGGGCTTTGCTCACTTTTATCTTCTTTGCCGTGAAGTGCCACACATCGACTTGTCGAAATCATAAGTGTAAGTGTTCTAGAACTCAAATCTCAGGTGTTCCAGGACGAATTTGAAAATGGAGACATCTTACGACGATTTGTGCACGATGTATGAAGCGTTGCCATACAAAAACTGGAGGGGCTGCAACACAAACTCAGGTTAAAAATCACAGTAAATTATCATTTCACACTTGACCGGTCGCTAGTTCAAAAGGATTGTGAGACGCAGTCGTCTCAGCAGACTCAATCCCACCATCGCGCTGTCCCGGCTGCGAGGCACACTGGTCTCAGGGGACGTCTGATCCCACCATCGCGCTGTCCCGGCTGCGAGGCACACTGGTCTCAGGGGACGTCTGATCCCACCATCGCGCTGTCCCGGCTGCGAGGCGCACTGGTCTCAGGGGACGTCTGATCCCACCATCGCGCTGTCCCGGCTGCGAGGCACACTGGTCTCAGGGGACGTCTGATCCCACCATCGCGCTGTCCCGGCTGCGAGGCACACTGGTCTCAGGGGACGTCTGATCCCACCATCGCGCTGTCCCGGCTGCGAGGCACACTGGTCTCAGGGGACGTCTGATCCCACCATCGCGCTGTCCCGGCTGTGAGGCACACTGGTCTCAGGGGGACGTCTGATCCCACCATCGCGCTGTCTCAGCACGTGCTAACCTGGTGCCGCTTCAGCATGTCGAGGCCGAGCAGCATGTCCATGGGCTGCTGCTCCAGGATCGAGAACGACGATGTGAGGAACACCTCCTCGATCTGGATCTGGCCCATGTGTACGCGGCCGATGATGCGCTGTGTGCCGACACCCTTGGCGATGCCGCTCCAGCGCGTGTCCACCAGCCGCATGATGTGGCACCGCTCGGCACACGCCGCCGACATGATGGTCGTCTGGGCGCCTGTCGCACGTCAAGGGTCACCATGGTCGTCTGGGGACATGTCCCGAGGCATGATGGTCGTCTGGGCGCCTGTCGCACGTCAAGGGTCACCATGGTCGTCTGGGGACATGTCCCGAGGCATGATGGTCGTCTGGGCGCCTGTCGCACGTCAAGGGTCACCATGGTCGTCTGGGGACATGTCCCGAGGCATGATGGTCGTCTGGGCGCCTGTCACACGTCAAGGGTCACCATGGTCGTCTGTGGACATGTCACGAGGCATGATGGTGGTCTGGGCGCCTGTCGCACGTCAAGGGTCACCACGGTCGTCTGGGGACATGCCACGAGGCATGATGGTCGTCTGGGCGCCTGTCGCACGTCAAGGGTCACCATGGTCGTCTGGGGACATGTCACGAGGCATGATGGTCGTCTGGGCGCCTGTCGCACGTCAAGGGTCACCATGGTCGTCTGGGGACATGTCCCGAGGCATGATGGTCGTCTGGGCGCCTGTCGCACGTCAAGGGTCACCATGGTCGTCTGTGGACATGTCACGAGGCATGATGGTCGTCTGGGTGTCTGTCGCAAGTCACAGGACATGATGTGACACCACTCAGCACACGCCGCCGACATGATGGTCGTCTGAGAAATGCCTTTTGATGGTCCAATGCATTTTTACTCAAGATTACAGAGTAGTTTATTATAATCAACATCAAAACACTTGCTTCACTCTCTGAAACATAATAGAGATAACTATATGTGGTTCATTCTAGGCAGAACCGAATCGGACATACCGAGAAAGGCTGTTTCAGTACAATAACTCACTTTAAGCCCATGTTGTGTGGAGAACAAAAGTTGATTCTCTGATATACTTGTAAAAATGCTGCTGGGCAATTATCTCCATAACATAATCAAATGGGGTTGCTAATCCTCCCCTGGACAAGTATTTCAGCATCCTCGGAAGCTGTCTCGCGATTGCGGTTATCATTTTCCATGAAACATGTTACTTCCAGCATAATGTGATCATTCATTGGATAAAATAAATATTAATAAATTTATCTCACTGCGAACAATGTGCACTGTGCAGGATAATGAAAAGCACACAACAATAGGTCAGCACACGCTTGCGGCGCCGACGAAATGCAGAAATCCCCAAGAATGCCACACCAGGAAGGTTTTCTACTGTGGCAACAGCACAGAGCATCTCGCGGAGTATTTCCAAAAGTGAGATGAGGTATTAATATACTGTTAATATTCACAGTGTGTACGAGACTTGTTATTGTGTTAACATTCACTTGTATTTCGATTCCATGTATCAGGAAATATATGATGGACGTTTCTTAAGATAAAGAAACATGAAAAATAACCATGGTGACGAATTTTACCGATTTCAAATCTACCAGTTTCACCAGACGAGAAAGGACACACCAAAGCTAAAGCTGCTCGCCCTACCCGGTGGATTGCATTGCATTGCAAGCACCCATTCTTGTCCGAGTAGCACGAGTGCAAAGATTCGAGGGTGTGGCACACCCAGATGGGAGCCTGCGGCAGTGACGCCGACGTCCCCTTGTTCAAGGCAGCTGACTCATCTCAGATCTCAGTCAAGTCGTGTAGCGAAGCAACTTGTGGACGTGCGTGTGTGTGTGTGTGTGTGTACGTGTGTGTACGTGTGTTTGTGGTGCGTGCGTGCGTGCGTGCGTGCGTGCGTGCGTGCGTGCGTGCGTGCGTGCGTGCGAGGAGTGGTGACCTACATTGACATGCTTGACCATGACCTTCTCATCTCTGAACTGTAAAGCAATTACGCCACATGGGTAAGGAAGGGCACTCCTACGTACCCATGACTGTATAGGCACATGAAAAAAGTTGAATGTGTTAAGAGGGTGATGAAGCCTCTACCCTCACCAGAGTCGATGAAGGCTTTGACCGGATGGCCATTGACAGTGCAGTTGATGTACAGCATGATGACGGAGCCGAAGCTCTCCGGGTTGTGCTCCATGGCCGCCTCCATGTTGGCGTCAATATTCTTCTGCTTGATCTCCTCGGCCATCAGTCGCTGTGCCTCTACGTCGAACGGGTCGGCGGTCGCCATGCGCACGCGCATGCGGTCCCGTTCCTGGCGTACCTCCTGCTGCTGACGCAACACCGCGGCGAACTGGTCTGCAGCCGTGAGACCGTCAGACGGACGCCAAGATGGAAACACAGCGACAGGATGGCCGCCGGTTTAGTGCAACAAACACATAAAGTAAGGGACCAGCAACGTAGAGCACCAACGTCGATTAGCGCAGCACGAGGTCCAGCATCAGCAACATTTAGTCACCAGAAAAATACCGTCAAAGCTTAATACAAGTAGCATTTCTACACTTCCAAGTAAGAGATGTCACTTAAGATTGAAGCTGGCTAGTACTGTCCTGAGTATCCTCGCCGGAAAACATACGGATCATGGACGAGACCCGCCCCATCATCTCACATATTTACATATTTTCTTATTATTTATATCTACACACATACACAATATATTTGCATGATTTCGACATCTGGGTTATAAGCAATGCTAGAACCTAGTTGTAACTAGCACTGTGCCACATCAAGGTTCATACCCATTCCATGTCATCCCTCTGCAATCCATCAGTTTCACTGAACCAGGGGTGAAGCACCCGGGATCGGTATTACCATCGGAAATACCGATCGGTATAAGTCATGGCTTCTCACTATGAGGGCGGAAAGCTTCCCCTTTCCCATAGCCGGTTGAAAATGTGTAGGAGCACATGAAGCGCACTGGAAGGCAGGTGTTTCAGCATATCGTTATACACGCCATCGGGGCCTCAGATACACTCCGTAGGGCATTAATGGGGGAAAGCAGCTGTCATGGTGAACGGTGCATTGTATGAAGTATCTCAGCCGTAGAAAGGTCCATCGGTGACCTTCGTGGCGGGCTCGTGGTGAGCAATTTGTGGTTCAGAGCTTCTCTCTTGGTTGCGCTCCGATAGCGCACGTGCAATTTCATTAGCCACGGCAAAAGGATCAGAGGTGACGCGACCTCCTGTCCGTAGTGCAGATAGTGGTGTGGACAACTGTCCCGCCATCCCCCTAAGACGCGTCCATACTTGGACGCCTGATGAAAAGCGTGTTTAAAAAGGAGGGGAGATGTACTCGTTTGGCCTCCAGGCAGGTTCGACGAGAAAATCCTATATCTCGAAGAAACGCTGTGCGATTTTCTGCGGTACAGTTGTGGCTGAACTCTAAACGCAAGCTCATCAGACATTCTCAGACCAGCCCCTCCTGGCCATCCCTGAACGTGTCGTTCACCTCAGAGCGCGCGCAGCGGACTGACCAATGTCGCCGCTGAGCAGCGCCTCGGCCAGCCGAGGGTTGTTCTGCTTCAGCATGGCCAGCTGGTCGGGATTGGCCAGAAACATCTCCCGGATGAAGGACGGATCATCCTCGCGCGCCGGCGCCGCCGGCGACCTCGACCCAGTGGCCGCTGGCACGCGTATGCTGCCGAAGTCGATGTGCGCCACTGCCGACCACGTCATACAGTCAGGGTCACGTGTACTGCACCACTGCCGACCACGTCACATGGCCAGGGTCACGTGTACCGCACCACTGCCGACCACGTCATACAGTCAGGGTCACGTGTACTGCGCCACTGCCGACCACGTCACACGGTCAGGGTCACGTGTACTGCACCACTGCCGACCACGTCACATGGTCAGGGTCACGTTCGCACCACTGCCGACCACGTCACGCCGTCCGTGTGCTGCACACGCGACCACGTCATGGCCGGTCCGGCACGCGACCATCTGCGGTCGTACTGCACCACGCCGACCACGCCAGGCAGGGTGGTACGCACTGCCGACCACGTAAATGTACTGCACCACTGCCGACCACGTCACATGGTCAGGGTCACGTGTACTGCACCACTGCCGACCACGTCACATGGTCAGGGTCACGTGTACTGCACCACTGCCGACCACGTCACATGGTCAGGGTCACGTGTACTGCACCACTGCCGACCACGTCACATGGTCAGGGTCACGTGTACTGCACCACTGCCGACCACGTCACATGGTCAGGGTCACGTGTACTGCACCACTGCCGACCACGTCACATGGTCAGGGTCACGTGTATTGACCACTGCCGACCATGTCACATGGTCAGGGTCACGTGTACTGCACCACTGCCGACCACGTCACATGGTCAGGGTCACGTGTACCGCACCACTGCCGACCACGTCACATGGTCAGGGTCACGTGTACTGCACCACTGCCGACCACGTCACATGGTCAGGGTCACGTGTACTGCACCACTGCCGACCACGTCACATGGTCATGGTCACGTGTACTGCACCACTGCCGACCACGTCACATGGTCAGGGTCACGTGTACTGCACCACTGCCGACCACGTCACATGGTCAGGGTCACATGTACTGCACCACTGCACAGCGGTCTATTGGCGAACACAAACAACAGCCCTATCCTGAATTATTCATCACTCTGAACATCACATCATGCTCTCAGGCAGTCTGCCTTGCAACGTTTCTGGTAGTATGAATGGTTGCACTTACTTATCGTTCGCTTTGTATTCTGTGGATTACTTCTAATTCATACACGAACGTTAAGATGACAAACTACTGAAAAAGAAACATGGTATCTAATATAAAATACATGATTCCCTCCAAATAACTTTATACACAAGTTGTATTTCACCAAACGAGAGTCTGCTAGTGCATAGCCAACACTGCATGTGATATTCCGTGGACAATGAGGTCATGCTTGCTGGGTCACACTCCACTCACATTGCCCATAGATCATGCCACAGGGCCAAGAGATCACATCTACTGGATCACACTGCACCCACAGTGCACATTGGTGACAATACATGGCTATTCAATTTACACTGGCAAGAACGGTTGGAAGATAACTACTAAGTCCTATGTTGCCCAAGAAGAAACTTATGTTGCAAAAGTAGCGTGAATGTCGGCTTTGCAACCAGTTGTAGCTGGGGTCAGGAAAATAGATTGTCCCATCCTTGTGGTGGCTGCAATTATTGTTACAGCAATTATAGTAACGCCATGACCAGGGATACGGAGCCGGAGCCGGAACATTTTTCCCGGAGCCGGAGCCGGAGCCGGAGCCACCGGGACATTTCGGTTGGTTATTGGTTTTTACGACACATCGACCGTTGAGTCATGAAGCGTCGCCAATTTCTCACGCCGATTGGTCGCCGGCGAAGAGTAGCGAGAGGTGAGACTCGAACCCACAACCTTTCGATTGTGAGACGAGCAACTTACCCCTAGGCTACTCGTCCCCCACCGGGACATTTTACTCGGAGCCGGAGCCGGAGCCGTCAAAAGCAGGGCGGTTCTGACTCCGAAAGAGGTGTAAATTAAACAAAATTAGCAAACGTGAAATGAACACATTATACTTAGTATGGTATGGTATGGCATGAAAACGCATTTCTAAAAGCCAAAATGTTTAAAAACGATTAGCATGTAAAAATATCATCAAATAATGGTAGAATAACCGATAACCATATTCAAGCCTCAGTAGTCAATGCAATAGTTCCATGTTTAGCTTAGATAACTTCATTGCTTCTATCATCAACAGGTTGTTGTACCTTATCCCGCGCCGTCTTTCCGGTCAGATCCTCATACCCCGTCTCGGGGTGGGGGTGGGGGTGGGGGCGGTTAGTAACCCCCACTAAAATCCAAACTAAGCATCGCACCAAAACGAAAGCGATGTCATCCGAAAGCGCTAGACGAGTAGGATCCGGGGCCACCACCCAAAGCAATTTTCTCTCGAAAGCGACGTCACCAGGGGGCTAGATTTTCACGACTTTTCACGACTTACATTATGTTTTTTGGCTCTGGGGAATTCATTTTGGGGTTATGAAAAACAAAATTCATTTGGAATGAGAAAGGGACCGCGAAATCGACCAAGGCTGTAATTTTTTTTGCCCCCCCAATTTTTTTAACTTCAAAATTTGGAGTTTTCAAGTTTTCTTTAATTTTCCTTTTCCAATGGGTAGAGCACACCGAGAAACGTTGAAAGTCAACTTTCCCCAATAAAAAATGCTTACGTTAGCCAAATCCTCTATTTGAACTTCAATTTGGCAAATATGCAGTTTATGTGTAGTTAAAAAAAAATACACTCATACGTTTTGTTGCATCCCTTAGGATAAGCAAACCCTGAAAGTTTCATTAAAATATCTGCATCCGTTAAAGCGTGACGACTGGTTGAACATTTTTGGAGGTGACCTCACTTGACCTTGACTAACTCGTTAACCCTAGATGACCTGACTAATTTTTTTGGAAACATTATGCCAAATTGATGTGGGGAAAGGCATGCCAAATTTGGGCGCGCTACCGCGCGCCGTTCGTTCGCTATCGGCGAAAATAAACCTGAATTTGGGGGGCGGGGCGGTTGAAGACCCCCCCGAAACGGGACTGGTTATCAGAGATGAGATCAAACATTACAATTTACAGCATTGGTGTTCCCTGGACCGTTCACGGGATGGGGAGTGTTGTTGATTCGAGTTTCTCCTCTTCTGATTGCCCGAATACGGCATGAAGCGAGCGTCAGTTTACGAGGGCATAACACCGAAAAGTGATTTATTTATTTAAAGATAGATACAAGGTTTATATGAAAAAGTTGCTTATAATTGTCTGAAGTTTGCGCCTCTGAGTGTTCGCGGCTAACTTTTTTTTACATTCCCTAGCTCTCACTTAATGGATCGACCACGTTTGGGATGTACGGAGCTGGAGCCGCCGGAGCCGGTACATTTTGCCCGGAGCCTGAGCCTGAGCCTGAGCCGGAGCCGCGGAACATTTTACTCGGAGCCGGAGCCGTCCAAAAGTATCCCAGCTCCGCATCCCTGGCCATGACGGTACAACTCACACTGCTCCGCCACCGACGGCTGGGTCGGCGGTACAACTCACGCTGCTCCGCGATACAACTCACACTGTTCCGCCACCGACGGCTGGGTGGGCGGTACAACCCACGCTGCTCCGCCACCGACGGCTGGGTGGGCGGTACAACTCACGCTGCTCCGCCACCGACGGCTGGGTGGGCGGTACAACTCACGCTGCTCCGCGATACAACTCACACTGTTCCGCCACCGACGGCTGGGTGGGCGGTACAACTCACGCTGCTCCGCCACCGACGGCTGGGTGGGCGGTACAACTCACGCTGCTCCGCTACCGACGGCTGGGTGGGCGGTACAACTCACGCTGCTCCGCGATACAACTCACGCTGCTCCGCTATCCGACGGCTGGGTGGGCGGTACAACTCACGCTGCTCCGCCACCGACGGCTGGGTCGGCGGTACAACTCACACTGTTCCGCCACCGACGGCTGGGTCGGCGGCGCCGGCGGGCTGTCCAAGAGAAGGACGTCGTTCTCGTGAATGCCCAGGTCCTTGAGTGTTTTTTTGCCGTCTGTCAGCTGGCGTCCGTCGTGCACCAGTTGGAGACCGTCCAGTGGGATGCCGGCCTCCGTCTGTAGGTCAGCAGCAGGTCACCACTTTCGCTGTACCTCGCCTAAATAATAACGGTGTCGCTCTGAGTAGCGAGAGCCAGTCTAGTAAGTTTCCGAGCCATCCATCCACATTTGTTGGAGGACACCGAATAACACGGTGACGTTCAAACTGGAATATGGACAGTGTTGAGATTCAGCCACGGAACAACCAATAAACACAACACACACACTGATATTCAGGCTGAACAGGAAGAGGACAGAGCACTGCCACAGTAGATACTTTATGACCAGACATAGGTCGGCTAATGAAAATATCTGGACGCCCGAAGAGAGCGAACTTGCACCAATCTTCTGAGTGCCACCCATATTCATTAAAAAAATGTTAAACCTTAGTTTGACTTTCAATGTGATACCTTAGTTATAAATATCAATGCAAACTGATTAGCAATCCTGACCTCTTCAGTTTTGGTCATGGTACAACTGAAACAAGCAGAGTACATTTACTGCAAAGCCATATTATGAATGATCCATTATTTTCTAATGTCTCTACTATTTTGCATACTCTGCACTTGTCTTGTGTACTCTTGGCCATGAAGAAACTTCCTCTGGTTGTACTTGAGCAAGAGAACACACGTTTTACCTGGACGCAGGCTCGCAGATTTTCCAGCTCCAGGTCATCCCTGACGTCGAGCTGATACAGCTCACCGGACGTGGTGGTCACCGTCAGACGCATCGTCGTCAGGCGCTGAAACGTCGCACACCAGCATCCACACCACTGAACACTGGTGAACGCTTCCCAAACTCTGGGCACCGGATGGTGAACTCGCCCCTGAAAGGGTGAGAGGTGCTTGGACGTGGCCTAGGCCCAGGTTCCATTGCCACCGCGGATGGAAGGTCAGCAAACGTGCTGTTGCAAATTGCATAGCTAGCACTTGTTTAGGCTTGCTTAGAGATGCAAAGTGGGGTTAATGGATATAAATGAGATGAACGTGGCTTTGCAACTATAGAATGTGGTTCGGTACCCACAATACCTGCAATTATGGGCTCAATTAATGGCTCACAACATCAACAATAGACTCACATTAGTTTACACCACATCCGTTTACAAGGTAGGCCAAGACTAGCAGTGGAATTCGGCCTGGGCATAATCCACAATGGTTTGCAATATACCGTGATCCTGTCCTTTTAAACCTACATCACCCTCACAGACATCAATATGCACACATATCGTTGACACAGGCATGGAATGAAGTCAGACAGGAAACCTTAAGGTGTATGTAGTGAATAACAGTACTCAGTACTTTTATCCATTACTATATCTCCTTCATCCACTGCATCTACTCTCAGTACATGGGTAATTTGAATCTGTGAGGGGTAAGCAAGTTTTTAAAGCACGTTTTTAAGCAAGTTTGGTGCAAGGCCAAATCACGATGGGAGATTAAAAACCTAACTTTTGGTCAGCTGGAACTTTGTCATATGATACAAGAAAAAGTGACTATGAAGCAGGGAAACATTCTTTAGAGGTCACTCACCTTCAATATGCTACTGGCACAGATGTGATGTACAGCATTAGGGGGTACTAAATGAATTGGCTATGTGAAAAGCACCTGACCATGCACTCCAAGGCTGAAGGGATCAAGACATTGAGGTATAAACTTGTGGAGCTACTGTCTAATTACTTTATGACTATATGACTCTAGCTTAAGTCTAATCACTTTAGGCTTTAGGTTTCGTTTGTAATAGCATCTAATTTATAAATAGCATGGTTATGCTTGCATTGTGTATAACTATACAGAACATACCTAGTTAAGGACATCACCTATGGTAATCTCCTTACATAGTAAAAGTTTTTTCTTCAAAATGTTAAGTAAAAGTAAAAAAGGTAAGAAGAGTTTTGCTGTTGCTGTTAGCATAGATATCCCTAAATTAGATACTTCAAAATCAACAAGAAGGTACACTTGTAGGTATGATGTTGGATGGAACATGAATTTGAAGGAGTTACAAGGTATTTTGTGTGACTTGGTATACATGCCATATTTTGACATCTTACTGCATTCTTTTTGACAAGTCACACCTAATGAAAAAACATGACATTAAAACTGCTTCATTCTGTTGTAATGATACGGAATATTGTAAAACTTTTTTTTAACTTGCTGGCATGATATACTTTTTGGCATCAAAATATGTAAATGCCCCCAGAATATGATACACTGATCTCCTGCAAGAGGCACTGATGACACATGGAGCCACTGCAACAGTTTCATGGTAGTTTGATGCTGCCCTAATGTATACATAATGTTATAAATCCTTCTTTTACTCCAGTCATCATGCACTCTTTGGCATCCCCATGTGGAGATACCACCTGAAAATGATCCCTGGCTGTATTGGAAGAGGCACTGATGGCCTAAAGCCACAGCTATGGCTTCACTGTGGTTTCACTCTGTCCTGACTGTTATGTAATGTTGGAAAAGTGTCACCTTCACTGCTGCATGAATAAGCCTTATATCTGTGCTTGTAGGTGGGCTTACAGCAGCAAGTTGCTCTCCCACCTAGTTGCTTTAGATCCTTCAGTCATTCCTGGCTTCTACTGAAACATTCCAGATATGGACTCAAAAATGATATCCTACCAAGCTTAATATTAAGAAGAATTGGTTGCAATCAATATATGCAGCTTTTTCATTGGCACTAATAATTTGGTGGTTGAAAGAAAACCATGCTTGACTAAGTGGCATTGGTATTAATTTAATTGAACAATTTTGGATTCCAAAACACATACCCCAATATCTGGCAAGTAACAAATCAGTTGGTGTACAATCATCCAGCTTGTGAGCCATACTGGCAATATATATTATTTCTGAGGTGTGAACATGTTGAGAGCATTAGGAATGGACATATGAACTTGTTTGGCATTGGTGAAGATGAAGATTGATGGCATTGATGTTGATACTCTTGTCACCATTGTAGGGGAGAACAGGGCAGGTTGTCATGGGGCGCATTATGTCAGTAGGATTTTCTTGTAAACTATCCAGTGCAGGTATATTGCTGTTTCATAAAATATTTTCGTTTTTGCTTGGAATGAATCTAAAACAAAAACATACCTACTACCAGATTTATTAAAATTGGAAAACTTTGTTTTTGCAATGGGAATCCAAACTTTTTGGTTTGAGCAAAATTTTGGTTTGTGACCATTGAGATAATTGTATAGTATCTATGAATACTGTTATGGGGAGTCACGAATGTCCAGAGTGTAGTGCTGATCGTTATTTTTCCCAGTTCTCCCCAATTTTCGGTCAAAAACGAAAAATTGTGACCTTTTTCCAGGGGGGGGCAGGTTCTGTCACTGAATCTCGGGCAGGTTCTGTCACCGAATCTGTTCATGATTCAGTGACATGATATAAGCAATACTAGTCGTATTGCTTATAAACAACCATACTAATGATCGCCTGTTATTCGCAGACATCCAAAGACATGGCATGCCATTACAAGCGTAAAACGAATCGGGCGGTTACATCTTCGGATATCCTGGAGCAGACGCGCGCCCTCTGTGCCGATGGCGAATCAGCCCGATCTGCCGCAAAGTTGCTGGGCGTAAACCAGGAGACGCTCAGGGCGTGCCTCAAGAAGGGCAAGCGTGTGGTAACGTACGCAACTAGTCGCGTCCTGGATGATGAGGAGGAGAAGGAGCTGGCCGACCATCTCAAGACGTGCGTGTCGATGCTGCACGGTTTGTAAAGCAAGGGGCCAGAAAGCTGGCGTACGACTTCGCCAATGGGAAGGAGAAGAATTTCCCGGAGTCGTCGAACGCCAACAAGTTGGCCGGCGTCGACTGGCTGGAGGCTTTCGTCAAGCGGAACAGGCTCTCCCTGCGTACGCCGGAGTCAACTTCCATGAACCGGGCGATCGGCTTCTCCCGGAAGAACAAGGACTTCTCCGCCAACCTGAAGAAGGTCATGGATAAGCACAACTTCCCACCAGGCCGGATCTTCAACCTCGACGAGAGCGGTATCACCACCGTCTGCGACGTGCCGAAGGTGATCGCGGACAAAGGCGTGAAACAGGTGGGAACCATCGCGGCGGCGGAACGGGGGACGCTGGTCATAGTGGCGTGCGCTATCAGCGCCGTGGGGATGGCGATCCCGCCGTTCTTCGTGTTCCCGCGAGCGCGGCACAACGACCGGTCCATCTGCGGCGCGCCGACAGCATCCGTCGAGGGCGCAACTCCCAAAGGCTGGATGACCGCGGAGATGTTCCTGCTCACGCTGGAGCACTTCATCTCGTACACGAAGCCGACGCAGGAGCCGATGCTGCTCTTCTTGCATAACCACGAGTCGCACATGTCGCTGGCGGTGGTCCAGAGGGCGCGGGAGGCAGGCGTGGCCCTCATGACCTTCCCGCTCCATTGCTCCCATCGCCTTAAACCACTCGATGTTGCCGTCTACGGCCCCATCAAGCGGCATTGCAAGACCTCCATGCACGAGTACATGCTCAGCAACCCCGGACGCCGGCCCATGATATATGACCTGCCCGCGATCTTCCGGCGCCCCTTCGAGCTCGGGATGTCGCCGGCCAACATCATCTCCGGGTTCCGCGCCACCGGCATCTACCCCGTCAACTCGGAGGTTTTCCCAGAACACGCCTATGCTGCATCTGAAGTGTTCCGGCCGTACGTCACTGGAGAGAAGAGTGCCGAAGTTGGCGCCGGCCCGAGCGGCGAGGCCAGTGATGACACAGGACAGACGTCCTTTGTGGAATCGATCCACCCGCTCCATCGATACGAAGTGGAGGAGCGCAAAGTTGGAAGGAAGAAGGGAGAGTCACGGTGGCTGACCAGCACACTGGAGAAAGCCCGCCTGGAGGTGGAGCACGCTAAGAAGAGGCCCAACCTGGAGCCGCCGACGAAGGCGTCGAAGTGCCTCGCCCTGCCCTCCCACAACCTCGCCCGGAAGGGGTCCAAGAAAAGTAAACCGACGAAAACGCCTCCGGCCACCGACGACAGCGACATCGATGAGCCCTTCCCAGACAACAACGACGAAGACGACAACAACATCAACATCATCGACATGGAGCTGGAGAGGCGCGCACTCGAGAACGACCCGACGCTGCCTGTCATCTACAGCGAGATTAAGCAGAACTACTGGCTGCTTGTTCGATGCCGAGGCAGAAAACGCCAGAAGGCCAACTTCCAGTTTGCCACTTGTGCCCTGTGGGACATCAACAACGACGGTGAGAAGCTGGTCCAAGGATACCGAAGCGTGGACGCCGCGAAAATCTGCTTCGTTGAGAAGGACGGAGACAAGTTTCACACCAAGCTTGAGGACCTCATCTGCCAGCTGTAGGCACCCAAGTCCGTAATCTCCCCCACCGGGCACAACTTCCACATGTGTTTCGTGGGAGCAGTGGCTGTGAAGGAGGTGTGAGTGGGCATCAGAGACAGCATATGGTTGTTGGCAGCGAACCAAAAGTTTTCTCAGTGTTCTCACTGTCTCTCAGTGCTCAATGTTCACCTTAAGTGTATATGTTTGCAGAGGCTGAGAAAATCCTTGATGTTGATGAACACGATAATGGACTGTGCAATGATGCAGTTTGCATTATATGTGCATGTATAACCAAGAATAAAAATTGTATCTGGCCATCATTTTCTACACTATCCATGATGATGATGAATGAACCCATCTTTCTCTCCCCTAGGGGTGCTCCAGATGACCGTTTGGTGATAACAGGAAGTGTCCCACCAGTGACAGAATGTGCCCCTGAAGGTGACAGAACCTGCCCCATATATGGGGCAGGTTCTGTTGAATGAGTCATTGACACATTGTCGACACAGGTGTCAAAACAAATTGAGATACCACTGGTCTACCTCTACATTATTTGAAGCTATTGCTGTGTGCAAAAAAAACTGGGAAAACATCAATCACCAACTGTTGAAAGTATGCCACCAAGGCCAAATTTAGAAAAAGTGACAGAACGTGTCCCAGTCTCGCCTATCCATCGTTGCTGAAAAATTACTGATAACTTTATCCTTTGATAATTTAACCATAGTGCCAATTTATATTCTGGCTGTCATATGTTGGCTGCTAGATAATCCACAACTAAGCTTAGTGTCAATGTAAATCACAAAGTATATTATGTGCTGATATTTAAACTGATGGGAGAACTCAAATTACCTAGTGATCACTTCTCATGGATTTGTGAATCATTATGCCATGGCTCCATCCTTTATCCTGTTCCTGAACCCACTTGACCTGGAAGCAAAAAGTAACTGTAGTACTCCCTTGTTAGTGTCATCAAAACATTGCATCTTTATGGAGTTATATTTGAACAGCCATGTTGACATGTTTGTGCTGGCACCTTCAGTGAACACACATGGCCACTCCCTGAAATTGGCACACAGGCGAGCATCAGTAGATTGCAGGAAGAGATTTTATAGCCTCAGATGCTGTGTCACCTGGAATTTGCTGCCTGAAGATGTGGTAATCTTAACAGACCTAGGGAAATTTAAAGCAGCACTGCATGCAAATATCTGCACATTGTTGTATGAATATATTGAATAGGACTAACTATGGTAATATACTAATCTAACTTGTAGAGTAGCTTTACTTCTCTATACTTCATCTTTCTTAGCTTCCATGAGAAATATTTTCTGACTACAACATATTAGCAGATGTGGCTACTCTAAGCATACAATTTCTGCTTAGGGTACACTACCCAGTTCCTGTGTCTTGCCCTGTCTATCTGATAACCATACTTTTCTTTAGTCTGGGGGACTGGCATACCTGCAGATATGGGCTCCCCTTCATTGGTCACAGAACTCATCTCTGGGTGAGTGATGCTCAAGAATTTGGGGAGCCAACCAGGTGAGAGAATCAGGTGAGAGTCAGATATTATTTACCTGTTTGCAGCACATTCAGTTACATTGTTGGTGCAAACAATGTCATGACAGAGAGTAAAAGAATGCCCTCAAATGTATGTTAAACCACACCCCTGTACTTGCATTGTATTGAATCAAGCAGCTCTAGCAAGACTAAATTAAGCATGAGAAAATAAAATAAAATAATATGCACTGAATGCAGAACCAATGGATCAACCAAATAGATTAAACTAAATGGAATGATGAGGAAATTATGAATTGACATCGAAGCACAAAGGCAAAATAGACTGGCGCCTTGACACGCTTCCAACTCCAGATATAACGATAAGGTGGAGTAGGACACGATACTGGCATGCGATAAGTTTTGAAGGAAGAGGCAAGCCTGGATTTGTATGTATACTCACCAGACTTCGAGAACCGCCTTGGACGTTGTCTATTACCGAAACCGACGTTGGACCCACAAGCGCTTTACTTGGCTGGCATGACGACCCGTATCGCCAACGGATATCAAGAAATATGTACTAGGTACAAAGCCTCACACAAAGCACCCCTTTCGTTCCGTCCCGGTGGCGGTCTTCTTCAACCAATATTTTGCTCGTCATTCTGCGCCTCGAACGTCTTTGCCGGGCCCCTCTAATATTGTTTGGCAATTGGTGACATCACATGGGTTGGACCAAGGCTTATCTAGCCAGGTTCGACCCAGGATTGGACGCTCAGTTCGGTAAGCGCTCCAGCCAAACATCCGTGTTTTCCACGCGATATTTCCTATCTTAAATATCATCGAAATTGGACAAAATCTGGTTTACACAGGTCAATGTGACATCTCTTTATTCTACGATATTGATTAATCAATAAAATAATTTATCCTTTCTTCTTTATGCTACATGGGTAATAATACCATCTTTTCGTACTATCGGGTACTTATACTATTAAACAGGATAACCTAATAAAGTAAATACAGTACAAAGGTGTCGATTTTTTAAAAACATTGGGGGGCCGAAGTATATTAGACCCCCTCCTCCAGCTCCACCCCGAAAAAAAACTCATCGGATTTTGCGCACTATATTTTCAGACCTCAATAATTCTTATTTATATTTGACGATGCGTATGTTTATGTCTATTCCGGGCTCTCGCGAATGGGAAAGTCGTCCAGTAACAGGTGAAGCCACATAAACAAAAGATCAATGCACAGTACATATCAACATAAAAACTATGAGTCATAGCATGCGACTACAGTGTCATACAGTGGACTTGGGTCCATCGTCCTCGTTAACGTCATCTATATCCTCAACGTCATCGTTGCCCTCCCCTCACTCCACACATTAAATTCACAACGGTTTAAATAAGATATGTATGCGCCCATATGCCAAAACACATGGTGGGAAGAGTTAATGATTCGTAGAGAAGTAAAATGATATGACGATCGGCTCCGAATGAGGAAGAAGTAAAACAGCGAAATATCTTGAATCGGTGAAAACATTTGGTCTGGATGTGTTTGGCGTGTGATGTGCAAAGATAGCCTACTATCAAAAACATTACAAATACATTTCAGTGAAACCAAATGTGTTTTAGAAGTGACTTAAACAATGCTCATAATTTTTGTCACATCACAAAATTGCGCTACCTTCAGGAAATAGTGAATATGACATACTGGCAGGCATGTCATCGAAAAGATCATTAATGATAATGGTACATAATACTGGCGAAAAGCAACTTTCCTGTGGTAGTCCATTCTGAATGAAGACAATGTGGATAGGAAATGGCTGACCGGCACCTGATGTGGAATGGACGAGAACCAGATAGAAACCTACTAAATAAGGTGCTAAATGTCCTCTTACACCATGTTGTTGAAATTTGAAAAGGAATGCGGATTTGAAAACTATATCGTACGCTTTCTTTATGTTAAAAAAAAATGTGTTCATGTTGTTTTGTAGCCTTGACGGGTGTCTGTCTCTAACCGAAAAATATCATTTATGGTGCTGCGTCCCCGCCGAAAACCGCATTAAAAGGAAGATAGAAGATAATTTGTTTCCAGGTACCAGGTCAGTCTTCTGGTTTTGAAAATTTGGTGACCCACGTCCAAACAAATTAAGACGTTGGTCACCCCTACCGGCCTGAGCTCCGCATGTATATCTTCCTCAGACATGAAGCGGAGCTCCGGCGTGAAGACGGCGCCCTTGGTGGTGTTGCGGTTCGAATGGAAGGTTTCGTTTACAGGGGCTACGTCAGGATTGGGTAGAGAGCAGATGGCAAGGAGTTGTTTAGACGGCCATAAAACGTGTCCACGGCGAATGGAAACAGATTCCTCGGCAGGCTTGACGAGGTACGAGCCAGCACTGTCCAGGTAGGGTTCGATGGGTTGGATTGATTCAGGCTGGAAGGGCGTGGTCTGGTTCGGGCGTGGGTCAGCGTCGTGGATAGTGATTGTTTGGTCTGGATTGCGAGACGGGTTCGTGATTTTGGAACGAGCAGTGGTCGGCGAGGCGCGGAGGATTTTCATGGCGTCATCAAGGGGAATTGTCCGGCGCGGGTCATGAATGATCGTGTCGATAGGTTGGGCATCAGGGAGCGGGTCATGAATGATTTTGTCGAGAGGTTGGGCACCAGGGAGCGGACCATGATTGATTGTGTCGAGAGGTTGGGCACCAGGGAGCGGACCATGATTGATTGTGTCGAGAGGTTGGGCACCAGGGAGCGGACCATGATTGATTGTGTCGAGAGGTTGGGCACCAGGGAGCGGGTCATGAATGGTTGTGTCGAGAGGTTGGGCATCAGGGAGCGGACCATGAATGGTTGTGTCGAGAGGTTGGCCATCAGAGAGCGGGTCTGGGGTCGCGTGATGGTCATCTGGTGTGACAAGTGGGGGACGCTCAGACTTGGAGTCCGGTGGCAAGGTGGGATCATTATCCGTCTTCCTCTTTTCCCCCATCACGGAGAAAACCTTGCCAAACGGAATCTATATAAACACGAAGAACAAAGGCAACGAAAATTCGACGACGATGTAAACCGAGTTGGGCGACGGTTGTCGCCCCACTAGGAAACGAAATGGGAAAGGAGCGACGGGTGTCGCCCAACGAAAAGTGAAAAATGAGGAACTGCAAAAACCAGCGGTCAGACAAGTCAATCCAGGCAGGTCGGAGTGTTGAATGAGCTTCAGCAACAGGCAGTTGGTGCACGAATAGTTATGACACTCCATGTTTTTTCAACGGGGAAGTGACTTTTATAGGCGTGCCGGATCATAAGGGGTGGGGGAAGTGATTTTTTAGGCGTGCCGGACCATAAAAGTCATTTGCGCCGCCTCTACAGCGAGCACGTTACATGTCTGTCTTTAAAAGCGAGTGTTTACGATCAAGTTGCAGACAAGTGTATATTTGCGTGAGGGAATTTTGCGTTATAGTTTGTGTGATATTTTAGGTGCTGAAGGCGGGGCCTGGGTTCGGAACATCTCCTGGTTTTTTAAATTTTTTTTGTAAATTTTTTCCCCCCAAAAAAAAAAAATTTTGGGTGGGGGGGGGGGGGGGGGGTGAAAAAGGGGAAAAAAAGGTTTTTTTGGGGGGGAAAAAAATTAAAAAATTAAAAAAAAAAAAAAAAAAAAATTTTTAAAAAAAAAGAAAAATTTAAAAGGGAAAAAAAAGGAAAAAATGGGGAAAAAGGGTGAAAAAAAAGGGGGGGGGGAGAGGGGGGAAAGGTTTTTTTCACTTAGGAAGTCGCGCCATAATCTCGTAGCCCCCTTCCCTCCCTACAAACGACAGGCAGCCGCGCTCCAAAATCAAGCGAGGCCTCAAGTTTGTGTGTAGTCCCAAAATGGCATTGTGGCTACATCATGGATCATGTACGTCGGCGAACATCATCCATGGCTACAAATCTCGAGTTGGGATTCCGAAGCATATTAGTATAAGTCACCGATAGTACAAAAATGGTAGTATTAGCCATCTAGCATTAAGATGAAACAGATAATTATTCACCCTGTTTAATTAATATCCTTGACTATTGAGGTAACGCATAGACGTTCGAGGCGCAGAATGACGAGCAAAATATTCGTGGAAACACGAGCACCATCCAAGGGACTGTTTTGTAGTATTTGATGTCCGTCGATAGCAGGGGTCAGCATGCCCGAGAAGTAAAGTGATTGTGGGGCATAACGTCAGTATCGGTGATAGGTAACGTCCGAGGCACTATTCGAAGTCTGGTAAGTGTGGCAACACATCCAAATTCATGCTTGCCTCATTCCATAACTTATTGTGTGCCAGTACTGGGTAAATATAAAGAGCAAGGTGAATGCTGATTTAGAGGGTAGAAGCCTAGCATGGTGATCTGCTTAAATTATAAGTCATCACTAATCCTAGTTCTCTGATCAGTTTCAATAACAAGGTGGTTTTTACTATCCATGCTCCTGAAATAAGTAAAACTGAATATATAAATACCAGCAAATATGATGCATTCTGACTTATGTTGATTCTGCACTCAGCTGAACATTATCTGGCAGCCAACACATGCCTGCCAGATGACAAATTGTGATTATGACAAAATCACCAAAGGATGCCTTTGTAGGCAATTTTTAAGCACCAATAGATGGAATGACAAAATTTGTATTCAAAATACTGTTTGTGAACATGGTTTTGAAGATGTGACCACTCATTTTTGGTGATTATATCTACTGTTCAAGTTGAGCAATGACAGGAGTGTAATTATGATGGCACAAATACACAAGTTCTTGTAGGGTCTGTTCCTGACCCTGCTCCAAAAAAAGAGTAGAGCAACTTGGAGAAGTTTGGAGCAGGCTCAGTAAAAGTGAGTGCTGGAACATATGGAGTAACTTGGAGTAAAAATTCAGCTGTTTGTGCTTGTATTATGGTTACATATATGATGCAGATGTTCAAAACTTGTTGGCACAGATTCCTAAAAGTGCTTAGTCAATGTATCATCAGTGCCACATTTGTGCTACTCCAAGCTGCTCCAAGCTGCCCCTACTCTCAACTGGAGTAAGTTGGAGTAAGTTGGAGTAAATTGGAGCTACTCCGTTCTGCTCTAAAAACATGGAAACAAGGAGCAGCTACTTCAAGTTGCTTGGAGCAGCTTGGAGCAGGGCCAGGACTCAGGAACAGACCCATAGGGTAAAATGTTAAACTTGGGCCACTTTCAGTCTTCAGAAGTGATGTGCTGTGACTTTAACTGGTCATAGAAAGAGAAGTTTCCAGACTAGCAACATAAATGAACTCTATTGCTATTTTGTTCTTGCAGATAACTCTTATGTTGTTTTCAGATTCAGTTTAATAGGTTAAATATTCTACAGTCATGCCTGACCACCTTGGAAGTGAGATGCGTAAACAAAAGAATGAACCTGAAGAAGAAGAGAAGGAGTTTAAAAGTAAGTACTTCTATAATGTGGTGTGTGTATTAAAAACCAATAATATGCTATATGAAATACATCGGGGCCCTGGTGACTAGTACTTCTACAATGTGGGGTGTGTATTCAAAACCAATAAAATGCAATTTGAAATACATTGGGGCCCTGGTGACTCTTGATTCTTAGGTGAGTGTAGCACTAGATGACCTATGCAGTCAATGTGCCCCAAAACCACAATAACTAACTTAGGCTGAGTGTGCAGTCTAACAAATTCATGAAATGCACTTCTTTTCATTGGTTGAGCATTGTACCATCTGGGTGAGTGGCCACCCAGTTTCAGCACCCCTCAGATCACCTGGTATCCCTGCTACTCTTATGCATGGCACAATGTGACATCTACACATCAAGACACATAATCATGTAGAGTGGGAATTTCACAGTATCTCCTCCATATGAAGTGTTTAATGTTCTGAACCCAGCCATTTTGAGGATGGGCAGCATAAGTGATGAGGGTATGGGCTGAAATTCTCACCAAACTGCTCATGTTAATCAACTAATCAGCTGCTCAAGATTAATTAGCCATACTGATTTGCCACTTTTGTTCATTTTCTTGTGCTTTTTTCAGCTCTGGATGAAGGTGACATTGCCCTTCTGAAAACATATGTGAGTATACCTCCCTCAACCAAGCTGGTTTTGTATTCTCTCCCCCTGGTGAGCATAGGCATCTATTTTTCAACCTTTGTCTGGGTTGCACCTACACTTTGTATCAAGAAATGTACATGTTTCACAAGTGATTGTCACATACTGATGACCTTTTCCATCAAATCGTTCTTGGTTGTTGAGCGAAGGTAGCTAATTATACTGTGGCTTACATGTTCTTGGTACGTTCTTGCCCAAGTTGTTCTGAATGACCACCATTAAGTCCCATAATGGCTGGCTGCCCATGCCATTGCTGATTCAAGTGGTGTGCTGTGTTTGTGTTGCATTACCTAGCAAACCTTGCAGCATATGATGTATTTTTCTGTCTGATCATTTGTTTGATCATCTTGTATGATGTTCGACATTGGGTGGTTTGATCATCTTTTATGACATTTAACATTGGGTGGTTTCAGCCATCGCTGAATCCACTTTGCTGACGTCCAGGGCTGGATTTGTATTTCTGGATGTGGAGAGGAAAATTGTTGGGTAGGCAAATATGGGGAGAATATTTATATATAAAGCTATAGAATTTCTGCAAGCTATTGTAGCCACATTTAACACCACATTGCCTGTCCCTAGGGGCAAGGCCAATACAGCAGATCGATCAAACAGATCGAAGAGGACATCACTGGCGTCAGTAAGCGGGTGAACGAGCTGACCGGAATCAAGGAGTCGGACACTGGTCTGGCGGCGCCGGCCCTCTGGGACCTGGCGGCCGACAAACAGACACTGCAGAGCGAACAGCCACTCCAGGTGACTGGTCTGGCAGCACCATGTGGGCTGGCACCTGGCCACCAACATGGCAGCCAACATGTCTGGCAGCACCATGTGGGCTGGCACCTAGCTGCCAACACTGCAGCCAACACTGCAGCCAACATGTCTCGCAACACCATGTGGGCTGGCACCTGGCCACCAACATGGCAGCCAACATGTCTGGCAACACCATGTGAGCTGGCACCTAGCTGCCAACGCTGCAGCCAACATGTCTTGCAACACCATGTGGGCTGGCACCTGGCCACCAACATGGCAACCAACATAGCTGGCATCACTGTGTGGGATTGGCACCTGGCAGCCATCATGGCAGCCAACATGTCTGGCAGTGCATGTGGGACCGGCACCTGTCCTCTAATATGGCAGCCAGCATGTAGGCAAGGAATGTACTGCCATCCAAAGTTGCCTTTGAGCTTGCAGGGCATATACAAATACAACTTCAGCTTTGACAGCTTTCTATTTCAATAGCTATTGGGTCAAGCTCGTTTTCGAATATTTTGTTCAGAAATAATTGTAACCATACAAGGAACAGTTGTCCAGGAACAGGTTGGAGGTGCAACCAACTTCCAGGATTGTATTAGTGCTCATAATTGCTATATATTAGAAGATATCTACATCCTTACTGATGAAAAGGATCTCACCAATCTCTCGTGGCATTCGATATGCTGTTTTGTGATATCCAGAAATGCGTTCACACTCAGCACGGTTTTCATTTTAAAAGGAAAAACATTGAGCGTTGTGCCTTGAGTGTTGGTCCGGAATGTCTATCTCCCTGTGTCTGAGACCTGCGAGGGAGGGAAGGTGCCACGCTTGCGACTCAGTCGTCTCCGACTCAGTCTCCGCGACGGACTGTGTCCCCGCCTAGTTCCGGTGTGTCACGTGATCCGCCACGTGTGCCTGTAGGTGGCGCGCTGCACCAAGATCATCAACGCCGACAGCGACGAGCCGCGCTACATCATCAACGTGAAGCAGTTCGCCAAGTTCGTCGTCGACCTGGCCGACTCCGTGGCGCCCACCGATATCGAGGAGGGCATGAGGGTGGGGTGAGTTACCCACCGATATCGAGGAGGGCATGAGGGTGGGGTGAGTTACCCACCGACATCGAGGAGGGAATGATGGTGGGGTGAGTTACCCACCGATATCGAGGAGGGCATGAGGGTGGGGCAGTTATAAATTATTCGTGAAATAGGGTGGAATATGCCACCTTCTGAGCACCCAACCGACATCCTGGTCCAAGCAATATCAACATCCTGATTCTTGATGCGTGCTTATGTTTCCTTCCTTGTGTTTCCTTTCCAACAGTATGCTGTTTATAAGTATCATGTTCGTGCTCTCGGTAAGGAATGGTGATACACGAACATTTAGCAACGCAATTTCAGGTTAAGGGATTATCTATGATGCGATATGGCATACAATACCAGTTTGTAGCATGGATATTATTTTCTCGATCCAGAATATAGCTCTTCCTTAATTATGAATCTGAAAACAAATCATAAAGGTACAGCCATAAATGCCTAAACAATTGGTTTAAATTTGAATCTGATAGACATCAAAAGCATTTTAAATGACACTAATTCCACGTCAAATTTTGACATCCCACTATACTTGTTTCGACATCTCACACCTAAGGAAAAACCAATATTTTCACCCTGGGGTGGGGTGAGTTACCCACCGATATCGAGGAGGGTATGCGGGCGGGGTGAGTTATTCACGGACATCGAGGAGGGCATGAGGGTGGGGTGAGCTATTCATGGATGTCAAGAAGGGCTTGGAGGTGGGGTGAGTTATCCACTGACATTGAGGAGGGCTTGCAGGTGGGGTGAGTTATCCACGGATATTGAGGAGGGTGTGCGGGTGGAGTGATATCCACGGATGTTGAGGAAGGTGTGCGGGTGGGGTGAGATTCACACGGATATTGAGAAGGACGTGCGGGTCGGTTGGTATACCCACCCACTCGGGCAAAGTTGTCAGGATGGAAGCATTTTCTTAAAACGCCGGGACGGAGTTCGATATTTATTTGTCCACGTCCAACAGGGTGGATCGCAACAAGTACCAGATCCACATCCCACTGCCGCCCAAGATCGACCCGACCGTCACCATGATGCAGGTGGAGGAGAAGCCGGACGTGACCTACAGCGACGTGGGCGGCTGCAAGGATCAGATCGACAAGCTGCGCGAGGTTGTGGAGACGCCACTCCTGCACGTGAGTACACGGCCCGGGGAGATGCCACTCCTGCACGTGAATGCATGACCATACGAGACGTCACTCTTGCATGTAAGTGCATGGCCCTGGGAAGCATCGCTCCTGCACGTGAGTACACGGCCCAGGGAGATGCCACTCCTGCACGTGAATGCATGACCATACGAGACGTCACTCTTGCATGTAAGTGCATGGCCCTGGGAAGCATCGCTCCTGCACGTGAGTACATGGCCTGGGAGACGCCGATGCTGCACGTGAGTACACGACCTGCGTGGAACGTACAGGCTAGCTGACCTGCTCTAAATACACTGGATGTAGGTGAAGATATTATTTACCTCCCGGAGGAAGGATCGTTACCAGCCTGCACTAGTCTGATTTCCCGACAAAAATCAACATTGGCGATGCCACCTGCCTTGCGCGATGCTACCTCTGCCTGTTACTCCGTACTGTTTAAAAACTAAACGTATTTGGATATGGCGTTGTCTGGCCAAGACCATTCGACTGCTGACATCCTCAGATATACAGGTCTGCGCTGCATGGCTGACGCAGTCGATGCGATCCTAAACTCCAATGACCAACCAATCATGCATAAAGATCATGTCTCCCGCTGACCTTGTGGTTCTGTGATGTACCTGCTGACCTGACCTGCCTAACATCTGAAGCGATTCGTGAATGTGGGAATCACCCGGCGATGTACTTCCGTTCGGCCCATCCAAGTCTGACCTGACGCGAAAAGTCGGAAGTTAGTGATACTGGGTATGGGGCCATCCTAAGGTGTGCTGCTGTTCGAATCACCTTGATCTGACCTCTGCTGATGCGCTCTGACCTGTCCTGGCAGCCGGAGCGGTTCGTGAACCTGGGTATCGAGCCGCCCAAGGGCGTGCTGCTGTTCGGGCCGCCCGGCACCGGCAAGACGCTGTGTGCCAGGGCCGTGGCCAACCGCACGGACGCCTGCTTCATCCGCGTCATCGGCTCAGAGCTGGTGCAGAAATACGTCGGCGAGGTGGGTGGCCACTGTCACACAGGAGCGGTGTCAGGTGGGTCGTCACTGTCACACAGGAGCGGTGCCAGGTGGGTCACCACTGTCACAGGAGCGGTGTCAGGTGGGTCATCACTATCAGACAGGAGCGGTGCCAGGTGGGTCGTCACTGTCACACAGGAGCGGTGCCAGGTGGGTCGTCACTGTCACACAGGAGCGGTGTCAGGTGGGTCGTCACTGTCACTTCTTGGTCGCCACTGTCAGCTAGGAGCAGTGCCAGGCGGGTCACCATTGTCAGACAGGAGCGGTGCCAGGTGGGCCACCATAGTCAGACAGGAGCGGTGCCAGGTGGGTCGCCACTGTCACTTCTGTCTGTTGACGGAGAGTGAAAGCACAGGTGCAAGATTTCACCATGAGGGTGTTTAACAGTTCCGGAAAGTGTGCTGCAACATGTAGAAGGTATTCTTCCAGAGTATGTGACTATAGCAACTGTGTGCTCTATTGTTTGATATGTCGTGCGTAAGTCTCGTTGCGACACTCTTCGGAAGGCAACCAGATGCAAGATTCAGAAGCATGCGTCTGGTTATATTGATATACTGGCGATCGCGATGATTGACTTAATCGTGCGCAAATGCCAGAGGTATCGGGACAGTGTTAAGTTATTCGTAAAATAGAGTGGAATTTACCACTTTCTGAACACTCAATCGACATCCGGTTCCAAGAAGTATCGACATCCTGCTTCTTGATGCGTGCTTATGAAGTCTTCGCGTCTCCTTTCTAACATTACCTACCTGGGCGCTACATGACCAATGTAGTCGATGCGCCCTAAAGCCCTAATAACTAACTTCTAACATTACCTCGTTTGTTAAGTGCCATGGTCATGCTGTCGATAAGGGATGGTGGTACACGAATATTCTGCAATGCAATTTCAGGTAAATGGAGCATTCATAATGTGATATGACATACATCACCAGTGTATAGATTAATTTTGTTCTCACCATCCCAAATATAGCTCTTCCTAACATTTGAATATCAAGACAACTGATGAAGGTACAAACATTGGTTCAAATTAAAGTCTGAAAGACATCAAAGGCACTTGCAATGACATTAATTCCATGACAAATTTCGACATCCTACTGTGCCCGTTTCGACATCTCACACCTAACGAAAAAACAATATTTTAACACTGTATCGGGATCGGTTCCTCGTGTGATGATGGAGAGCTCAGATGGTGTATAAATGCTGGAGCGTTAGGCGTCGAACGCAATGTTAATGTGGAGATCATTGATTTCCCGGATAGAAAGAAAACAGATAGGTTCCTGAGCCATTAATAATAATAAAAATATGGGCCCGCGACAAGCACGCTCGGATGGTCACTAGTGTGTGCGCGAATAATATAGTAATAATTCATGATACTCTGTCTACATAGAATATGATGCATAGTGCATTTATGGAAGTTAGCTTGCCTTCAGATGTCAATTTCATTCAAACTCACAGTGATATATTGTGCATATTGTTACTTTGCGTATTGGCTTCTGGAACTATTTTCCACCATAGACGGCGGGCCGGCGCAGCGGCGACGCCGGAGGCCCGCTGCGGGGCGCGGAAATGGCGGGGCGCGGAACCACACCCTGAATGTTAATGGTCCCCAACGCCAAGGCTCCATTACAGCATAGTTCTTCGATTTGTGGACATTCATCGTCTGTTGTGTTTATTCTGTGGCAAAGAATTACAAATTCGTGGATGGATCAATGAGGGCATTATTTTGGGGATTCACATCCCGAAGCGAATTTTTTAATAAAATGATCGCAACTAAACTTAGCGTTCGCTGAATTCATGACATTATAGCACAGTGCTGCGACTTTTTTTAGATTCGTTTTAGATTCGTGGCCCGTTTTCTTGATATCGCATCAAACAATTACGAATTCGCGAACGGATCAATGGAGGCATTACTTCGAGGGTCCAAATCCTGAAGCTATTTTTCTTTAATGATCGTAACTAAGCTTAGCGTTCATCGAATTCATGCCATTACAACGCAGTACCACGACTTTAAAAAAAACATTTATTGCATGGTTTCTTGGTATTGTTGAATTTATGACAATGTCTGTCCGCTCTGCCTATAGCTTCCCTCGCCGGCCGATTGGTGGCGCTAGTTTCGCCGCCCGACGGCCGGCGGCTAATGTCCGCGCTTGACGCACAACGGGTGATCAGCGCCGGTTCCTTGTGTGGTGACAGGGAGCGCGGATGGTGCGCGAATTGTTCGAAATGGCGCGCACCAAGAAGGCGTGCCTCATTTTCTTTGACGAGATCGACGCCATTGGTGGTGCACGCTTCGACGACGGCGCCGGTGGCGACAACGAGGTGCAGCGGACCATGCTGGAACTAATCAACCAACTGGACGGCTTCGACCCTCGCGGCAATATTAAGGTGGGATCACAGGATAGACAAACAGTTTGAGTGGCGCTACCACCATCACTGCTAAGTACATGATTAGACCCTTCATATGCCCTTGTTCCGCCTATCCCACCCCATGCACCAGGAATGAATGTCCAGTTTTGACTTTGGGGATCAGAAGTCTAAATACATGTGAAGAATATCAAAACCAAACAATTCTTGTGCATATTTACAATCAAACGAAATTATCTTGCATTGATATCCATGGGTAGCTTAAGTCGTACCCAGTATGTATTGCGAATAATTATGCACATGGGTAGTTCAGAACACACTGTCTCCAGATGCAGGCTATGGGTTATCCGCTGGAACTTGCTTTCTTGGTGCAAAAAAACCTACACTTTGTTTTTCCAACACTGCCACACAAAGTTGCTGCCTCTTGACACTTCCGACACCTGATGTGTGACAAGCTCTGACTTGATCCTCGTGACCCCGATTCTGACGACCGAACCGACACTTTGCTCTCATCTGATCAGTGATCCTGTTTCTGGTCTCGTCTGGTCCATGTGCCCTGGCTTTGACCTGACGCGTGAGCCCTTGGCTCTGGCGGACCCGTTCGGTGCGAGCTCTGACGACCTCGTGCTGGCCAGGTTCTGATGGCCACTAATCGGCCTGACACGCTGGATCCGGCGCTAATGCGGCCCGGCAGGCTGGACCGCAAGGTGGAGTTCGGACTGCCCGACCTCGAGGGACGCACGCACATCTTCAAAATCCACGCTCGCTCCATGTCCGTCGAGAAGGACATCCGTTATGAGCTGCTGGCGCGACTCTGTCCTAACAGCACAGGTAAAACACGCAGCGGTCTCGAATAGTCGGTTGGCAACTCTCTTCGGTAGGAGGTGAATGACCTGCATTTACCTTTAGTGCTACTTGCTACAGCACCACAGGACGTGGGCGAGGAGTGTTTATTCATCCAAAGAAGATGCACGGCTTGTGATCATAACAGGTGATCAATATCAAGACCATTGACTGGCGCCCGACCGTCAGACACCGCCCTCGAAATGGTACGGCGGCGAGCGGTCGTCACGACTGCTCCCACAGGGGACGAGTAGCCTGGGGATAAGTTGTTCGTCTTACAATCGAAAGGTTGTGGGTTCGAATCTCACCTGTCGCTACTCTTCGCCCGTGACCAATCGGCGTGAGAGATTGGCGACGCTACATGACTCAACGGTCGACGTGTTGTAAAACCAATAACCAACCAACCAACCGACTGCTCCCAGTGAAATGCGCAAGCGAGGCACCCCACCAGCAGCGCTAGTTGCGGGGATTTGAACCGCTGTGGTCAAGAGTCCCGACATCGTCGATATACGGCCAACTCTGGCATCATCGAGCCGAAGAAAGGCGGGTCGACACGGCCAGAAAACGTGCCTTCTCATCAACTCAGCATTAAACGTACCAAGTACAAGGACCAAAAGCCAGATCAGGGCCGGCGACCTGTTTGGCTGATGTTTAAGATGTGTGGCGGTCCTTCAACCGGTCTGCGAGTTCATTACGTATATACATTTTGATCAATATGAATTTTACAAAAATATAGTGCGATAGTTTTGCAGCGTGTGAGGATCCTTTCAACATTGAAGCCAGCAAGTTTGCCACATTTGCCATATATGCTCGCTTTATATATTTACAGCCCCGTACGCGAATTCCGGGAGCCCGACGCGAATTCCGGGAGCCCTACGCGAATTAATCAAAGATTACCTCAAAGCGATTTTGGGGACCCAGCGCGATTCTTGGGAGCCCACCCCTCAAGAGGGTAGGGAGCATTTGCCTCTGGTACGCTACTGCTGCTTCTCAACTATTTTTACTTCAGCCGATGGCACCCTTCAGAGTACACTGGTGTCGAGTTCTATTTCATGTAAGACCTCTGCAATATTTGTGCGCTTCGGTACGATTATTCGGCGTCTCGGTGCATTTTTTTTCGGTGCCCCAACACTTCTTGTCCGGGCCCCGACGCATTTTTTGTGGGGTGTGGTGGGGATCTGACGCATTTTTTTTGTGGACGCAGTGACATTCCAGGTAGGCATTGATTTGCGGTTAGCCACCTGCGACATGTGAGGCCCCGGCGCGACCTTCTTGGCCCCCCAATGTGATTATCAAGGGCAGCGACGCGACGCTTCGTGTCTAAGCACGATTTTTCGCCTTCTCGTCATTTGTTCGAATACTTAGCGCGACTTTTAGTAGCCTCAACAGTTTTTTTTTGGGGGGAGGTGTCTCAGCACTACGTTTTGGGAACTTTTGGAGCGATTTGGCTTCATAGTGATTTTCCACCCCAGGAATGTTTTCCCGTCTCCTCGGCTTGAACTTTTCGATGGTGCCGATGATAGTTATGGGGCCCCGGTGCGACCTGTTGAGCCCCTGGCGTGAAGTTCAGGGGTCAGGGCGCGACTTTTGGTCTGCCCATGCTCATCGTGATTTTTATGGCCCCTGTCCGATTTTTTGGGGCCTCGTGATTTTCAAAAACCCTGACACTACTGTGTTGGCCCCCAGCTTGATTTTCAGTGCCTAAGCGTGAACTTTTGAGGCTCCCAGCGTGATTCGCAGGGATTCCGATCCGACTTTTTGGGAGCCACAGTGTGATTTTCAGGGCCTCGTCCTGATCGTTGGGCTCCCAGCATGAGTTTAAGGAACCCAACCTGTCTTTGGGGCCCATCGTGATTTCCAAGTACCCCAGCGCGTCTTTTTTTGGCCCAGTGTGATTTTCAGGGGCCCAGGCGCGAATCTTTGGGGTCCCAGTGTGGTTTACAGGGCCTCGGCCCGTCTTTTTGGTCCCTAGTATCATTCCCAATTTTCAGGGGCCTTGGTGCGATTTTGGGGTCCCTAGCGTCGTTTTAGGGCCCCTGTGTTGCTTTTGTGGCCACAAATGTGATTATTACGGGCCCCAGTGACATTATTTTTGTTGGCCAAACGATCATTTTCACGGACTATATGACCAACGCAGCCGATGAGCCCATAAAACCAAATATGTTTTTTTTTTAATGCATGGGTCACCGATATTTTAGGCCTCTGTCATTTTTAGGATACCTGGTGCGATTTTTGAGGGACCAGTGGGATTCTAAGAGAGCTTGACGCAAATTTTCTGAACACCGGCGTGATTCTTGGGGCCTGCATCTTCTCAGGAGAGTGGGGGGTGGGGGTTAACTACCCCATGCTCCCTCTTAGTATGCTACTGAGGGGACGAGTGGCCTGGAGGTAAGTTGCTCGTCTCACAATCGAAAGGTTGTGGGTTCGAGCCTCACCTGTCGCTACTTTTCACCTGAGACCAATCGGCGTGAGAGATTGGCGACGCTACATGACTCAACGGTCGACGTGTCGTAAAACCAATAACCAACCAACCAACCAACCAATTCTCCACTGTTTTGCTTCCCTTCCATTTCCAGTTTTCCACTTAGCCCAATGTCTTGCAATAGTTTTGTACTGTTGGATGTATCGATAGACATTAAGACTGTGCATATTGACTTAGCTATTCGTATGTATTCGTATGCCTAACCTAACCACTCAAGGTTACAAAATTTCCTTAAAATGCTTAGGCATAACTGAATAGCAAGTGCATTTATTACAAAACATTGTACAAGGGAGTAATACTCGTCTAAAGACCTCTTTTTTCATTTCAGCTTCTGGGTTTCGTACACGCAGTAATACGAAAATACATCATGCGATCCTAATGGTGTTAAAGTCAGAAGCAGGGCCAACAAGGATAAAGGGAGCCTGTATGGACGATGTTCTGGTTGAGCTGTCGACAGGCTAGAATAAGACTAGTGGTGGGGGTGGCTGTCCAACGTCACGCTGACAGCTGCTGTAACCCTGGGTCGGGTCGGGTCACCGTATGTGGCGATGGCTCGAGCATGGCTGTGGGTCGCCAGATGCTGAGGCCACGTCATTTTCCTCTGAATTTATATTTACCCCACGGCAGTAGACAGGAAGAGTCGTCTTTCTGATGGCATAGCTGCGATTTAAGTCAATTCCGGATACCACAAGACCAGTTTGGTCAAATCCGTGCCACGGTACGGGTTATTGACAAATTCGTTTCACCTGACAGCGACAGTCTAGAGTTTGAATTGAGAACCTGCTACCGCACAATTGATGCACACAGGTTCGCCGATCCAACGAGTTTCCAAATCCAACAGCCGTTAATGCCCTTGTATTGACCGGACTGATAGTTAAGCAATACGGCGACAACTTGTGCAGCGGTTTCAACAGAATTGGCGCACTGGCGACACTGACGTGTGTCGTTTCCGAGTCCGTGCCTCCATGTCAATAGGCACCTGTGATGGAAAACCGTCCCAGCATCCACACCTTACCCAGCATGAGATGTAGCTACCGCAGCTACATCTCACCATCTTCGCGGCTCAGTTGCGTTTCACCTCGCCGACTGACCATAATCGACGGACTGGGTGACCGGGGCCAGTCGACGACTCCGATCGGTCCCCTGTCCTGCACGTGAGAGCGCCTGTGACGATAGAGTGACACCATGCTCATGAGTACAATAGGAGGCGGTCGGCCGGCCGCTGTCGCGTCGGAACTGATCGAGCGCAATACATCGGTCGGCAGCCGCCGCTCGGGGCGTCGGCTGTAACGTCGGCTGTAACGTCGGCTGTAACGTCGGCTGCAACGTCGGATGTAACGTCGGCTGCAACGTCGGCGTGGGTCGACGTCTACTTTAACGTCGGCTGCAACGTTGGCGCGGGTCGACGTCTACTGTAACGTCGGCTGCAACGTCGGCGTTGGTCGACGTCTACTGTAACGTCGGCTGCAACGTCGGCTGCATGTAACGTCGGCTGCAACGTCGGCGCGGGTCGACGTCTACTGTAACGTCGACTGTAACGTCGACTGTAACGTCGACTGTAACGTCGGCTGTAACGTCTACTGTAACGTCGACTGTAACGTCGGCTGTAACGTCGACTGTAACGTCGACTGTAACGTCTACTGTAACGTCGACTGTAACGTCTACTGTAACGTCGACTGTAACGTCGACTGTAACGTCGACTGTAACGTCGGCTGTAACGTCGGCTGTAACGTCGGCTGTAACGTCGGCTGTAACGTCGACTGTAACGTCGGCTGTAACGTCGGCTGTAACGTCGACGTGGATCGACATCGACTGTAACGTCGGCTGTAACGTCGGCTGTAACGTCGGCTGTAACGTCGGCTGTAACGTCTACTGTAACGTCGGCTGTAACGTCGACTGTAACGTCGACTGTAACGTCGGCTGTAACGTCGGCTGTAACGTCGGCTGTAACGTCGGCTGTAACGTCGGCTGTAACGTCGGCTGTAACGTCGACGTGGATCGACGTCGACTGTAACGTCGGCTGTAACGTCGACTGTAACGTCGACTGTAACGTCGACTGTAACGTCGGCTGTAACGTCGACTGTAACGTCTACTGTAACGTCGGCTGTAACGTCGACTGTAACGTCGACTGTAACGTCGACTGTAACGTCGACTGTAACGTCGACTGTAACGTCGGCTGTAACGTCGACTGTAACGTCGGCTGTAACGTCGACTGTAACGTCGGCTGTAACGTCGGCGCGGGTCGACGTCTACTGTAACGTCTACTGTAACGTCGGCTGTAACGTCGACTGTAACGTCGACTGTAACGTCGACTGTAACGTCGACTGTAACGTCGACTGTAACGTCGGCTGTAACGTCGGCTGTAACGTCGACTGTAACGTCGACTGTAACGTCGGCTGTAACGTCGGCTGTAACGTCGGCTGTAACGTCGGCTGTAACGTCTACTGTAACGTCGGCTATAACGTCGGCTGTAACGTCGGCTGTAACGTCGGCTGTAACGTCGGCTGTAACGTCTACTGTAACGTCGGCTGTAACGTCGGCTGTAACGTCGGCTGTAACGTCGGCTGTAACGTCGGCTGTAACGTCGGCTGTAACGTCGGCTGTAACGTCGGCTGTAACGTCGGCTGTAACGTCGGCTGTAACGTCGACTGTAACGTCGGCTGTAACGTCGGCTGTAACGTCGGCTGTAACGTCGGCGCGGGTCGGCGTCGGCCGACGGGCGACCGTTTCCGCTTTTGCTTTTGGTGTCTTTCTGACTCAAAGGTGGGAAATGGGGTGCTTATGACTGTACCTTAATCATTTGTTTTGATATTCATAATTTAGGAAGAGACATTCCGGATGGCGAAACAAATATAATAAACTGGTATTGTATGCTATATCACATAGGTAATCCCTTTACCTGAACTTGCATTGCGAAATGTTCGTGTATCACCATACCTTATCAGGAGCATGAGCATCGGACTTATGAACAGGATACTGTTGGAAGGGAAACACGAAGACTTCGTAAGCACGCATCAAAAGGCAGGACATTGGTACTTCTTGGAGAAGGATGTCGATTGAGTGTTCAGAATGCGGTATGTTCCACTCTATTTAAGCAATAATTTATGACTGTGTGAGAGCCAAACGCATTTCGAAAGAGAGTCCAAAGGCTGACTTCGTTGCAGTATGTTTACTGGTCTTTATTCATTTTCCTTTTCTTGTATTCTGCTTGTACTCTCGCCAGGGGCGGATATTCAGGCATGGAATTTCATGGAATTGTGCCGCTTCTCTGGGAAGGCTTGAGTATACCATCCTCAATTTTTTTTCAACTAGAGGCTCCCATCTGAGAGGAAAAAGAGCCCCTTGAATGGAAAGGCGCCCATCAGGGAAGACCCAGTGCACCCTATATCGAATTTTAAGTCACAAGCGCCCCTCCAAAAGACCCGAGTGCACCCCGCGGAGTTTTTCAGCCGGAGGTTCCCCTTCAGGTACTTTCGAAGTGGCTTCCTTATGGACATGCGATCCCATGGCAATTCCTGGATCATCCTTGGCTCTTGTGCATCATCTTCTATGTGATGATGCTGTTTGCCTATTTTTCGTGCGCACTTCATTTCTTGTATTAAATTATGCACGTACGTTTCATGACCTTTTGCATGACTGAAGGCCATGGAATAGTCTATTTTGTTGATCTCGTGTGATAACGGTGACAATAAACAAGAAGCAATGTGGTACATACTGATTAGCTCTGCCTTCACAGGTGTTTATTTGCATGACAACGTACCACACACGCTGGTGTATTTGCTATGGGCCTGACTTGCACCGTTCCTAACATGACTCACCTTGGTTGCAATGTTGTGATATTCGGCTGATCGATGGCTATGAGACAATGTCAAAAGTTCAAAAGGTAATGCAGATTTGAAAACCTTGCACCATGACGAAGGCAATAGCGGAAGCGTTTATACCGAGAAGTTTTAATTTAAATGTCAATTTAGTCCCACTGTCATCAATCACCCAAGACTCGCTGGCAAATCACAGATGCCGGGACAGGTCCGGTTGCGTTGCGTCAAACTGACAGTTGGCAACACGGCTTGGCTTGGCAGGCGCCGAGATCCGGTCAGTTTGCACAGAGGCGGGCATGTTCGCCATCCGGGCCAGGCGGAAGGTGGCCAGCGAGAAGGACTTCCTCGATGCCGTCAACAAGGTCATCAAGTCCTACGCCAAGTTCAGCGCCACGCCGAAGTACATGACGTACAACTGAGCGGCGACACACGCCGAGCCAGTTCCGAGCCGTGCCGCAGCCGACGCGTGACGTCACGTCGCCATGGTGACCGTGGCGACACTGCGGACTGTTGTGCGACGTGACGGGGTGACCGTCACGGTACCGGCACGGCTGCTGCCGAAGCACCTCGTGAGCCACAAATGCACTGAAACCCGAGCTAAACCAGTAATACATGTGACTAAGACAAGTGGCGGGAACGTTTGGCGCGGTTCGGTACGGTGTCCAGCAACAAAGCCATAGCCTCGGTTGCTGCTGAGGGAGGGGGTGTCGTCCATCGAACCGTGTACACCGCTGACGCAGGATTCGTCATACAACGTCATACTGCTGTTATACTCGACACCCATCAGAATTGGTGGAAAGAGTTTCCCTGACTGGGTAACGACATTTTGGTCAGGTTTTAACTCAGCTTTGTATGACATCACAATGCTGCACTGGGGGGAGGGGGGTGAAACGGTTCAAGGTACTACACGCTAAGCTATCCATATTAGTGCCATTCTGATGTCAGCTTGCGAGGTCAGGTATTGTATATGTATGTTACAGGATATTTTGGTTTCATTTTCACAGATGTACTGCTGTGGTTGTTTCAGTCGCAACCAACTGTTCTGGACCTTTCAATCTTACATCATGCCCCCGCAGTGGGGTCAGCCTCGTTACTCGGCTGGCCAGGGAACTGGCGCTCCCTCGGGGTAACACAACCGCCCCGATAAGGGGTGTGGAAACTTGGAGGTGTTTCCGGGGATTCACGCAGTCTCCATCGTCCATCCCTCTCTTCAAATTCCAGTATCCAACCCGTGCCAGCGACCGTTTGTATGTCTTTCATCCAGCCTTGCAACACCAACCCTTCCCGTGTCACCAGCAGGTCGGTCAGGTTCCCCTGGTCTGCTCGTCCGCTCAGTTTTATCGGGGTATTCGCGCCCCCTCGGCCCGCCCCCGGATTGACGGAGTCCTGGATGCTGAGGTCCCCCGTCACACGGTGCTAGCTGTGACCGGGGAGCAACACGTCTCTTTGAACCATTTGAACGGAAGCGCGGATGCGATCTGCTTGGCGACGTACTTCGATGCGAGAAACTGAGGGATGGAGCAATTGAAGTCGAATTTCGAAATGCTGAGGAAGGAAGGAAAACTCTAGTCTTAACTGAACTCAAATACAGCGTACGAGAGCAGGGCAGGATGCGTGACGTCACGACGCCTATTTCAGTGGATCCACGCAGGACAAAGCACTTCTCGAAGGGTGTTATAAGCTGTTTTGACCTGAAGGACGTCTCCGATGCGGAAATTGTTGATGGTCTATCTGAATACGGTGTGGTGGATGCGCGAAGGATGAAAGTGCGTCGTGGAGGTTACCTGCAAGCTACGAACAATATTGTGTTGACTTTTAACTCCACAGATCTCCCATTGGCGGTGTACGTTGGCTATGTGAAGGTGAATGTTCGCGCGTTTTCATACCAAACCCCATGCGATGCTTTCGATGCCAAAGATACGGACACACGACTCAGTATTGCCGAGGTCGCCCGACCTGTGGTGGATGCGGTGCTTTAGAGCACGCCGGCGAAAAAATGTGATTCCGAAGAGCTTTCGTGTTTAAATTGTGGTCACTGACAGTTTCCGCACACTGCTTAAGACAGAGCATGTCCAATTAATGTTAAGGAAAAGGAGATTCTTGCACTGAAGTGTACTAAACAGATACCATATAGACAGGCCAGAGAAATGTACATGGAAACCCACCCGAAAGTGTTATGAAGGCAAAGTAAAAGACACGCACCCTGCCACCACCCACCGGGAGCCTCCCAGTGCTTACCAGCTTCTCTCGCAGATTAGCAACCTCCTGAGATCTTTTGGCATCGTTTCCACTTTGCCGGAACGACACCTCACTTCAAGTGCTCAAGCACCTCGCCCCCAGGAGGCAGAGGCTGAAGTTCCTGTTAAAGCGCCAGAAGCTGACAACTGTGCCTTAGGAAAAGGGCGGCTTTGGAAATAGCAACTAAGGGCGAAGCAGAGTAATGACCTGGCATCCCGTCAGATGACAAGCAGGTGCGAAGACCAGCTGAGCCAGATCAACAGAAGTGTTATCGGCCCGTGACGTCTGTGGCCCCGGGCTGGGACATCGTCACCACTGTGGATAATTTCCCCTTCAGCAAAACACCATGAAGGCCCCAGGCGGCTTGACGATGCGAGTAGCTCGGGGGGGGGGGGATGATGGAAAAAAGGTACATTCCACCAATCAAGAGCGGGAGCACACTCCGAAGCCCTGGGAGTGGCTACTGAAAAAAGGAGGCGGGTCTATATGAAATTGAAGCGGACGCTACAGAACAAACAGGGAAAGAGCCAGAGATGCCGGGGACTCCCAGCCGCGCGGCGGTGGACACCGTGGTGCCAGTGGTGGCCAGATGGCTGAGCTTTCGGTCGGAGGAGAGGAAGAGCTCAGCCGAGGCCACTCGTCACCCACGATCGCCATGTGGGTGCTGCACTGCGTCATGGAGCCCACCCATCTCCACCACCGTCGGGCGTGTGTGTGTTGCTAATTGTGCGTGTGTGTGAACATAAAGAGCTGTCCCAATGTTTAAGTATATGCATAATGTCTTTTCTTACTTTACCATCTTAGTGCATGATGAATTGAAATGTGGGGGAACGAGTAGTCTAGGGGTAAGTTGCCCGTCTCACAATCTAAAGATTCTGGGTTCGGATCTCACCTGTCGCTACTTTTCACTCGCAACCAATCGGCGGGAGAGATTGGCGACGCTACATGACTCAACGGTCGACGTGTCGTAAAAACCAATAACCAATGAAATTGAAATGTGGATGGTATTCTTCATGACGTGAGTTGGAGTCCCTGTACTCCAAATAAATGCATATTGTGATTTCACCTCTTTAACTTGATCTACGCTGACATTAATCAGACTTGCTGTCTGATTCGGTACATACTATTTTGCGACACATATGGAAGATAGGTGTTCTTGGCGAAGGCGCCTCTGGTGACACCACCCACGTCAAAATACGGACCATGGTCTGAGCTAAACTGTTCTGGAATAATTATATGATTCTGGAGGACATGGCTTATCCGAAGGTTTCGGTTAACAAATTTCTTGTTCATAAGGCATTCACTTAAAATCTTAAATGCCTACCTCAGGTGGCCAGTAATTAATTTGTTTTCAAGTGGTTCGTCATAGCAATCCCTAGTTCAACGCGTTGTGAGTGGAAAATGGATAACTTCGAAACCAGGCTTCTGGCACGTTGCATCTCTATATTTACTTCAACGTCGGTCCTAGGAAGGCCCCTCAAAGCATTTATATGACAGACTCCATACCAGCGACGCTACCTCTATCGTCGATGGCATCCTCAGATATAGCGAGAGAGACAGCCTGTCTGCTGTTCTCCTACACTGTAAAAAATATCACCCCTTGGGTGATATTTCAGATGTCAAATTCCAGCACCACAATGCTGCTTGAATTAAGCACCTTTCTGGAGTTGGCATCGCATCGCAAATTTTCAGGTGCTAAATATAAGCGTGGTGCTTATAACTAGCACCTCTTCACTTGGCTATATTTAGCAGCAGAATGCTTGAAATGAGTACCCATGGGGTGCTTGCGATTTAGCACCCACAGGGTTCTAGCTTTTTCTCACACCAAAAACCAGCACCTCCTGGGTACGGTTCGCCTATGATGCTAGCATATTTAGCACGCCTTGGGTGCTTGAACCAAATTTGGTCTCCTTGATAGTAACGTACGGGTGTTTGTGCCCTACTGTATTTATGCGGACAGATGACTTCTTTTGCTGCATGTTAGCTTTCGATACCGATTTTATGTATTACAGCAAACAGGATGCTTACAAGCGACATGCCCCTTTTAATGCATTCGTATACGAATAGCAATGCAAATGCATACGTATTTCCTACTTTGCAAATAGCAAAGTACATGCATGCATATATACATATATATATATATATATATATATATATATATATATATATATATATATATATATATATATATATATATATATATATATATATATATATATATATATATATATATATATATATATATATATATATATATATATATATATATACATATATATGTTTATATATATATATATATGTGTGTGTGTGTGTGTCATTTGCTATTTGCATGTGAATTCATGGAAAGGGTATATCACCTGTAAGCATCCTGTTCGCAGTAATATTTAAAATCGGCATTGGAAGCTAACATGTAGCAAAAAGAAGGCCTCCATCCGCATAAATACAGTAATCCACCAGCAACCGTACGTTACTACCCGTACACTGACTACTCTGGCACTCACGGTATCTTCAGATTTCCTCTGCGACAAGTAGTTTGATCATAATCGGCAATCTTGGAGACCCATAAAAGTCACCGTTTCTACGCCGAGAATTGAACCCGGCACCCAGCAGAGATAATGTTTATCCAGCTAATATATATGGACTATTTCGTCCCCACGGCATCTGCCGGAATCAGCCTAGCGGTCAGATTTGATAGTTTGTGCCATGTTCGAATTCGTCGCATTCCACTGGACTTTTACATTCTGCGCGACCCCTTGGAATGTTTTGGATACAAATGTGGAAGAATTTAGACAGATGGGTTAAGTGACTTGGAGCAGGAGGTGAACCGGTGAAGAGAACCGGCAACGGGGACAGGCATAAGGAGCCGGGATAGGGAACTGGTGCAGGTGGTATGTGAAGGGGATAGTTACTGGGGATGACACAGTGAAGAGTGATCGGGAAAGGGCAAGGGACTGGGGATTGGACCACGATGCGGGAAGAAGACCCGGGGAACGGAACCGGGAAACAGGACAGGGGACCGAGGCCGTGGAACGGGAACGGGACAAGAGAACGGCAACGGGAACGGGACCGGGGAACGGAAACAGAGAAAGGGATCGGGACCGGTACTGGGATCAGGGAACGGGACAGGGGAACGAGACAGGACAACGGGACCAGGCAACTTGACCGGGCAACAGGACTTGGGAACAGGACCGGGGAACGGGACGGAAACGGAATCCGGAACTGGGACCTGGACCAGAACCGGGCCCGGGACAGGGACCCGGAACTGAAATGGGCCCAGGAACGAGACCAGGAAAGGGAACGGGAACGGTGGTGGGAACGGGTGCTGGGAACGGAAACGGGGACGGAAACGTGAACGGGACCAGATATCAGGACTGTGGAACGGATCGAGAAACAGGATCGTGGAATTGGGCCGAGGAATGGGACCGGAAACGGGATCGAGACACAGGACCGGGGAACGGGAAACGGGACCGGGAAACGGGACCGGGAAACGGGACCGGGAAACGGGACCGGGGAACTGGACCGGGAAACGGGACCGGGAAACGGGACCGGGAAACTGGACCGGGAAACTGGACCGGGGAACGGGAACAGGACGGGGGACAGAACCGGAGAACCAGGACGGAACCAGGAACTGGAGGGGAGATCAGGACTGTGGAACGGGACCGAGGAACGGGACCGAGGAAGGGGACCGAGGAATGGGACCGAGGAATGGGACCCAGGAACGGGGCCGAGCCATAGGACCCAGGAACGGGACCGAGGAACGGGACCGAGGAACGGGGCCGAGGAGCGGGACCGAGGAACGGGACCGAGGAACGGGACCGAGGAGCGGGACCGAGGAACGGGACCGAGGAACGGGTGGGAGGAACGGGACCGAGCAATGGGACACAGGAACGGGACCGAGCTATGGGACCCAGGAACGGGACCTGGGAACAATACCATGGAACGGGACCGTGGAAGGGTACCGGGGAATGTGGCCGAGGAAAGGAGCCGGAGACGGAACCAGGCAACCGTACCGGTGAAGTAGACTGTGGAGTGGGCTGTGGAAGGGGAATAAAGACGGGGCAGGAAAGAGCACTAATGGATGTAATGGGAAGAAACTGAGGACACGTACAGGGGGTGGGTCAGGGAAGAAAATCGGGAATAGCATTGCTTGGCGCATTACCACTGGCGAGGCGAATTAATCGGGAATGGAACGATCACTGAAGCGCCTTCATCTCCCGCACAGCATACAGCATAATGCCACCGCGTGAAGGGGAGCAACGTGTAATTCAATAATCATTTAATCAGCCCAGAAGCACAACTGAAAACAATGTAGCAAAAGCGTGCTACCTCATACAAGCACGCTTACATACATACAAACGTCAAGTTGGGAGTACGTGCACAGTTGCTTTTCAGAAATAATGTGGAGTTTTAAAATTGTGTCAATCGAAGTGATAACTTGTAGCGTATGATGCAGGCAGTGCAGTACACCGGCGGTATTGCGTGAATAGAAATGCAGTTTAGATAAGGCAGGGTTCGGTCATATCAAATGAGGTCTGGTTTGGCAAGGCCATGGTAGGCTAGGGTAGGTAAAGTTAAGAACGATTATAAAAGTAATGAAATGAAAATATTAAGGAAAATAGAGTCACACATCGTTCTGATATATTTATGGGATGCCCATTCTTCCAATATATGTAAAGAGCCACCTTGCGCACATCATTTGTATTACAAACTTTAGGTATCAGTCCGTCTATCGACATAGCCGAAGTATTTTAATCATCACCCACACTCTGGTATCGTTCGTATTTGCACACTAACATAACGAGCATGGTTTGGAGTGCAGGGTAAAAGAGCAGGGTAGGTCAATTGAAAGGGAATGGAAGGATCAAATGAGGTCTGCTTGGGTTGCGTCATGTCAGGTCATATTGCGCTAAGCTTGGTTAGGTTTGAATAGGTTTGGTTAGGTCTGGTTAGGATAAATTAGGTTTCGCTAGGATTTGCCAGGTTTGCTAAGGTTAGTTAAGTTAGGTTAGGTTAAGTTAGGCTAGGTTAGGTTAAGTTAGGTTAGGTTAGGTTTCGTTCAGGCTTGGTTTCGTTTGGGTTTCGTTCAGTTAGGTTAGGTTAGGTTAGGTTAGGTTAGGTTAGGTTAGGTTAGGTTAGGTTAGGTTAGGTTAGGTTAGGTTAGGTTAGGTTAGGTTAGGTTAGGTTAGGTTAGGTTAGGTTAGGTTAGGTTAGGTTAGGTTAGGTTAGGTTAGGTTAGGTTAGGTTAGGTTAGGTTAGGTTAGGTTAGGTTTGGTTTGGTTTGGTTTGGTTTGGTTTGGTTTGGTTTGGTTTGGTTTGGTTTGGTTTGGTTTGGTTTGGTTTGGTTTGGTTTGGTTTGGTTTGGTTTGGTTTGGTTTGGTTTGGTTTGGTTTGGTTTGGTTTGGTTTGGTTTGGTTTGGTTTGGTTTGGTTTGGTTTGGTTTGGTTTGGTTTGGTTTGGTTTGGTTTGGTTTGGTTTGGTTTGGTTTGGTTTGGTTTGGTTTGGTTTGGTTTGGTTTGGTTTGGTTTGGTTTGGTTTGGTTTGGTTTGGTTTGGTTTGGTTTGGTTTGGTTTGGTTTGGTTTGGTTTGGTTTGGTTTGGTTTGGTTTGGTTTGGTTTGGTTTGGTTTGGTTTGGTTTGGTTTGGTTTGGTTTGGTTTGGTTTGGTTTGGTTTGGTTTGGTTTGGTTTGGTTTGGTTTGGTTTGGTTTGGTTTGGTTTGGTTTGGTTTGGTTTGGTTTGGTTTGGTTTGGTTTGGTTTGGTTTGGTTTGGTTTGGTTTGGTTTGGTTTGGTTTGGTTTGGTTTGGTTTGGTTTGGTTTGGTTTGGTTTGGTTTGGTTTGGTTTGGTTTGGTTTGGTTTGGTTTGGTTTGGTTTGGTTTGGTTTGGTTTGGTTTGGTTTGGTTTGGTTTGGTTTGGTTTGGTTTGGTTTGGTTTGGTTAGGTTTGGTTAGGTTTGGTTGGGTTAGTTTAGGTTAGGTTACCTTAGACTAGGTTAGGTTAGTATAGATTTAGTAATTTTGGGTGAACTCAGTTCAAATCCGATTGAGAACGTAATGTCGCGGATCGATTTTCAACACATCAACATCGTGGTTGGTGTGCAACTGGCTACTGGAAAGGCGAATTTATACTTTGTGAATCATCACCTCAGTGAATTTCCATTGAAGTGGTGATGATGTTTATTAATGTGACCGTCTAGATGGTGGGTTGACGAAATGGAATTTCGGTGGTTTTCGTTCTTTTTCCTCTTAATTTTTTTCAAGGGAAGGTTAAAGTCTTCTTAAATTTTCTAGAGGTCCAAATGGTGGCTCTGAAAATTTCGCAACGCGAAATGGTCGGCTTCTAGTCTACTATATAAAGGGTGAGTTTTGTTTGGATCTCTTTCCTGATTGGTCGACACCCTGACACACTGACACCCAACTTCGACCAATCAGCGTCGAGTATACCTGTGACGTCACAACAATATCCGATTTCCGTGATGACTCAGATCAATACTACCTCAGTCGCCGTGTGACAGTGGTGGCGAGTGCATGTGTCCGTCCGCGAAGTGATGCGACAATGTTAAAACGACAGAAACCAATTCATAAGGATGATACACCATATGCGAAACGTAACACACACACACACCATATGCGAAACGTGTGTGTATGTGTGTGTGTGTGTGTGTGTGTGTGCGTGCGTGCGTGCGTGCGTGCGTGCGTGCGTGCGTGCGTGCGTGCGTGTGTGTGTGACGGTTCCAAGTTTGTGAACAGCTAGTTCGATACCGATTTAGCTTTGGGCTTCGTTAGTGCAGTAGTGCAGACTGCATACCTTGACTCCTTATATGGTGCATACCGCATATGAACTACTGATCAGCATCGCCGATCATGCACTTGCTTTTATCCTCCTATATTGTGCATATCGGATAAACCTTCACTCCGTCAAATCATTCCGCAGTGAAACCAGCGACTTCGGTGGAAGCAATTTATTGGAGCGAATATCCAAATCAACCTATATAAAAAGTAGTTAACACTCGCACATCCGGCTGTCCGCGCCAACTTCGCATGTCTGGGGGGGGGGGGCAGATGTTTGTCCCCCCTAAGATCTCTGGAATTATGCTAGCTAGCGACACACGGAAAACGGTGTTGGATAGCTGGTGACGGGCTCTATCGAAAGTGTTTCGGTCACTTTTTTCGCTCAGGTCAACATTCAGGTCACTGGGCCATCATAGGTCAAATTCGACCATATCAAGTGTGACTCAGATATTGACACATATCTCAGCACATGTAACAGATAGAAACAAACGGCGAACGCTATTCGACAGTCCTTGAAATGCGCTGCCGACAATAGGCGGTGCAATTTAAGGTCACGTCAACCGAACCTCATGTCAAGGCCATGAATTCATGACCTCAGGTAAAGGCCATGAAGTCGCCTAGGGAGGTCATGCAATGTATCAATTGACACGTCTTAGCGATAAAAGCACAATGACGGTCATTTCAGCCTTCTAGCTCAATGCAGTGCGACATAATGCGCATAAATGTGTGGTGATCTCAGGTGACCTCAGAGACCTTGGTGAGGTCACTGATCAAAAATATCAGCCGTAACATTGAGCATTATATTTTACCATAGCCCTATAATGGGGAAGCCATGACCGCGACCTGACCTAAGGTCAATGCTACGAAAATACGATATACATATTATGGTCCCTGATGAGATCATGACATGTTATAAGTTTGAAATCAATCGCCCAATTATTGTGGAAGTTATGCCACCTAGAACTCCGAGTGTAGTTTGGTCACTTCGCCTGACCTGGTGACCTGACCTGAGATGACCCAGGATTTAACATGTATGAGGATATGCGGAAAAGACTAATGAACAGCTATGCGAGGTTTTGCCTTGCTAACCCGATTAGTTTGGCGGTAAATGAGGAAAAACCGGAGTGGGGCAGATACCTGCCCCCGGACGTACGCGTGTGAAAGCAACAAAACTTACCACGATGATTTCTTTCAATCCGGCCCATTATTCAATCTGGTGCACCACAAACCCTTACGTCTTTTACTGCCTGAACTTTACCACTTTGTGGGGCACCAGCACATCATCGTTGATGCATACGTTGCACCGTTGCACGTAGTACAAAAATGCATTGAACTTCGCAGTGAATCGCAGATTCAGCAAGGAATAAGTAATATTCTGACGCAATAGATGGCACAGTAGAATGACAGAATAGAAAGGTGATTTCCTCGTCAGCAGTCACCAGCACCACATCTCCAGCAACCACCGATTTTTAGCTGTGGGGAACATCGGTAAAGTGTTCTCGTTGACACCATCAAATAGTGGGGCATGTGGACTCTTCTTAGGCGGATGCTTTGCTTCGATGCATCATTTGAAAATAGAAAATAGATGCATCATTTGAAACCGTCATCATTGTGAAATTATGCTTGGGTTCTAACACACAAGAAAAAAAATCACCCATGTATTATTTAGGCATAGTGTGGCACCGAAAACCAAGCTTGTATGTACATAATCATACCGATGAGCGGGTAAAACGTTCAGGTATAAGAGAGTCAACAAACTTGTTTTGCTTCAAATCGGTCCTGAAATGGCTGCACACATTCTGGAACATCTCATAGAGTGGTACCAAATGCACAGATCATACAACTCACCAGGATCATGACGTGCTCTTGCTATGGTCTTTCGCGCCCGCGCAAACTCCTATCTACATTATTGCATATTTTGAATCTCAACGTGGCAAAGGTTAGGGAAAGACAATTTGTCAACACTTTGCTAATGACAGGAACTATCCAATTTTTTCCAATCGACACATATCGCCATATTTGGCCTTTAGGGATTAGAGCTTCCTAACTTCCATACCTTCGCAACATCATTTCAAAACGGTATAACCATGGGCGTGATGGCGTGGAATCTGAAGGTTTTGCATTATGTATGCATCGCCATTGTTGCATTGTTGCATTGCCATTCATGCATTGTTGTTCAATGTTTGTTCTTGCCATGAATTTATCCGCTAAGAATTTGTGATTTTAGCTTGTGTGACAGGTGCCTTGCAGCCAGCACCAACTATTTTTTTTTTATCCTAAGATGGCGATCAGAAAACCAATGCAATCCACTTTTCGTCACCTTCGCGAAATTATCGCCCCAGGATTGAAAATTGATCGCTTACGATGTGCTTGGGGCATCAAGCTGGTGGTAGTAAATAACAGTAACTATGTCCAGTTATACTTGGAGGACATGAAAGTGGGTTGATCAATTATAGACATCTGTAAGGTAAGTGTGGCACCAGCCCTGCCACCTCGCTGCAATCTAGAGGCCAGTGGAAATATTCTTCTGGTCGAAAAAGCATTGGGACGTTGAGTTGTTTTGACACTTCCGTATTTATCCACATATTACTTATTTATAGCCTGGTATGGCCCAGTTTTCAGCGAAAAATAGTTATTGCTATTGCGTTTTGAGTAAACGATGCGCCACGCCAAGAACAAAGAAATCAATATGAACTCATGTTTCCCATTCCTGAACCATATTAAGAGCCTAAAAATACAATGGGAGGCCCTAACACAATGGAGGTCCCCTTTCGGGGAGCAGGAGGCCCCCTTTCGACCTTGCCCCCCGGAAGAATTTCGTGCCGACGCCACTGAGTGCATGAGTATGCGTTTGTGTTGATTCATTGTATCATTGATTGCAAATGGTTGGTGACATGTTGTACATGGTGGTCGGATGGTCGCCCACCACACTGTCGCCGCGGCCCGGTGTCGTAGCGGCCCGACTTACCGGGAAGAGAGCGCATGCAGGAAACTTATACTCACCCCTAGCGTTTGCATGGTGAGGTTCCCCCAGTTTGCCAGGTTTACGGGGAGTTGTTTCAATAACCGTCGGTCCGAATGCCACGAAACCTCGACCATTGACAAGGTTGTTTCGTAAAGCCCCGCCGTCTTTCCGGTCAGATCCTCACACCCCGTCTCGGGGGGAGGGGGGAGGGACAGGTGCGGTTAGTAACCCCCTCTAAAATCCAAACTAAGCATCGCACGAAAACGAAAGACGTGTTATCGGAAAGCGCTTGACGAGTATGGTCCGGGTCGACGCCCAAAACAAATTTCCCCCAAACTTAACATCACCAGGGGGGCTAGATTTTCACGACTTTTCACGACATACATTATTTTTGGCTTTGGGGAGTTCATTTTGGGGATATATGAAAAACATAAATTTATTTGAAATGAGAAAAGGACAGGGAAATCGACCAGGGCTTTAATTTGTGCTGGCCCCCACAAATATATTTCTTTAATGAAAAAATTTTGCGTTTTCAAGTTTTCTTTAACTTTCCTTTTCCAATGGGTAGAACAGACCGAGAAACGTTGTTGGAAGTCAACTTGCCCTAATAACAATCCTTACTTTAGCCAGAATCCTCAATTTGAACTGCAATTTGGCAAATACGCAGAATTTATATGTAGTCAAAAACGAAAGAAAGATAAAAATTCCACTCGTACGTTTTATTGCATCCCTCAATATGGGAAAACGCTGAAAGTTTCATTTAACTATCTATATCCGTTAAAGCGTGACGACTGGTTGAACTTTTTTGGAGGTGACCTCACTTGACCTTAACTAACTCGTTTACTCTAGATAATCTGATTTTCAGATTTTGAATTAGCATGCCAAATTGATGTGGAGAAAAGGATGCCAAATTTGGGCGCTCTGCCCCACGCCGTTCGTCCGCCATCCGCGAAAAAAAACCTGAGGGGGGGGCAGTTGAAGACTCACCCGAGACGGGACGGGGTAATGTTTCCCGTCGAATAACTCGATGACCGTCAGTCGGATTACCACGAAATATTAACAACAGACGAGATTGGCACATAGTTTACACGAATCACCTCTCGCCAAAACCGCTACACGCCAAACACTGCCGCTGGTGGCTGGGCCTTGCTGGGTCGTGATATTTTAAAAGTTCTTGTTTTCTTTAAAGTGGCATTTTTGTTCACGTGGCACAATACACTAGATAATCCTCAACAACAAAGCCTTCCATCACGCTTCGCCAGTGTCATTTCATTTCAGGTTACAGGCGTAAAATCTGAACGCCACCCATCCATAAGAGGCGGCGGGCGCGCTAGTGGTTCACCTCCAACAGCAAATGCGCAGACAATTTGCGTCCCCGCTCGGCAATTTTGTATAGGCGCCTATGACAAGTTGGGGAAGTTTACCACTAATTATTTGGATAACCGCCGGTCGGAATGCCACGAAACCTTGACAATTGGCAAGACTGGTTCGTTGTCTAACCGAATCACTCATCGTGCCAGTCGTCGGACTTCAAACACGTTCGCCAGCGGCCGGCGCGCACCGCGTGTTAAGTGTAGGACGTGTTAAGTGTGCATGACGTGTTAAGTGTTAACCGCGTGTTAAGTGAGCATGACGAAGAAGCCAATATTTGCCGTCGATTCGATAACCGTCAGTCGGATTTTCACGAAGCTGTGACGAGAGGGGAATCATTAATTTAAAAAGAAGAAAAAAGAAGACATGCGTCATGTTGTTTGAAGCCATGCACCATGTTTCACCAATGCCCTCACATTTCGGGCTAGACACGTAAAATCGGAATATCCGAGTGAGTAGCCCAGACGTCTGTGAAACACTGACGAGATGTGTCACCATGCCGTATACTCTGTACTTTGTCCACAGTCAAACCACTCGCTGGACACTTGGATCCGTCGCGATATTCCGCAACTCGGTATTTGAGGGTACCCAAGACGGCTGGTAGACCTAGGACCGAGCTCCCCAACTGATCTTACGATCCTACTCTCCCGGTGCAGATGGTTACAGCGCTCAGGGTCGACGAGGGTAGACTGTCGCGCTGCTCGGAGCAGAGTCACTGAGTTGACGTCGGCTTCCGAACGGACCCCGACCGTCGCTCGTGGGCCGGACGGACCCCGACTGCCGCTCGTGGGCCGGACGGACCCCGACCGCCTCTCGTGGGCCCTACGGACCCCGACTGTCGCTCGTGGGCCGGACGGACCCCGACCGCCGCTCGTGGGCTGGACGGACCCCGACTGTCGCTCGTGGGCCGGACGGACCCCGACCGCCGCTCGTGTGCCGGACGGACCCCGACCGCCTCTCGTGGGCCCTACGGACCCCGACTGTCGCTCGTGGGCCGGACGGACCCCGACCGCCGCTCGTGGGCCGGACGGACCCCGACTGCCGCTCGTGGGCCGGACGGACCCGGACCGCCTCTCGTGGGCCGGACGGACCCCGACTGCCGCTCGTGGGCCGGATGGACCCCGACTGCCGCTCGTGGGCCGGACGGACCCCGACTGCCGCTCGTGGGCCGGACGGACCCCGACTGCCGCTCGTGGGCCGGACGGACCCCGACTGCCGCTCGTGGGCCGGACGGACCCCGACCGCCGCTCGTGGGCCGGACGGACCCCGACTGCCGCTCGTGGGCCGGACGGACCCGGACGGACCCCGACTGCCGCTCGTGGGCCGGACGGACCCCGACTGCCGCTCGTGGGCCGGACGGACCCCGACCGCCGCTCGTGGGCCGGACGGACCCCGACTGCCGCTCTAGCCGCTCGTGGGCCGGACGGACCCCGACTGCCGCTCGTGGGCCGGACGGACCCCGACTGCCGCTCGTGGGCCGGACGGACCCCGACCGCCGCTCGTGGGCCGGACGGACCCCGACTGTCGCTCGTGGGCCGGGGGGACCCCGACTGTCGCTCGTGGGCCGGACGGACCCCGACCGCCGCTCGTGGGCCGGACGGACCCCGACTGTGGCTCGTGGGCCGGGCGGACCCGACTGTCGCTCGTGGGCCGGACGGACCCCGACTGTCGCTCGTGGGCCGGACGGACCCCGACTGTCACTCGTGGGCCGGACGGACCCCGACCGCCGCTCGCTGGCCATTGTTAAATTCCAGCTAAGAGAAAGCGGTCATTATCAGCTCTTCCGAACAAAGTATTCGCGGTCAAGGCGAGGTTTCCCTAGACTACTACTCAAGCGACAATGAGTCCTCGGGCTCTCAGATGGAACACAACTTCTCTACAGCAACCATGGACCAATGAACCAATGGGCAGAATTGAATGCTCCATGCCAATGACTTTCAGTTTCGCATAGTGCCAATGAGCGTTCACTGGAAACAAGAGCCTCCTCAAACGTGTTTTCCACACCAATGATTTCCTGTTTTCCACACTGCTGACCCACACCACACCCATAGTCCATGTCCATTGCTTTTGCTTTTGCATGGCTGTGCATGGATATGGAATATTCGGTAGGAGAATGCAAACGCAAATAGCCATCTCCGAATGGCGTTTGACGTACATGAGCCGATTTGCTTTCCAATTATAAATAAATGGGTGCCTAGCGGTACCGTCGGACGTAGATGAGCCGACTTGCTGTATGAAAAATAGCATGACGTAAAACATGAGGATCAAAGCGGATTCAGAAGGCGCCTTCAGCACCTTGAACATCACACACGCTATAACGTAACACTCCCTTAACCCGCGCCGTCTTTCCGGTCAAATCCTCACATCCCGTCTCGGGGGGGGCGGTTGAAGACCCCTTCTAAAATTCAAACTAAGCGTCGCACGAAAACGCAAGAGGTGTCATCGGAAAGCGCTCGACGAGTAGGGTCCGGGTCCACCCCAAAAAATATCCTCCAAATGTAACATCACCAGGGGGATAGATTTTCACGACTTTTCACGACTTACGTTATGTTTTTTACTCTGGGGAGTTCATTTTGTGGATACATGAAAAAAGCAAAATTTATTTGGAATGAGAAGAAGACAGCGAAATCGACGAGGGTTATAATTTTCTTTGGCCCCCCAAAAATAAAAATGTTTTTGGAAATTTCAAAAATTTTATTTTTCAGGTTTTCTTTAATTTTCCTTTTCCAATGAGTAGAGCAGACCGAGAAACGTTGTTGGAAGTCAACTTGTCCTAATACAAAATGTTTACTTTAGCCAGAATCCTGTATTTGAACTGCAATATGGAAAATACGCAAAATGTATATGGAGTCAAAAACGGAAAAAAAATCAACTCGTACGTTTTGTTGCATCCGTAAGGATAAGCAAACGCTGAAAGTTTTATTAAAATATCTGTATCCGTTAAAGCGTAACGACCGGTTGAACTTTTTTGGAGGTGACCTCACTTGACCTTGACTAACTCGTTGTCCCTAGATGACCTGCCCTAAAATTTTTGAATCAGCATGTCAAATTGATGTCGAAAAAGGGATGCCAAATTTGGGCGCGCTCCCGCGCGCCGTTCGTCCGCTATCCGCGAGAAACATGAGGGGGGGTTGAAGACCCCCCGAGACGGGACGGGTTAACGCAGCTGTACACTTGCCTGCGCTTTGCTTGCAAAAGACGCTTGCCTTAAAGGCGGCGCAAATGACCTTTAGGTCAGGCACGCCTACAAATCACTCCCCTCAGCCCCTCTGCTGAAGACTAGTCCTAAAATGTGAGTCTGTGGGCTCGTGACCGGACAAACTTTCGCATCAGGTGTCCGACTGTGTAGTGTCATGCCTATAAGTGGTGACTCTGAAACGTGAACAATTCCGGACAAAACAGCACGTCGCCGTTGCCCACCAGAGCGAGGCTGTCCGGGTCGGGATGTCGGTTTTTGACGTGACCGATGTTGAGACGGGTTTACATGTGTGATGCTGGAGGCGGATGTTACGGTTCAGTCGCTATGTTTCGCAAAGCATTAACGCAAAGCATTGGATAACCTTCCTCGCAACAATTGCGTCTGGTCAAGCATTTGGCGGTGACCTCGCCGCTGACAGTCGACTGCCACAGCCAACTGAAGGGTGGCGTGCCGAGCAGACGGCAGCTGACGCCGGCCGCTAGGCTACGGGAAGTCCGGTTTCCACTAACTGATTAATGCCAGTGTGTGTCACGGCGAAGGTCTTGGCGAATCACACGTTATCATCATGGACCTCGTAGAAAGTCACATTAACTCCACATCGAATGGACAGACCCTTGCCTCGTTCTTTCCTGTGGTCTTCCGGCCAAAATTAAACATTTAACCGCCCCTGAACATCCGCAGCACGACGTTCTCGACAAATGTGCCTAGATTAGTAGCGTTCCGAAGGGGGGCTAAGGGGCCATTCACCCTGGAGGTTGTGGGTCCCCAAGAATCGCGTGAGACTCAGAAAAATTGTGCCAGGTGCCATACAAATCCAGCTGGGGCCCCCAAAAAACACACTGGGACCTCTAAAAATCAAGTTGGGAGTCCCTAAAAGTCGCGCGGGGTCCCCGGAAAATGACGCTGGTGGACCCAAAGATAGCACGGGACCTCTACAAATAAAAATGTGGGCCAAAAAGCCGCCCAGGGGCCCCTGAAAACGACGCTGGCGATCAAAAGTCGCCCATGGAACCCTAAAATGATACTGGGGCACCCAAAATCTCACCAAATCCCCTGAAGGTCACATTGTTTCCCCAAAAATCGAACTGAGGCATCTAAAAATCACACTGGGAGCCCAAAAGGCCGCACAGGGGCACCATGTAAATGATGCTGGGCCCCAAAGATAACACGGGGCCCATACAGTTGCGAAGGGGACCTGCAAACGATGCTGGAGCCCCCAAAAATTGCACGGTCCCTAAAATCACATTTGGGGCCAAAAAACCCGCACAGGGGCCCCTGAAAATGGCGCTCGGGCCACACAAATCCGACGAAGGCCCCTGAAAATCACTGAGGATCAAAAGAAATCGTTCCGAGGCCCTTAAAAATGGTACTGAGGCTCCAAAAAGTGGGACCGGTGCTCCTAAAAAAACACTGACCCCTCCCCCATGAAAGCGCACCGGAGCCCATATATATGATATTTGGCCTCCAAAATGTCACGTGGAGACCCCGAAAATGACGCTGGGACCATAAAAATCACACCAATGCCCTTAAAATCACATTGGGGCGCCCAAAATCGTTCCGGGTCCTATGAATGATGTTGGGTCTCCAAAAATTGGACCGAGGCCACTGAAAAATAACTGCTATGGTCAACAAATAGTCGCACCAGGGCCCCACAATCGCCCTGGGGCATCAAAATTTCTGGTCGGGGCCCTAGCAATCACACTGTTGGCCCAAGAAGTCTCGCTGGGGCCCCTGAAATTGATCTGGGTCCAAAAAGCCTCCGAATATCGCGTTGGGGCCCTCACAAAATCGGACCGAAGCCCCTGAATATTACGCTCGGGCCTCAAAGGTTCGTATCTGGGCCCCTGAAAATCACGCTGGGGCCACATTTCCGGGGTTCAAGAATGTCACGAGGGCTACAAACGATCGGTTTCGGGCCCCCGGAACCACTCAACTTTGGTGTATCAAAACGTTTCGCCCATGCTCATGAAAATCACGTAATGGGCACGACAGGCTACGCAGGACCCCAAAAGTCTCATCGGGACCGTCCGAAAATGAAGTCGGTGCAACGAAAAAGAAACAGTCCGAACATGGAAAATCATTCTGGGGTTCCAGCAATCGCTCCAAAGCCCCCCAAAACTTCCCCCCAAGACGTGTCGTGGCCACCAAAACTGGCGCCGGGGATCCCAACAAGTTATCACGGGCCACAAAAATCGCACTTAGAGCCACAAATTTCAAGCCGTTGCCCTTGTAATTCTCACTGGGGGCCAAAATTAACGCGGGGGCCCCACAAGTCTCAGATGGCTTCCCAAAAATCAATTCCTAGTCGGAATGTCACTCGCACCAGGAGCCCGAAGAATCGTATCAAGACGAAAAACATGTCGTGTAGGGGGCTTACAAAACATATAGTTCGACCCCAAAAATCACAAGGGGACTCCATCTTACAATCTAATCGATCAGAACGCCGGACAATTCAGAACAGGTCCCGAAAGGAATTTATCCGAGGGGTCTTTCCGCTCCGGAAGGTACCATCAGCTGGGGAAAAAAACAGCAGTAGCGTACCAAAGAGGAAAATGCCCTCTCCTAAACAGGCGGGCTCCCAATAATCGCGACGGGTGCCAAAAAGTCGCGCTGGGACTCCATAAATTCGCGTCTTGGCCCCCAGAATTCGCATCGGAGGATCTAAATAAATACAGCTGGCACAAAAAATCGTATCCGGATCCAGAAAATCTGCGTCAGGCCCGCCCAAACTGCGCTAGGGCCCAGCTAAGTGCGTCGAGCCCACCGAGCTCGTGCCGAGCACCCCAGATATCGTGCTCTGGACCCAAATTCCTGTTGGTAGTCCAAAAATACGTTTCCGGGCATCAGCTATTCCTTTCTGCAAGCACAGCATACCTCCAAAAATCCCATCGGATTTGACAAAAATCAAGCAGAGGCCCTCCAAGATCGGGAATAATTCAGAAATATACATTTCCGACCCAGTAAATCCAGGAGCACAAATAAACACCTGATGTCTCCAAAAATCGCGTACGACCACGATAAATATCGTACCGAAGCTACACAAATCGCAGCGAAACCTAAAAATATAGCGCCGGTGCCCGAAAAATCACGCTGAGACTCGGACTTCAAAAATTTAAAAGAAGTCACCACAAATTTCGTCAAGTCAAGAAAATTGGCTTCGGGTCCCCCTGGAACCAAGCGAATGGACTCGAAATGTCGCGCTGGAACCCCGATAAATGATATCGTGTCTCCTAAAATCGTGCTGAGGCCCCACAAATGTGCCATCGGGAGCCCCAAATAAACACGGCGGGATCCTAAGAGCACAACGAGACGCCGAAAATGCACCAGGCCCGCCAAAACGTGCCTAGTCTCGGGAAAAACAGCATGCCCTTAAAGCATGCGCGGCAGCTCTAAATGCACTCAGGGGCTATAAGCAAAACACGGAGACCCTGACGGCACACCGGGTCCATGAGAATGCATTTGGCTCCAAAAACCGGCTGGGGGCCTGAAAAAAGCGACATGGTCCTCAAGAAAAAAACAAAAAGACCGAACACTAAATAAACACTTCGGGGTCTTTTAAATCGCGCCGATACCTAAAAAATATCGTAGGTGCAAAAGGAGCATGAAAAAGAGCCGTGGTCTCGAACGTGTACTGCGCCACCAACAAAACTTGACTGCAGCCATAAAACACATTCGTAGACGAAGTGAAACATAGCTGGTCCAAAAAAGAACACCGAACCAGCGCCTAGGTTCGGTAGCGAATTTCGCAAAATATTCAACCAAAGAGATAGGGTGCATCAAGGTTCAGCAGGATTCCGGGTTTCTTAACCACCAGAAAATGTGGGAAGAAGAGAACTAACCATCGAATTGAATAATCGTATTTTCCCAGCGAACCGCCACCCGAAGCACTTGACACGTCAAATACGGAACACAACTGTTATGTGACAGCAATAAGCAAAGCGTGGGAGGCCTAGCAGAAACCGGAGAATCGAAGGTAGTGGGACGAATGCGCCGAATGCGCAAGGCGGGCGTAAACGTGCACGAACGTTGGAATTTTGGCGAAAGGGTGTCGTTAACTGGAGTACCTTAAAATGGAAAATTTCACATTTTTCGGTGATCTGTACAGATATAATTTCAGCAGTGTGAAGTGACTCATTTAGCGATGCCACACAAATAACCTTCGAAAAGGATGGAGAAGTTGGGGTTGAAATCCGGTGACTCAGAAACGATTGTAGTATACTTAGTAGTACGATTGTAGTATATGTAGTAGTATGCAGTGAAAATATCCATACAAGAAGATAACCAAAAATACTAGAAGCCGATCTAGCCAATCAACGGGCTTCATAAGCTTTCTGTCCTTACCAAAATCTTCGAGTGGTAAGTAGAGCGCTATACTTTCCTGCTTTCAGACCATTCTTGAATAACATAATCCCTGACCATTTTGCTTTCTCGTCGGTGGGTAGTTGTGCTTTGTGAGGCATCGAATTTACATTAGGTTGTCTTCCCCTGCACTTGTAGTGATATATCTTGAACAAGCGTGACTATGGGTGTCCCTGGGTATCGTCAGCACTATGTAGGGGCGTCTGGGGCAGTTTTAAACCCACGTCAAGTCAGCCTCATATTCGTATTCATTTTCAGCGGCGAGTTTGCCTGAGACGTATTCGTATTCGTGTTCGCATACGGGGACGGGTTTATGCTCGTTAGAATCAAATACCACCTATGCTTCTTCCTGTATTGAACACGCTAGAAGCAACTACATAGGTCTCACATAGCCACTGTAACGATCAAGATCCAACGGAAACCGGTTTATTCGGTAGCCTCGCATTCTTTCATTTTCACCCAAACTGGCCAAAATCTGGTGTCAAGCGATAGGTCGCTTGTGAAACATTTTAAACCGAGACATGCGACGGTAAAAGCTCACGGTCAAAGGCTAGCTTTGGGGACGAGTGGCCTAGGGGTAAGTCGCCCGTCTCAGGAAAAAAAATATTGTTGGTTCGAGCCTCACCTGTCGCTACTCTTCGCCCGCGACCAATCGGCGTGGGAGATTGACGACGCTACATGACTCAACGGTCGACGTGTCGTAAAAAAACCAAGAACCGGTCAGCTTTGTTTATGATTCTTTTCACTTTTGACCGGATCGCACCTGCGCTTTTTTCCTCGTGCCGTCACGCATGCAAGTGAATACACCCATACCTGGAAATGTACAATTTGCACAAGCGGTTCCCACCTATCCGATAACTTTTGCATTCGTTCTTTCCTGATCGCAGTGCATTTTTCTACTTCATGCATTCTACTTACCCTTGGCTTAAATTCCACCAATGACACTTCCATTTCCTCGTATTGTCCCACCTGTTAAGTATTGCTTCCTAAACAGTAGCACGAAGATGACAATGTCTATTGCACCAATACACCGAAAGAGTATGTTCTGCATGCATATATTTGGGCTCGTTTCGTTGTCTAAAGACAGCTTGTGCATCAGTACATTCTATAGGAGCGGCCCGTCTCCCTGCTAGTGTCAGCTGTCGTCCGTCCCCCGCAGCAAGGGGTGCCTGGCAGCATAGAACGCAGATTGTGACCGCCTTCCGGTGCCACCCAGAAGCTGTTTCCCTTCCGATGGCGCGCGACAACGTATGAGCCGTCACACGCCATGGTATGAGGTAATCAGCCGTCACACGCCATGGTATGAGGCAATCAGCTGTCATACGCCATGGTATGAGGTCATCAGCTGTCATACGCCATGGTATGAGGTCATCAGCTGTCATACGCCGTGGTGTGAGGTAATCAGCAGTCATACACTATGGTATGAGGTCATCAGCTGTCATATGCCATGGTATGAGGTTATCAGCTGTCACACGCCATGGTGTGAGGTCATCAGCTGTCACACGCCATGGTATGAGGTAATCAGCCGTCATACGCCATGGTGTGAGGTAATCAGCTGTCATACACTATGGTATGAGGTCATCAGCTGTCATATGCCATGGTATGAGGTTATCAGCTGTCACACGCCATGGTATGAGGCAATCAGCTGTCATACGCCATGGTATGAGGTCATCAGCTGTCATACGCCGTGGTGTGAGGTAATCAGCAGTCATACGCCATGGTGTGAGGCCATCAGCTGTCATACGCCATGGTATGATGTCATCAGCTGTCATACGCCATGGTGTGAGGCCATCAGCTGTCATACGCCATGGTATGATGTCATCAGCTGTCATACGCCATGGTATGAGGTAATCAGCCGTCATACGCCATGGTGTGAGGCCATCAGCTGTCATACGCCATGGTATGATGTCATCAGCTGTCATACGCCATGGTGTGAGGCCATCAGCTGTCATACGCCATGGTATGATGTCATCAGCTGTCATACGCCATGGTATGAGGTAATCAGCCGTCATACGCCATGGTGTGAGGCCATCAGCTGTCATACGCCATGGTATGAGGTCATCAGCTGTCATACGCCGTGGTATGAGGTCATCAGCTGTCATACGCCGTGGTATGAGGTAATCAGCTGTCATACGCCGTGGTATGAGGTAATCAGCTGTCATACGCCATGGTGTGAGGCCATGGTATGCAATTTCGACTAAGTCAGCGTCACGAGTCGTGGTTTCGCTCCGCTTCCCAGACGTCCACTTTTCCGCCACGGAGCACCGACAACTGTTCGAGGCGGGTTCACTACCACAATGTACAGGACGAGCCCCACTGCGGGTTCACTGCCACAATGTACAGGACGAGCCCCACTGTCACAGTGTACAGGACGAGCCCCACTGTCACAGTGTACAGGACGAGCCCCACTGTCACAGTGTACAGGACGAGCCCCACTGTCACAGTGCACAGGACGAGCCCCACTGTCACAGTGCACAGGACGAGCCCCACTGTCACAGTGTACAGGACGAGCCCCACTGTCACAGTGTACAGGACGAGCCCCACTGCGGGTTCACTGCCACAGTGTACAGGACGAGCCCCACTGTCACAGTGTACAGGACGAGCCCCACTGCGGGTTCACTGCCACAGTGTACAGGACGAGCCCCACTGTCACAGTGTACAGGACGAGCCCCACTGCCACAGTGTACAGGACGAGCCCCACTGTCACAGTGTACAGGACGAGCCCCACTGTCACAGTGTACAGGACGAGCCCCACTGCCACAGTGTACAGGACGAGCCCCACTGTCACAGTGTACAGGACGAGCCCCACTGCGGGTTCACTGCCACAGTGTACAGGACGAGCCCCACTGTCACAGTGTACAGGACGAGCCCCACTGCCACAGTGTACAGGACGAGCCCCACTGCTGCAGTATACAGGATGAGCCCCACTTCTGGTTCACTGCCACAGTGCACAGGACGAGCCCCACTGCCGCGGCGTATGGGACGGGCCGCATTGCTGCATGCTACAGGACGGATGCCATTGGTGCAGCACATGGGACGGGCCCCAGTGCTGCAGCACATGGGACGGGCCCCAGTGCTGCAGCGCATGGGACGGTCCTATTGCTGTGACATATGGGACAGGGCCCTATGACTGCAGCATGCAAGATGGCAGGGTGTTGTTTGGAGGGGGCAAGGGTCCCCTCAATGTTGGGTTTGCCTCCCCAAGAAGTTGAACATCTAACATAGGACCATATGTAATGTGGCCTGCCCCAATCCATTTGGTCTCGCCCACTGCCTTCATATAATGTACCCTCCAACAATTTTCAGAAATCAACGCCCGTGCAGGACGCTGTTGCAGCATACAAAAACGGAACCCAGCTGTAAACCGAACCAGAGGCGCAGGCAGACCTGACCCGGGGCCGCCCAACCTCCATAGGAACCAAAAACACACTACAGGGTGCGTGGCAGACCTGACCCGGGGCCGCCCAACCTCCATAGAAACCAAAAACACACTACAGGGTGCGTGGCAGACCTGACCCGGGGCCGCCCAACCTCCATAGGAACCAAAAACACACTACAGGGTGCGTGGCAGACCCTGACCCGGGGCCGCCCAACCTCCACAGGAACCAAAAACACACTACAGGGTGCGTGGCAGACCTGACCCGGGGCCGCCCAACCTCCATAGGAACCAAAAACACACTACAGGGTGCGTGGCAGACCTGACCCGGGGCCGCCCAACCTCCACAGGAACCAAAAACACACTACAGGGTGCGTGGCAGACCTGACCCGGGGCCGCCCAACCTCCATAGGAACCAAAAACACACTACAGGGTGCGCGGCAGACCTGACCCGGGGCCGCCCAACCTCCATAGGAACCAAAAACACACTACAGGGTGCGTGGCAGACCTGACCCGGGGCCGCCCAACCTCCATAGGAACCAAAAAACACACTACAGGGTGCGTGGCAGACCTGACCCGGGGCCGCCCAACCTCCATAGGAACCAAAAACACACTACAGGGTGCGCGGCAGACCTGACCCGGGGCCGCCCAACCTCCATAGGAACCAAAAACACACTACAGGGTGCGCGGCAGACCTGACCCGGGGCCGCCCAACCTCCATAGGAACCAAAAACACACTACAGGGTGCGTGGCAGACCTGACCCGGGGCCGCCCAACCTCCATAGGAACCAAAAACACACTACAGGGTGCGCGGCAGACCTGACCCGGGGCCGCCCAACCTCCATAGGAACCAAAAACACACTACAGGGTGCGCGGCAGACCCTGACCCGGGGCCGCCCAACCTCCATAGGAACCAAAAACACACTACAGGGTGCGTGGCAGACCTGACCCGGGGCCGCCCAACCTCCATAGGAACCAAAAACACACTACAGGGTGCGCGGCAGATCTGACCCGGGGCCGACCAACCTCCACAGGAACCAAAAACACACTACAGGGTGCGCGGCAGACCTGACCCGGGGCCGACCAACCTCCATAGGAACCAAAAACACATTAGATCAAACAAGGAACATCGACATTTTCATCACAAAAAATCCTAAAATTTTGGCGCGTTTCGCGCGTCGAAGCTTATCTCTTCTTTACATTTTTTAGTCGCCTCCTAAGGAGACATGTATTGTAGGATCATGCATTGTAGCATACAAGACGGTGTCCCCTGCTGTAGCATACAGGACGGAACCCTCTCTTGTAGCATACGAGACGGGGCCCTCTGCTGTAGCAAATAAGGCGAGACCCTCTGCTGTGGCATACAGGACGGGGCTCACTGTTGTAGCATACATGACATGATCATGTATTGTAGCATACAAGACGATGCCCTCTGCAGTAGCATACAGGACGGCGCTCTCTGCTTTAGCATACAGGACGGAGCTCTGCTGTTGCGTTGCTGCAATATGCCGGACGGAGCCCAATTCCTGCGGTATACAGAACCGAGCCGGCTATCACAGTTTACTGGAGAGAACTCCGTTACTGTATCAATCATTGGGAGTGCCCACGAATATTTCCCAGCATCTATGTGCCACCAAATCGAAAACAAGCAGTGTATCTAGGGCCACTTTGTGCACACGTGACAGCGTCTCTCTGCAGCTGGCGCCGCACAGCCGCTGCAGGTGCAGCTGGCGCCGCACAGCCGCTGCAGGTGCAGCTGGCGCCGCACAGCCGCTGCAGGTGCAGCTGGCGCCGCACAGCCGCTGCAGGTGCAGCTGGCGCCGCACAGCCGCTGCAGGTGCAGCTGGCGCCGCACAGCCGCTGCAGGTGCAGCTGGCGCCGCACAGCCGCTGCAGGTGCAGCTGGCGCCGCACAGCCGCTGCGGGTGCAGCTGGCGCCGCACAGCCGCTGCAGGTGTGAGGGCTGGGCACAGCCGCTGCAGGTGCAGCTGGCGCCACACAGCCGCTGCAGGTGCAGCTGGCGCCGCACAGCCGCCACGGGTGCAGCTGGCGCCGCACAGTCGCTGCAGGTGCAGCTGGCGCCGCACAGCCGCTGCAGGTGCAGCTGGCGCCGCACAGTCGCTGCAGGTGCAGCTGGCGCCGCACAGCCGCCGCGGGTGCGCGGGCTGGGCACCGCCTGCCCGTGCGCACCTCCGGCCGGCTGGCTATATTAACACGGCCCCGTAAGTGTCGGCTGCAGTAAGCGACAGGTGATCAAGTGGAGGCTCGGCAATCTGTTCAACTGCACAACCAACAATGCTCACCAGGTGAGGTGGAACACCGGCAGCGCGGTGGTTGAGTACGAGACTGACCACGTTGGCTAAGCTAACCCCTGACTACGCCTTTTTAGCGTAGCTAAGGGGGTGGGCGAAGGGGGCACACCCGGCAGTTACGAGGGGCCGTTGGAACGAACGCCTTGAGGGATTCACTTGGGCCCCTCAATGCGTATGTGCAGAGGAAGATCCAAGATAAGCCTAAGGACCGGACAGACTTTTTTTTATTCCACTCCAACATTGCACCCATTAGCATGTATTTATTTAGTCTTATTTTTAGTAACCATTATCGTACTACATTCAGCATTAGGGTTGTTCGCCAGGATACTCTTGGCCTGCCGAAGGGGGCACTGTAGCCGTTGTCGGGGAGAGTGGAGCCTACTTCACCCAGCCTTCATTGACTCCCATGCAAAATCTGAGCGTTCCAGGGGAGAGGAGGGGAACATTAGAGGAAGGACTCACGGCTCCCCACTTCTGATACACTCCTCTACTTCTGATGCCTCTGTATACAGCATGTGCTGATCCAGGAATTTTCCTGGGGGCACTTGTCTGTAGGGACACTTCTTTTCCTCGAGGGAGCGCCACTGCGAAATCCCTGCTGAAAACCCAGTGATGGAGAGGGGTGCATTCGAGCATATTGAAGATAACTTTTTCTCCCGGGGGCTCCTTCCCTATATTTATCAGAGAGGCGCATTTGACCCAAAACTCCGTTGAACGATAGGGAGGGAGGATGCACTCGAGCCTGCCCAGAGTTGCACCATTTTCCTGGCCGGCACCACCTTCCATGGGGGACACATGCCCCAGTACCCCGCACGTATACCCGGTCCTGGTCTTGAGCTTTTGCATAAATATTTGTGAGGGCTTAGCTCTCTTCGAGAACAGGCCGATCAGCGACATGCCACATGTGCCCAACAAATAGAGAAAGTGACGAGATATTTGTTTTGTCCGCTGGTGCCTCGAGGTCGCTGCTCCCGGTACGGCGCCGCAGGGCATCGGCCGGCTCCTGCTCATGGGCCGCTCGTAATCGGGGTTCCGTGAGCAAGGCTCGAGCGGAATTGTTGCGGCGCAAGCTTAGCCAACGCTTTGCGAAACACGGTGGCTTCAGCCGCGATATCCGCACCAGCATCAGGCTGTCACACATGGCAGTCCATGTGTCTATGTGCCAACACCGGGCGTGTCACAGCCCGACAGCCCGACAGCCCGACAGCCCGACAGCCCGACAGCCCGACATCCCGACAGCCCGACAGCCCGACAGCCCGACAGCCCGACAGCCCGACAGCCCGACAGCCCGACAGCCCGACAGCCCGACAGCCCGACAGCCCGACAGCCCGACAGCCCGACAGCCCGACAGCCCGACAGCCCGACAGCCCGACAGCCCGACAGCCCGACACTGACGTACGTGCTCCGGTGCGTACGGCGACATGCCGTCTGCCCAGCATTGTTCATGTGCCAACGTCAACACTTGTAGGTACGGCGCTACACAGTCAGACACGTGATACGAACGTTTGTCCAGGCACGGGCACGCGGATATTAACATCTCTGACTCCACTAGTCAGTGTCTAACAACTGAGACAACCGTTGCCACGCTGCTGGGAAATCAACTGCCCAGGCTAGGGTACACTCTGCTAATTGGTGCGTTCCACGACAGATCGGCCAGTGCGCTTCACTTCATAAATTTTGATTGAGACCAAAATCTCCTCACATGGTTGTCTTTGGCTGTGAACACGGCTGTGCAAATTTCAGCCGGATCCGACCAATGGTTTTTAGCTATAGCCTCAGTCATATTTTTAGGTTAAACTACATGGGTTGGATTGACGATGACGATCTCATCGAGATGAAGCAGAAACGTTAGCAAATAATATATTCTTCAGAAGAAAAGGACCATTTGAAACATCAGCGACATAGAATATCAATACTTCCTACATTTGACCACGCGAACTCATGGCAACGTGACCTCGTGACCCGCGGAAAAATTGATCAATTTGGCTTCGGAAATTAAAGTGGGCATGATTTCGCTAATCAAACAAAAATACACCAAAATATGCGTTCTAGTTCAAACTCTTCGATATAGCTGTCCCTCTTAATTCATTTTTAAGATTTCGCGTTTTCAGGGTAGGATGGACTTCGTGAAAGCTCTCTTCCATTGCAAATCTACATGAGATAGAACATTATAGTGGCATGGATGCTTTTTCCTAAGAAAAATCATTCATGCTATTATAATATAGATCTTATGCTTTCCATTACCAATCTTCACAAATTTACAGGTTACCGATTACAGATATTGAATAACATCAAACATATATATAACGCAATTTGACATAATTAAATCAGTTTAGGTTATATACATATTATATCTAGTGCGGTAGGTATAACAACAACCATGATGATGACTATGTGTCAAAGGCAAATAAAAGGCGAGGTGTATGTCTCGCGCATATCTTCTTCCCATCCCAGCCGTACCATAACCCAGTGTTTTCCAGCCTGGTAGCGGTTCCGAGAGCGAGATAAGGGCGCCGGCGTCGATGACGGCCTACTACAGGCTGACGTGGGGGATGCAACGACAGCAGGCCGGCGAGAGCTGGGCCAGTGTACGACTCCGCTTTGGGAAACGACTGACGTGGAAAGAGCGCGTGGTGAATTTCCCGACGTGCATGTACGCTACAAAGAAATGGTATCTTATCGTCTCCATACAAAGTGAATCACAAACAATGCTGCTGAAGTATCTGTACGTCTCATTGAAAACGTGAGCGGTCCACGGATCACCAGAGGTGTGGTTTTAGGTGCGAAACTTTATCAAAATGTATTAATAATTTGAAATATTGCATTTAAAGCCTCCACTTTTGAAAGATTCATTTTCAAAGTAGTCAAAAATAAAAATGATACATGGAGGAGAAAATTGTATGCAAACAAAATCCAAACCTATGGCAGGCTTTGGAAGAAAAAAAAACATGCCAAAATCGAAAAATGTCAAATTCGTCTCGGGAATATGTTTCAACTCAACATTGATGGCTTTGTTGAGGTCTTTGTTTAAATTCTGTTGCTGAGCTGGTGTTTCCAGATCCGGTGATGGAGTCGTGATCCTCACAATAACCTACGCTTAGTGTCAGGTTCTGTTCTATTAAGCACAGTTGTGGATAATGCTTGCTGTGCGAACTTTCCAACGAAGTTCACATTACAGTTCAATTGAGCTTGAAAAGAGTCCAAATCAATCAAATGTCCAGCGATATAAACAATTGTTTAAGGAATAATGCACTGCTTAAGCCAAGGCATTGTAGTTAACAATGCTAATTGTTGTCGCTGTGCAAAATGGAATGAGCACCTGAGCGTCAAGCAGCGCAGCACAGTATAAAGTCTCACTCAGAGCCACCGTTCTCGGGCAGTCAAAGGCAGGCGGGCACCAGGTGACCGCCCGGCGCAGCGGCGTCAGCAGCGGCGTCAGCAGCGGCGTCAGCAGCGGCGCCAGCAGCGGCGCCAGCAGCGGCGCCAGCAGCGGCGCCAGCAGCGGCGCCAGCAGCGGCGCCACGAGCGGCGCCAGTGCGGTCAAGACTGGGTCAAGGGTCCCGTCTGTCGTGCGGCCCGGCCGCGCCACGTAATCGCCGCCCGGTGGCCGCAGCGCGCCGCAGCGGCCGCAATAAACTGCCGCCGCCGCCGCCTGGCGCGGCAGCCGGCGACAGTAACGTGACTCCAGCGACGCGACCACGTGTCACGGGCCGCTCACTTCTCCAGCGCGATTTATCTGTTTGCTCGCTGTCGTGGTGGCCGCCGAGTTATACACCAGGGGTGGACGGGGGAATGGCAACAGTAGTTTGCGGTATCACGCCTCGTTTCGACGTGAGAACTCCATGGACTTTAATGTTCAATTCAATTTAATTGCATTCAATTCACATGTGTTGAGGGAATCAGGGGAATAGGTCTTGATAGCTAGGGTAGATTGGCATTAATGGGTGTGTGGGATGTTGGTGGATGGTTTCTTTAGGGCGTGGCGATGGCTGGGTATAGCATAAGCCAGGTCTTTTTGCCTGGCTTATGGTATCTTACATTTTCAGACTTAACTGGATGGGCCCTTGTGGCTCTTATTAAGTCTAACCACTTTAAGGCTTTTTGACTTTAATGTATGCAGGGTAGCCTTCAAAAGGGTGCTTGCAATGATATGAAATGGCATGAAAAAAAACAGTTGTCGAAAAATAACAAGCATATCATTCAACTACGAAATAATAACGTAGTTCTGGGATGCGTAAAATATTTCATACATCTGTCTATTTATGCACATTTCTGCCGGAGGAGGAGCCAGGGGTGGGTTGGGGTGGGGGTGGATGTTGCCCCACCCAACATCGAAAAATACAAAGGGTCAAACAAGAACTTTATATATCTTTACCACACAAAATATCCATTTTTATTTGGCACGCTTCAGACGCCGCAACATTTCCCTTTGTCATTGCTTTCTTGTTCGTCAGCTCTCCTAAATAATACCCTGGCTGCACCACTGAATTCAGCCGAATCAAATAGTGAAGATTGGAATTGAAGTTAGTTGCGAAGATGCAACGTTTGCGTATCAACTATGGGAAGTCGAGGTAAATTGAGCCAATTTTTCGTAAGAGAGCCTTGAGCGCTTTCGGCGAGACAGATTCATTATGTGTACCCACCCGTATTCTGAAAGAGAACAGTGATATTTTGAAGGCAAATGAGTCTCATAAAATCTTTCGGAAGCAACTATAAATCAGTGTTATTTTGAATTATAACGTATCGCTGTTGTCTCAACTTATACCAGGCGTGGATTACTTGATCGTAGTGGAGGGGTAAGTTGATCACAAGCCTTATTTATGCAAGCAAATGCTGTGACGACTGCTGGGAAGTGTTACTTTTAGTGTAGTTGGCTTTTTATAGTCACTTTTTGTCACCTAACGCATTCTGGTGGAAAAGCATGAAGCAATCGGAAAACACCACGTAATATATTTGCACCTAGATTTACGCTACTTTTCTTACTAGTACCGTCACACCATGATTAATACATTGTTTGCCAATATATTTGATGTTTCATCAGAAAATCATCGGCAACACGGAACACAATAATAGACCACTGCTCAAGCGTGGCTAAACTTGCCCGGGTGGCGAATGCTGAACTTACTCATTCACATCGGATCGTTGGAGCCCTCCATCGGCCTATGGGTCCTACATGTCGGCTCTGGGCCCTCTCCGATGACCTGAGATGTCTTCGAGTGGCTAGGTCGCTCTCTTTTGGGTGATCGACCCTCTCCGTCGACTCAGACTTTTTTTTGGCATGACCGTCTCCGTCGACCCATGCTTTTTTCTGGGCAGTACACTCTCCGTCAATGCGGATGCCCCTTCTACCGATCTGGTGTCTCTCCGTCCGCCTCGAGATCCTTTAAGTTGGCCCGGCCAGAGACCCTCAGCATCGGCCCATGGGTCCATGGGATCATGAGCCCGGGGACTCTGAGACCCTTCAGATAGTGGTCATTAAGTTCCATTCGCACCTCCACATTTTGAACTAGTTTTGTTCGCATTCAATGATCGAAATCAACCTTCAGGCGATTGTTTTATCATGGACGTTTTTATCGAAAACTTGAACGTTCATCCCCTCTCGAATGATTTTCCCCGGAAATTATGAGGAGAGACGTGTCCCTCACTCTCGTTTGTGTGGTAAGAATACGAACTGCAAACTGTCTCGATGATACAAAACACAAGAAGACTAACACTAGCAATGGCGCGATGCTACCTGCAAGCCCAGATATTTTCGGAGCGCGCTCCTCCCCAACGCAACAAATCATGCTAGGGGCATTGAAGTCTACAGGCTCCAAAATTCTGGATTCCCCCAACCCCTGGGCAAATCTTGGATCCGCCACTGATGAGAGCACAAATGATGACATCTTTTTTTTAAAGACGTGAATTTAAATTGGATGTACCTACTACAAGGAGCCAATTACTTATCGTAGACGATTGGTAATAAGGTTGGCGATACTGATCAGTGCGGCAACCATCTCGCAGGACTTGACATTTGCAGATCAGTGAAGTCGCAAACATTTGTCTTCGCGCTTTCTTCGGAAGTTCGGTTCGTGTAGTCTGATTTCCTAAGTCTTCGACTAGACGCCTCAGACGCGGATCTAAATGTACATCTTCAGAGCTTGTGCATAAGCAAGCTATTACTGAACCAAACACTGCTCGTTATAGGCAATTGAGCATGCTCTGTTTGTGTATTTACAAGTTATATCGCTGCTGATGTGATTAAAATATTTCCAATTCAATGTAAGTGGCATGGCCGGATTGCGCTGCTGGGATGTCGTGACACTACCCCCGCTAGTGGCCGTTGTATTCAAGAATTCCTACTAAACGACATTCCAGACGCAGATACTGATAATACTTTCAGGCTTTGCACATAAACAAGCTGTCGCTGGACCAAAAACTGGTCGCTTGGGCAAGGGAGCATGCTTTGTGTGTATATTTATAGATTGGCTTGGTCGCTCATGTTAAACATGCTCAGATCAGCGGACTTTATATGGCCTGACTTCGCGATTGGGATGTCATGACGATTACTTCCTGTTCCTGTTGCACGCTCGCCTGCAGCCGCCTATTGTAATTTGCAATTGGAATGCCCCACGCTTCATATTGCACATTCTTGCTGTAATCCAATGCAAATCCGACAAAAACCAACGCTTCAAAAGGCAACACAGGTACTAGTCTGATTAGTCTGAAGAACGGTGTTAACCCGCGCCGTTTTCCGGTCAGATCCTCATTTGGAGAGTGGGGCTCCCCCCACTCCCGTGAGGAGGGCCCCACACGGGGATAATGGTCCTTTTATACCCTGGATCTAATCTCCAAAATAATCGTTGCACGAAAACGGAAGTAGTGTCATCAAATAGCGCTCGACGACTGCGGCCCAAACCACCATCAAACTTTCCTCACCCAAAAGTAACGTCACTTGAGGTGTACATGGAATCACGACTGACGTTTTTTTAGCCTGGGGAGCTCATATTGGGGATATTAAAAATGTGTTAGATCAGAAAAGGAAGACGAAATCGACCATCGTTCCAAAATGTGTGAGCGCTTAAAAATCACTTTTTCATTTCCAAAATTTATACTTTTCAATCTTCTTCAATTTTAAGTTGTGATTGGCAGAACGGACCGAAAAACGTTGTTTTCAGTCACTTTTCCTCATAAGAAGTGCTTCTTAGCCAGAATTTTCGATTTTAGTCCCAACTGCAAATATGTAAAGCTAATAAGTTAACAAAAAATAAAAATAAATAATCTGGTATGTTCTCTTGAGTGCCTCCAGATAGATAAGCACACGCTGAAACTTTCATTCAAATACAATATATGATCCGTTAAAGTGTGACGACTGGTTGAACATTTCTTTTAGGCGACCTCACTTGACCTTGACTAACTCTTTGACCGTAGATGACCTGGCCTAAAAATTCGCACACAACACGCCCGATTAACACGCGCCCTGGAGGGGGGGGGGGGCGAAATCCGCCCACCCCTCCGGTTTTTCGTACCTAACTCCAGATTTTACCGGCCGATATATGTCATTGTTTGTGTACCTGCTAATAAATGACAAGCGCGTTGTTTGAAGTAAGAAAAATTAAAATGGACCGAAAATTTTTCGAGTTAAGGGTCGCTAAAGTCAAAACAAATTCCAGCGCCAGATCACAAATATCGTCGCTGATGCGCTTCCGGTACATTAGCAAAAAGGAAGTGTTCTTGGCAAAACTAGCGACTTGTTTGATGTACATTGTCATGCTACATTGTTCCAGAGTCATGTCAAGTCACCGAGGTCAAGTCCGGTCAAGTTCATAACAGGTTAACACACGCTCTAGAGGGGGTATGGCGAAATCCGCCAATCCTTCCGATTTTTCGTACATAACTCCATATTATACCGACCGATATACGCCAAATTTATCGCGTACCAGCTTAGGAATGACCGGTGCATTGTTTAAAGCACGAAAAGTGGAAATCGGCCGAGAAGTTTTCAAGTTAGGGGCCGTTAAAGTAAAAACAATTCACAGCGCCAGACCACAAAAATCGCCGCTGATCCGCTTCCCGTATATTGGCAATGGGGAAGTGTTCTTGACGACACTAGCGACTTGTTTGATGCATATTGTTATGCTATATAATTTAAAAGTCATGTTAGGTCGCCGAGGTCAAGTCAGGTCAAGTTCATGACAGGCTAATGGAGGCAAACGTGGTCAACTGGAATGTGTCATAAATGCAAATGACTGTCATGCGATTGATGTCACTTTACATGTTACTCCCTATACATCCCGAAATCTACTGTTTGTCATTGTGTGCCTAAGCATTTCCATCCTGTATTCATGTATTTCACTCCTTTATTTGCAAAGCCGATTGTGCCGAGCCGCCCAACGGAGCAGTCGGGATGGGAGCCCGGTTCCGGTAACTGGAGCAGGTAATGACCTAATACAGTGCTCCTATATAGGTGACCTGAGGTCAAATGGCGGATCTGACATCTGTATTGCATCATTAGTAATGTCCAAAACATCATTAATGCCAATTTTGGAGCATTTAAACACAACCACAGTGGTCCATAACAATGACAAGCCAAACCACGCAAAACCAGAACATTTTGCTATTTTGACCTCATTTGACCTTGAATATATTGACCTAAGGTCATGCACTTTGCACACAATAGAGTTCACTATCGTGCTCATCCACCCTATGAATTTCGTTGCTCTATCCTTCATAGGAGCTGAGATCTTAGGGGGGGGGGGGCGGAATCCGCCCCCCCTCTCCAGGGCGCGTTATTTTCAGGGGCCCTCCAGGGCGCGTGTTAACGTGAGGACCAGGTACGGAAATTCAGGGGCACTGCTGTACGCCATTTTTTTCTTCACTATCCGCGGAATAACATAGGAAGTTACAAAATGGCTCCTATCGATGCCTGGCTTATGTATTACATGTGCTCCAGTTAAATGCGTCATGAGGAGATTTCCTCCACTGTAGCTTGTGAAGCACGACTGTGGTGTGCCTTGAACGGAGCATGGCCATTCACTTCCCGGTACTTGACCTTCTCGCTCGCCTTCGTTCGGCCAAACCGACCCATTGCAAAGTCAGCATACGTCGTGCCTGTCAACCCCCTCCCCTCCTGAGAAGCGGTGGCGACAACAATGGAGGGGATATGAAGCGCGACAACTGGCCATCAAACTTTGGAAGAGCCTATCATTGAACTATGGGCGCTGCATGGTGGGAGGCAATTTGAGCATGGCTTTACCCGCGTCCCTGCACAGTCCCCCCCCCCCGCTTTGTTGTGACATCCCTGCCGAGGCGAAGCGTCACATTTTGGTCACAGACTTGCGCCTAGCCTCTACAGTTGTACACTCGGCCATATTGATCCCCCGGTTGACAGCGTCAGTATTCCCCAGGCTGACAGCGTCAGTACTCCCCGGCTGTCAGAGTCAGTGTTCCCCGGCTGACAGCGTCAGCATCCCCCGGCTGACCGCGTCAGTATTCCCCGGCTGACAGCGTCAGTACTCCCCGGCTGACGGCGTCAGTATTCCCCGGCTGACGGCGTCAGTGTTCCCCGGCTGACAGCGTCAGCATCCCCAGGCTGACCGCGTCAGCATTCCCCGGCTGACAGCGTCAACATCCCCAGGCTGACCGCGTCAGTACTCCCCGGCTGACGGCGTCAGTGTTCCCCGGCTGACGGCGTCAGTATTCCCCGGCTGACCGCGTCAGTATTCCCTGGCTCACAGCGTCAGTACTCCCCGGTTGACAGAGTCAGTGTTCCTCGGCTGAGAACGTCAGTATTTATCGCCTGAGAGCGTCAGTACTCCCCGGCTGACAGTCAGTATCCCCGGCTCACAGCGTCAGTACTCCCCGGCTGACAGTCAGTGTTCCCAGGCTGACGGCGTCAGTATTCCCTGGCTGACAGTGTCAGCTGGCGACTGAACACACAAGGTCGGTGTCGATGCAGCGGGTTAGGGGGTTAGTATTAATAGCCAAGGTTATGAACGCCTAAGCATTGGTAGCGCGTGAAACAGCTACTTTTCTGCCGTGGAACCAGAATGCCCCGTTGAGTCGTTGGCTTTGAAGTCTATAGAGCAAACTGAAGCTATTTGCTGCATTTTTGGTAGGTGTCGTCCAATAGATTGTTTTAGCCGATTTTAACCATGGAGAACACCATTCATGTCGAGTAACCTTTCAGAGTAGAAACAGCTGTACTGCTAATTAAGGACGTTCTGCAGAATCTGTTCCGTTCAAGCATTTAGCCGATTTTTTTTCTTCAGCGTTTTACCCAATCTGTTCTTTCCTATCCTATCCGCATGCAATGGTTTAGCATACATCTGATAAGCTTTGTATAGAAAGCAGAGGCGTAGCGAAGGGGTCCGATCCCCTTAGGAGCCACGAATACGCTCGATGAAACGATACATTTTCAGACATTCACCATGCAAAACCCAAAACTTTCAGCCCGATTCGCGCGCTCAGAGCTGTTCTTTTTCATTATTTTTTTTTTGGTGATCGGCCACATTAAAACATCCTGGTTACGCCAATGATCGAAAGAATCGACATCAAAGTGGCTCTCCCCAACTTTGAGACAGTTCCTATACCACTGGATTGCACTCAGAACAAAATAAATATGCAAGCTACCAAATGTCGACGGGTTATCACAGGTGAAAATTCCAGTGGTAGTTTCAAATCGGAGGACGACACGCCTCCCCTTCATTGAAACAAGGCGTTCCATCGTACCATAGGTGCACCGGAGGGAGGGGCAGGGGGCCCGGGCCCCCATAAGACCAAAGTACCCTTTTGGCCAAGTGTCCTTTTGGCCAAAAGTGTCCTTTTGGCCAAAAGTGTCCTTTTGGCCAAAAGTGTCCTTTTGGCCAAAAGTGTCCTTTTGGCCAAAAGTGTCCTTTTGACCGAAAAGTGGCCTCTTGGCCGGAATGTCCCAAATTTAGCTAAAAAATCACCTGTCTTATGCCAAAAAATCCTGTGCCAAATGTGCCCTTTGGCCCCAAACTGCCCTTTGGCCTAAAAATGACATTCTCCTGTGCCCTTTCCTGTCCTATGCCTGTCCCAATTAGGTGCCCTTTTGACTTAAAGTGCCCTGTGCCCTGCCCTGTACCCTGAGCTGTGCCTTGTGCTATACCTTGAACTCTGCCCTATAACATATAACGTATCCCTATATGGTGCTATAAAATATAACGTGTTCCATGGAAAATCCCCCCCTCCCCCCGGTCAGCAAACCTTCCAGTGTGCTCCGGGCCGCAAAGTGCCCTTTTGGGGCCGGTCAAGTGCCTTTTTGGAGCCGGCCAAGTGCCCTTTTCGGTCCGGCCCCTCCCCCATGGAAAAATCCTGGGTGCGCGCCTGCCTCATACAAGTCCAACGGCGCCCCCTTTAATTTTGCAGCCAAGGGCACCCCTCTGGTAGGTTCGAATGCCAGTGGGTGTTGTGCAACGCTGCCTGTTTTGCAACACGAGTGGTGCACGCGAACCCCGGTCGGTCTGCATTCCTTGCGAAAGGCGGGGCGTGGAGTTCACCTTGACGCAGATTGCTTGTTGGCTGGGCCTCCAGTGGAACGGCGCTGCGCAAGTCTCCCACGGCGGCTGGATATGCCGAAATGTGTCGAGGTGCTGCAGAAGCCCGGCTCGTGGCCCTCAAACTGATGCCTCGCGACTGCTGCGCCTCACACTGACGCCATGTGACTGATGTACCTCGCACTGACGTCATGTGGCTTATACACCTCACACTGACGTCATGTGGCTGATGTACCTCGCACTGACGTCTTGTGACTGATGTACCTCGCACTGACGTCATGTGGCTTATACACCTCACACTGACGTCATGTGGCTGATGTACCTCGCACTGACGTCATGTGGCTTATACACCTCACACTGACGTCATGTGGCTGATGTACATCGCAGTGACGCCATGTGGATAATATTAACACCTCACACTAACGTCATGTGGCTAACATTAACACCTCACACTAACGTCATGTGGCTAACATTAACACCTCACACTAACGTCATGTGGCTAACATTAACACCTCACACTAACGTCATGTGGCTAACATTAACACCTCACACTAACGCCACATCGCCATGTGGCTGATGAAACTCGCACTAACATTATGGGCCTGATGTACCAGTCAAGTACAGAGAGCAAGTACAGGACGGCTCGTTCCTGAGGCGAACCAAGCTTACCCAGCTACTGGCCATCTCGGGACCTCTTATATATACGGTTTGCGCACGTGACGCGGGGCCGAGAGAGGACATGACGTGAAGGTCGAAGCTATTTGCGATGCGAGCTACAGAGTCTGAGATTGGTTCGTTTGGAAAATAAATATAGCGATGGTCAGATTGGGAGGATGTTTTTGCGCAGTGGTAAGCAGAGGCCGACTCAGATAAGACGCTACGCAGTAGGGTGCCGTAGTGACAAGTTAGTCTTGGTGAAGTAAATCGAGCGAAACCCGTCCTGTATGACGGGTGATTATCAACCAGGGTGACAAGACAGGGTGACAATATTTCCGTGGTGGCTGGATGAGCTGACTCGGGGTATTGCAACAGGGAATGCACGCGTCAGTTGAGGTCACCTTGGTCAACTTCCAGCATGCGAGCCAGCTGGCAAGAATGAATAAACAGTTCCGTGTAGCGAACGCCGACAACGGTCGATGGAGTAGGGAACAGTTGTGGCATATCGGAACACGCTATGGAGCTCGGTACGGCATCGCTAACCGCTGCAGCACCTCACAGTGACGTTATGTGACTGATGTACCTCACACTGACATCATGTGACTGATGTACCTCACACTGACGGCATGTGACTGATGTACCTCACACTGACGACATGTGACTGACGCACCTCACACTGACGGCATGTGACTGATGTACCTCACACTGACATCATGTGACTGATGTACCTCACACTGACGTTATGTGACTGATGTACCTCACACTGACGTTATGTGACTGATGCACCTCACACTGACGTTATGTGACTGACGCACCTCACACTGACGGCATGTGACTGATGTACCTCACACTGACATCATGTGACTGATGTACCTCACACTGACGTTATGTGACTGATGCACCTCACACTGACGTTATGTGACTGATGCACCTCACACTGACGGCATGTGACTGATGTACCTCAGACTGACGGAATGTGACTGATGTACCTCACACTGACGGCATGTGACTGATGTACCTCACACTGACGTTATGTGACTGATGCACCTCACAATGACGGCATGCGACTGATGTACCTCAGACTGACGCCATGTGACTGATGGACCTCAGACTAACTTTATGTGACTGATGCACCTCACACTGACGGCATGTAACAGCTGCACCGCCGACTGATGTCATGTAACAGCTGCACCTCAGGCTGATGTCATGTAACAGCTGCACCTCAGGCTGATGTCATGTAACAGCTGCACCTCAGACTGATGTCATGTAACAGCTGCACCTCAGACTGATGTCATGTAACAGCTGCACCTCAGACTAACTTTATGTAACTGATGCACCTCACATTGACGTCATGTAACAGCTGCACCTCAGACTGATGTCATGTAACAGCTGCACCTCAGGCTGATGTCATGTAACAGCTGCACCTCAGGCTGATGTCATGTAACAGCTGCACCTCAGACTGACGTCATGTAACAGCTGCACCTCAGACTGATGTCATGTAACAGCTGCACCTCAGACTGACGTCATGTAACAGCTGCACCTCAGACTGATTTCATGTAACAGCTGCACCTCAGACTGATGTCATGTTGCTGGTGCACCTCAGACTGATGCTGCTTGGCTTACTGCTGGCGGCCGGACCGGCCACTGGTCAGTACCAGCAGCACTCGGAACCCACCTACGGCGGCGCCCCGTCACCACCTCAGGTGGGTCAGCCACGGCCACGCCTCGTCACCACCTCAGGTGGGTCAGCCCCATCACCACCTCAGGTGGGTCAGCCCCGTCACCGCCTCAGGTGGGTCGGCCACGGCCACGCCCCGTCACCACCTCAGGTGGGTCAGCCCCATCACCACCTCAGGTGGGTCAGCCACGACCACGCCCCGTCACCACCTCAGGTGGGTCAGCCCCGTCACCACCTCAGGTGGGTCAGCCACGGCCACGCCCCGTCACCACCTCAGGTGGGTCAGCCCCATCACCACCTCAGGTGGGTCAGCCCCATCACCGCCTCAGGTGGGTCAGCCCCATCACCACCTCAGGTGGGTCAGCTCCATCACCACCTCAGGTGGGTCAGCCCCATCACCACCTCAGGTGGGTCAGCCCCATCACCACCTCAGGTGGGTCAGCCCCATCACCACCTCAGGTGGGTCAGCCCCGTCACCGCCTCAGGTGGGTCGGCCACGGCCACGCCCCGTCACCGCCTCAGGTGGGTCAGCCCCATCACCACCTCAGGTGGGTCAGCCACGGCCACGCCCCGTCACCACCTCAGGTGGGTCAGCCACGGCCACGCCCCGTCACCACCTCAGGTGGGTCAGCCCCATCACCACCTCAGGTGGGTCAGCCACGGCCACGCCCCGTCACCACCTCAGGTGGGTCAGCCACGGCCACGCCCCGTCACCACCTCAGGTGGGTCAGCCACGGCCACGCCCCGTCACCGCCTCAGGTGGGTCAGCCCCATCACCACCTCAGGTGGGTCAGCCCCATCACCACCTCAGGTGGGTCAGCCACGGCCACGCCCCGTCACGGCCTCAGGTGGGTCAGCCACGACCACGGTTCAGTTGGGGTGTCACTGGCGATAGCGACCGACAGTGGGTGGTGAGACAGCACAGTGAGGATGTTACTGCCGATAGCTACCAACAATGGGTGGTGAGTGTAGTGTCCATTCGCTCCCGGTCTCACCAACACGGTCACAATGCCACTCCTGTATTGGCATCTTCGCTCGGTCTTCTATAACAACGTGAGAAAACTCGGCTTAGTTCGACCCCGGGCGACGCCCGACTGACGTCACTTGCCTGACACTGGGCGCGGCCGGCGCCACACCAGTGCAGTGCCGCCCCCCCTTCAGCTCAGCTGATCGGCACAATTGCACGTCGGCTCTCGCGTTGCCGCCACCTATAGGTGACAGCATAATGCTTGGTGCCCAGCTGCGCCAATAGGTGGCAGCGCACACGCACGATGCTACATTTACGAGTAGCTCAAAACGAAAGCAGTATTTTAACAACTGGATAACAAACAAGCGAACAGCGAGCTGAGCCAAACAATCGACTAAACACTTTTTACCCAAAACCATGTTTGACAGGTGGACGAACTACGCGTCCAAAACGCTGCTTGTGTTCGTACACCACCGCTGCTTGTGTTCGCCCTCCGAGTGTGCAGCACTGCTGCCTCACTGCTGCGTGTAGCTCCGTCCGCAGCTGACGTCCATGTAGTAGTTCGGCGGGGCTCTTGCGCCGCCGAACTACTACATGGACGTCAGCTGCGGCGTGCAGACTAGAAGGAACCGCCAGGCGCTCGCCTCGAAAAATGAGATCTCCCACCACCGCCGGTTTTCTCTGCACAGCAAGAATGGTTGCAAAACCGGTTTGCAGTCCCGGTACTGATGTGGCCACCAGCACAGGATTTGAACTGACAACAATTGCAAGACCGGGTCCGCCTGCACCGTTGTTACGAGCTCGTCACGAGTCACGGCCCGCAATGCAGCAGCCGCTGCAGCCACCACCACCGTCTCGTCATCCGACTCCGCATAGACTGGCGTCGACAGCCGTGGCAGGACGTCAGCAGGATTTGACGTATCCTTCATGAACTCCACTGTGAAGGAGCATAACATTAGTCTGACAGTCCACCGAGACAGTTTCATTCCGGCTCGACCAATGCCACTTGCAATCAACAAGGTCCTGAGGGCGACGTGGTCAGTTCTGAGGACGGTCACTTTTCGCACGCCAGTGCCTCTCTCTCTCTCTCGCTCTCTCGCTCTTTTGCTCTCTCGCTCTCTCGCTCTCTCGCTATCTCGCTCTATCGCTTTCTCGCTTTCTCGCTCTCTCGCTCTCTCGCTTTCTCGCTTTCTCCCTCTCTCGCTTTCTCGCTTTATCGCTTTCTCGCTTTCTCGCTTTCTCGCTTTCTCCGTCTCTCGCTTTCTCGCTTTTGCTCTCTCCTCTCGCTCTCTTGTCTCGCTCGCTCTATCGCTCTCTCGCTCTCTCGCTCTATTGATCTTGCTCTCTCGCTCTCGCTTCTCGCTCTCTCGCTCTCGCTCTCTCGCTCTCTCGCTCTCTCGCTCTCTCGCCTCTCGCTCTCTCGCTTTTCTCACTCTCTCGCTCTCTCGCTCTCTCGCTTTCTCGCTTTCTCGCTTTCTCGCTTTCTCGCTTTCTCGCTTTCTCGCTTTCTCGCTTTCTCGCTTTCTCGCTTTCTCGCTTTCTCGCTTTCTCCCTCTCTCGCTTTCTCGCTTTTTTCTCTCTCGTTCTCGCTCTCCCTCTCTCAGTGACACTGTACATTGTCTGCGCTTGGTTGAGCGTGCATGACGTGAACGCGACGACTCGTTCATCTGGACGGATATGTGTCAGGACGACTCCCAGTCCGACCTCGCCGGCGTGGATAGAGACATGCGTCTCAACCGTGGTGTCGAGCATCGCCAGCATGTCAGACTGTAGAATAGCTCCTCGAACGTCGTCCAAGTCATTCGCCATCTCCGAAGTCCTGTGGAACGTTGGGGATTCTTTGCGCAGCTGTTTTCACGGGGTTCTGCTCCGGTGCTGAAGTTCGGAATAAACCTGCTGCAGAGGCTCAACATTCCGAACACGGGTTGCAAATGCCGCCTCCAGGCTGACTTCCTCAAGTCTCTCAGGCCCTGAACCCGTTCTTCTGAAACAGCCCGATCAGAAATGACGAAGCCCAGGAACTCCACCGACGTCACTCCGAAGCGACACTTGTCATGACTGAGTGTGGTGTACTTGGACAGTCGCTGCATCACCTCAGAGAGTCGCTCGTCGTTCTCCTTCTGGCTTGCTTCGTCCTATGGCGATTATGTCATCAAGGTATACTTGAACACCATCTAGTTCTTTCAACACACTCCATGATCTTTAGAAAACATTGTGGCCAATGCTTTTTTTCTTTAATCCAAACGCTCCTATACCTGGCCATACCTGGCCTTTATGCACAAACGCAGCCAGATCACGTGACGATTCGTGGAGCTGCAACTGGTGGTACGCGACTTCATGTCCAGCGTAAACATGACGGCAGCTCCGTGTAGGTTATCCAACATTTCCTGCGTGGCAAGGAAAGGGTGGCCGTTAGAGATGCTTTGTTGAGTTCAGACATGTCCAAACAAGCTCTGAGGCCACTCTCAGACTTCTTTCGAATGGCCACGATTGAAGACAGCCATGTTGATGGGCCTACTTTCACTCGCTCAATAACACCCTGCTGCTGCAGTTCTAGCAAATTCTTAGTGACATCAGCCCTCATCACATACGGCATGGATCGCAGTTTCATCTGCACTGGCACTACATTCGGTTTCAGCCGGACCTTATGCACAAACCCTTGATAGGTGGAAGACGCTGCTTTTCCACCTTGCTCAGCTGACTGATGATATTGCCTTCCCGGACAGTTACACCCAGCAAGTGTTGTAGATATCTTCCCATGAGAGGAACCTTTCTCACAGCCACATACAGTTCTGTCTGAGCACTTACACCACTAATTGTTGCGACATCGAGCACAATCTGACCAACAATCTCAACTTCTAAGCCATTCCAGCAACCCAGATTCGGTGGAGTATCCCTCAATTGAAAGTGACTGAGATGGTTGGAGTACACATTCAGCAGAATATTGCTGACAGATGAATCTATGTCCACCATCATGTTGATAGTTATCCTATCGATGGTGACTTGGAACCACGCACATGTAACGCCATCAGGGGATTGCACAGACATCATCTGAACTGCGTCCACATCAGCCTTCTACTTCCTCTTGGCCGGAGACCGCTTTGGGCAGCACTTAATATAGTGCCCTAGATCTTGACACTGGTGACAGTGGCGGGACCTGGCGGGACGCATCGGGTCCCGGGCCCACTGGCCCTGTCCACCATTGACACTGATGACAGCGCGGAACCTAGTGGGACGCATCGGGTCCCGGGCCCACTGGCCCTGTCCACCATTGACACTGATGACAGCGCGGAACCTGGTGGGACGCATCGGGTCCCGGGCCCAATGGCCCTGTCCACCATACGCTCTGCAAGTGCCTGGTTTCAGACCCGGTTTAGTCTCGGTCAGCTTATTTGGTCTGGCGAAAGCCACGTCCACCGCATAATTCGGCACAGCTCCTGCAGAGAATCCAGCAGCATCGTTCATCACTGACTTACGGACCATATCTGATACCACGATCAGTTGCCGTGACGATTGACTCAACGTCTGCAACGTCAGGTCCTCCTCGAGTATTAACCTTTACCTCAATGAACCTGACGGGCAACATTCCACAAACTGGTTGCGCGACAGTTCATCTTCCAGCTCACCAAAGGAGCGTTTTTCCAGCTCACCAAAGGAGCGTTTTTCCAGCTCACCAAAGGAGCGTTTTTCCAGCTCACCAAAGGAGCGTTTTTCCAGCTCACCAAAGGAGCGTTTTTCCAGCTCAACAGCTTCTCTTAAATTAGCAAGATACATTGTGGTCGGCTTCCCAGACTTTTGGAACCATCGGCGAAACTTAATTATCCCCGTTCGCACATCTGAATATGTGACAATTATCAACCACCTTTACCGTTGCTTTAAAGCCTACGCCTCCTGCATGCATAATATAGTCACCACCCTGGCCCTTGACTGACAAACTTGCAACTCCGGCTGTGGCTCTGAATAAGCACCTGGCTTCAGTACCCACTGGATGTAACAGCAGGGCCTGTCGACGGGAATCGGTCCACTCCATCCAGCCACATGCCTCACCAAACATCACAGTCAGCAAACCATTGGGACCATGCGATCCCCGGTCGTTGACCTGGTCTTGACAGAAACTCCTGTTTTAGTTGGACTGGAAACATGACGAAATGAATCGAAATCGAACATGGTGTTCAACTACTAGCATAGTCCAAACTGTACCCGGTCGCCAAAAACGTGGTGTCAATTCACCTCCGGTCACACCAACACGATATCAACGCCACTCTTATATTGGCATATTCGCCTTAGTCTTCTATAACAACGTGAGAAAAACTCAGCTTAGTCCGACCCCGTCCAACACCCGACTGCCACTGCTCGCCTAGCTAAACTGCATGCATCTAGAAACGTCATCCAATGAACAGTCTCGTCCGGCATTGGGTTCATTTTGCCGACCCCGAAGTTGTATTGGATTCGTGCGGAATCTATATTCTTCTAGGTTGAATATTTGGCGACTTCCTATCATAACATCCGTCATAATTTAGATTCCTAATGTCCATGCTGGTGCCATCCACCATATCTCCAACACGAATTTTCAAAATTAACACCGTCATGTCTCAGGTTTTTTATGAAAATTGGCATACATGATTATCTGAGGCCCTGAAACGATTGTTGATCTTTTCAGCTCAATCGGAGTAGCGGTTCACGAATTATAGCCTGCGGTGTTCTTCTGAGTTCGCACTGAAGGTCAAACTTGGAGAGCCGATATTTTGGCGTAATGTAGATGTAAATTATATAAACTGTATATCGTTGGAATCGCAATGAGCTCGTCTTCCGACTGCTGTGATCAGTTTTTGGTTTCATGTAAATTTTGAAAATATGACTCCGTGACCTCAGATAAAGTCACCTGTGATGACCCCTAGTACAATGATATTGATATAATTATTTATATAAAACGAAAGCCACATCAATTATCTTCCCCAATAAAGAAATTGAATCATGTATATTAAACGCCTAATACCAGTTTCTGTACCAAATATTGGGTGACCTATGCGAAAAAGATGACGCCTAAATTGGCTGGCTATTCAGTAAGCTCTGTCTCGCCGGTCGGTGCCTGTGAAGCGTACATTACCAAGTATGGTACCGATATATTTTGCATATGTGGCTAAGTCACTTGCTTCTCATATCCAGCGCAGACATATTCTGACTAAGCATGGCTGAAATAGCCAACAGTTAACATCTTTTAAAGATATTTCGCATAGGCATGAATGATTGCCATTTTCCTAAGTTTGTGTCTGCTTCAGAAAGCTAGGCAGGAACACTATGACCGCAAATTCGCTGCATAAACGCAAGAGAGATCAAATCTTGACGCTGTGTTCTGGGTCTGGCGAAACAACGAGAAGATTGCTGTTTTTGCAAATCATCACATTGGCGATATAATTAAATCAAACACAAACGTGCTCATTTCTTGCATATTTCACTGAGCAGAACTATATTTCACAAGCGTATTTGAGACATGTGAACTTGTCACACTTTGTACATGCTATGCAACCGCAAAAAATATACATAATTCATAGGGCAATAGCATTGTGACGTACTAGTGCATTTAGTTTATGAATAGCATAAAAACCACAGGCAGAGACGCCCAATTACGCCTGTAGTCCTAATGCTTTTTTCCTGCTCACACACGCACACACATATGTTGGCAAATGAACGATTTTTTATTCATTGCATAGTGCATACGCATGCACCATTGCACATGCACGGTCCAGAGGGATAGCTTTCTCTCATAGGACTTCACTTCTTGCTCACCTTCACGACACGCCCCGGGTCACTGGAGAGTTCGTGCACCGCGATGGACGTGAGGTCTGAGGGCGAGAATCTGTGGAACTGTTAGGTACCTTTCACCGTAACTGCTCTCGAGAATCGCTGTCGGAGATAAGACGCTGTTTCTTTCACTTCTTGAGAGCTGACATAGACGAACTTGACAGAGCTGACAAACTTCACATCGTGCCTATTCCACTCTATACCAAAGAGGTATAGAGGTTGATGTATCTTCACTCGAACATCTGACCACCACTTATTAATCAATCCACACAATAAGCAGGTAATCAATTATACATATGTATATATATATATATATATATGTATATATATATATATATATATATATATATATATATATATATATATATATATATATATATATGTATATATATATATATATATATATATATATATATATATATATATATATATATATATATATATAAAGCCAAGGGCACATGTCCTCAACGGCGATACGCCTAGGATGGGTAAGGTCACGTCGGCGTCAAGATGGCTTGTTGCATGGTCGGTTTCATCCGATGGTGCGTAGTTCTCGCCAGACACAGGACTTGACGCATTTCCGCTGGAAATTTGGCTGCTGGAGTCACTTAACTGAATCGGCAATACCTCTTGCATTTGGATAATTTTAGGATCCTTAAGCAACCTTTCAATGCAGTTCGTGCACAGGAAAACGTCCTTCTGAATTCGACTATCATTCACCAGTTCGACCAGCTGCTCAGATGGTGGCCTCACACCTTTAGTTATATGAGATTTATGGCACTTATACGGATCAGAACAGCACCGCCGTACCATTGCTCCGGCTTTGCGAAATACTAGGATAAGCCAGCACCGTTTCACCAGACCTCTTCACCTCGTGCTTGGCGTCGACCCAGCACACGATTCCGATTCCCCGCTCACGTTTTCATAAGGGGATCCCTTATCTTATCGCTCCGCTCGAGTCAGCCCGGTCGGTTTACGCGGCGTAACTGGACCCCTCCCCTGGACAGTGGGGATAGGCAACAGGGCAGGGTAAACTGGGATCGAAGTTCACAGATAACGCTATTCCGTTTCGTACCATCTTGGGTCTGCGTGGATGTCGACTACCGAACGTCCACTGTCCTCTGAAGCCCCTGCGTACTTACCGGTGTGCATCAGGTAATGTTGCACATCTGATATTTAATCGTATCCCAGCCTGGCCTAAATGCAAGTTTAGTGTTGGAAATAAGACTAAGAGGCTCAGCAAAATTTGCCAAACACATCCGCCCGACACTAGGATGTTACACTCTTTCGAAGAACCGGAAAACAAAGCTTACTGAACAGCAGGCCTAATTAAGCGGGATATTTTTCGCATAAGTTAGGCATTATTTGTGACAGAAACTGGTATTAGGCGCTTAATATACATGGTTTTTATTTTTTAATCAGACAAATAAATGATGAGGTTTCCGTTCTACACAAATTATTATATCAATATCATTGTACTAGGGGCCACCACACGTCATGTTATCAGAGGTCACGGGGTCACATTTTCAAAATTCGCACAAATATAAAACTGATTTCAGAGATCGAAAGATGAGCTTATTGCGATTCCAACGATATATATTTTTCATAATTTACCTCTACGTAACACTAAGATATTGGCCCTGAAAATTTCATCTTCAGTGCGAACTCAGAAAAACAACGCAGGCAATAACTCGTGAACCGCTACTCCTATTGAGCTAAAAAGCTCAGAAATCGTTTCAGGGCCTCAGATAACCCTGTATGTCAATTTTCATAAATTTGTAACAGGATGGTGTTAAGCCATGTTCGAGATATGCTGGACGGCACCTGCTGCATAATGACGTCCTAGGTTTTAACTCCGACTGACAATTAGTTGTGTGCATTTGGGAAAAAAATGAAGGCTTCCTATTATGCCGTTCTAAAAGCAATGCTTTGTGTGGTGATCACGGTGCATACATGAACCATCTTTTAGCTGATTAAGTGCCTTGGGACTAGAAGACTCATCAGTTTAGCTAGGCTTAATGACTCCCATTCACTCGCATTGTACAACACTTGGTAAAATGCGCAATTCAAGCAACTAAGAACTGCGTCAGGTCCTCCTTTAAGATAAGCTTCGGGGCTGTAGTCTTTTAGGCATGGTCGTGTCCGTTTCCCAGTCAGAGACCATTCTCATCGCTTTAACATTACTGAGGGGCCCAGAGTCTGGTTGCCTTGCATAGTTGCCCCGCAGTCGCCAATGAGCGCCTCTCTCTCCCAGCCAAAATTCCTTAAGATTGCCCCTGGCATGAGTGATTTCAAGTTGTGCATGCTTAAAATTTACTCGGTAACATCAAAACAAAGTGACCAATGATAAAAACTCCTTCGAATTTGGAAATGAAGTAGGTTCTTATCGACGCGTGGTCCCGTATTGATTGATTGATCCCGTATTGCCCCTCAACCTGATAGGGGACGATTATGTTGACAGCCGAGGCAAAGTTGACCGGAACCGTTTGTGTCGGCAGCTGCGTCAGACCTGACCGGGACCGTTTGTGTCGGCAGCTGCGACAGAGCTAACCGGGACCGTTTGTGTCGGCAGCTGCGACAGACCTGACCGGGACCGTTTGTGTCGGCAGCTGCGACAGAGCTGACCGGGACCGTTTGTGTCGGCAGCTGCGACAGAGCTGACCGGGACCGTTTGTGTCGGCAGCTGCGACAGAGCTGACCGGGACCGTTTGTGTCGGCAGCTGCGACAGACCTGACCGGGACCGTTTGTGTCGGCAGCTGCGACAGCGATGTGCGCCCGTCTCGGCCCGCGTGGACATTCTGCCCGGCGTGACAGGAACCATCAGAGGTGCACTCTTCTTCTACCAGGAGTGTCCTGATCAGCCAGTCCATATCGCAGGTGAGCGCCGCCGTCTAGACAGTCACCACATGCTCATTTTACATGGGAATGAAGGCTTCTTTTCCACGTTGACTTTTGTGGGCCTTGAATAATGATGACGAAATCCGATAGTTTTCCAAATTACATCAGATCTGAGTTCCCTTCCTGAAATTTGGAGAGGTTTTCAACCATGCAGAAAGCTCTTTGCCAGCTCGTGCTTATGGTACAGGCCAAGCGTGTCGCTGTGCACCTACATATACATTGTGTTCCCTTCACCAGAGCGTGCATACGGTGCAGGCCAGGTGTGTCACTGTATACCAACATGCATAGCGTGACCTTCACCAATGCATGTACGTAGTGCATACCAGTGTCCTAGATATCTGACCCTTACGTAAAAAGCAACACCTATCGGAAACATTGCTGGAACTCACGCGAACAGAATTTTAACTTTCTGAATTGTTTCCATTGAACCTCACAGCTTACAACCGTGGTAGCTGTTATTTTTCACCACACGCAGTTCTTAGCATACATGCCATCACACTATTGTCGGCCGAGCGACGTTCATCCGTCAATGTCATGTGTTGCTCCCACCTTTCCTGTCGTATTTAAACATAGCTTCGATGTCATTGAAAGTTTTACGTCGTCGCCACCTCCTTTCTTCCCTCTACGACAATGAGTCGCAGGACACTGGTGCAGCCCCGGTGTGGCGCCGTGTATCCTCAGCGATAACGTGTCCTTCAGCAGGTGCGTCACGTTGTAACCGGTCTTAAACTGCGCGGCTGCCGGCAGGTCGCCTGGCCGGCCTCACGCCCGGCAAGCACGGCCTGCACGTGCACGAGAAGCCCAACTTGGGCGGACAGTGTTCTGATGCGGGAGGCCACTACAATCCATTCGGGGTAAGTGCCTGTCAGTGCCAGCATCAGGGTCAGTGCCAAGATCAGCGTCGGTTTCATGGTCAGCGTCAGGATCAGTTAAGTGTCGGCTCGTGTCAGGATTAGGGTCAGTGTTTGTGTTAGTCGGTGTTCGTGTCAGTATCGGAGTCGGTGGCGGTCCGTATCAGGATCAGGGTCAATGTTCGTGGCAGTCCGTGTCAATGTCAGAATCAGGGTGAGCGTCAATGTCAGTGTCAGTCGGTGTCGGTGTGCAGCCGAGATCGGCTATGCGGATCATGATCAGAGAAGTTCCGAAGACTCATTTGACATCCCTGTCAGTGAGCGGTAATGTTCTCCCTCATGTTAATAATCGGGGCACCGACTGTTGTGTGGTCAGATGTACGTATTTGGTCACTTTCCTTCCAGGAATGCCACGTGACAGACTATGGGACCTGACGTACCGTGTGCGAAGTTGTTTTCCGGTAGCATGAGTTAATTTTGGCCGCAGTCCATACTGCGACTCCCATGGGCATAGGGACAGCATTAAGCTCATCGAAAGTTGGTTTAAGTCATACGCTACCCCTCTGATCCTTCCCTTTGTTTGGCCTGCTCAGCTCCTCCACATTTACTTCAGAAGGGCATCTCGTTGTCTCCGCTTCCAAATGTCGTGCAGAATGCCTCATGCCTTTATCACGCATTTATCCTCGCCAAAAAGCTTTGAATCACCCGCAAAGAACTCCCCAGCTGCATATCCCCACATATTATTACTGCTGAGCCTACAGAGGATGTTCGTGGGTACACTCAACCACTTCCGGGATTCCTGTGATTAAGGGACTAGTAGGAATCGGCTGCGAACCGACACCAGCTGACTATTATTGATGCCGAGGTGACTCAGCTGTCCTTGTTGCAGACCAATCACGGCGCTCAGACTAATGACATCCAGAATCGCCACCTCGGCGATCTGGGTAACATCGTGGCCAACTTCGAGGGCGTCGCCGAGGTCCGCATCACGGACTCCATCATCAACCTCTTCCCCGGCGTCAAGAGCATCCTGGGCCGGTGAGAGCGGACGCCGACCTGATGGTGCTGACGATTGTGTCGTGATGACCTGATTGCGCTGACGATTGTGTCGTGATGGCCTGATTGCGCTGACGATTGTGTCGTGATGGCCTGATTGCGCTGACGATAGTGTCGTGATGGCCTGATTGCGCTGACGATTGTGTCGTGATGGCCTGATTGCGCTGACGATTGTGTCGTGATGGCCTGATTGCGCTGACGATTGTGTCGTGATGGCCTGATTGCGCTGACGATTGTGTCGTGATGGCCTGATTGCGCTGACGATTGTGTCGTGATGGCCTGATTGCGCTGACGATAGTGTCGTGATGGCCTGATTGCGCTGACGATTGTGTCGTGATGGCCTGATTGCGCTGACGATTGTGTCGTGATGACCTGATTGCGCTGACGATTGTGTCGTGATGGCCTGATTGCGCTGACGATTGTGTCGTGATGGCCTGATTGCGCTGACGATTGTGTCGTGATGGCCTGATTGCGCTGACGATTGTGTCGTGATGGCTGGGTGCAGGCACTTACCTGACCATGTTGATCATGGTGCAGTGGCGTACCTATGATTTGCATCAGGTGGGCAAAAGAATTTGGAGGGGACCTACCTAAACCCGTTTAAAAAAAGACAAAGCATTTCGACCACTATGTCTTCAAAGGGTCCATTTTTATCCAATGAGGTCCATTTGTTTTTTGTTTGTTTTTTTAAAGTAAAATACCTTGTAATCAACCTAACGGTCCTTGTGGACAGAGACTAATCCATTGTTTCTCACTCACAAGACTTTAACCATACTCCCACCCCCACTCCCACCCCCACTATATTCAAAGGTTTTCCTTTGGTATCCTTTGATAAGTGAACTTGCACTGCTGAAATTATGCTTGCACAAATCACTTAAAATGAAAAAAAATATCCTATTTCAATCCATGACTACGTTCGTGCATGTGTACCTTATACCTTATACATTCGGCGCATTCTCAACATTTCGTGCTATGCTATGGTTCCTGCTAGGCTTCATACGCTTTGCTAATTGCTATCACGTGATAGACTTGGGCCATTATTGACGTAATGGGATGTTTCGTATGGGGGTTCGATGGGAAAATCTGATTAATTCAATTGTATGATTAGTTTTCTTCACACATTTTTTGTGGTTAAGAAATTCTGATACCGCTTAATTTTTATGCACCTCATCCCTTCGGCTAAAAAAAACACCCAGATTTGCTTCCGATCCGAGGCTGTGGCTCCGGGAAGTGCTTTTTTGATCAGTTGAGTTTTCATACATATTTATGAGGGGCCAAGCACATTTTTGAGACCCCGGCTCTTTTTAGGGTTTGTTGGGGGTATTTTGTGCAGACGATTTTTTTTGTTTTGCACCGACGATTTTGGAATGATACTGTGGGTGCTCAAAGCTCATTTTTCAGTCGATGACACCATTTGTTGGAGGTTCGAGTCCTATTTTCAATAGTCCTTGAGCGATTTTTGTTTTACCCTGGTAAGATTCTTCGGGATCACGGTGCAATTTTTGTGGTGCTCTGAGGCATTTCTTGTCTGGGGCCCAACGGGTTTTTAAACGTCTTTCACACGATTTTTGATGCCACAGAGAGACATACCGGGAAATATTGATCTTGAGGGATCCAGTTGCGACTTTTAGACCCAATGTGGTTTTCAACGACTGCAACGCGACTTCTTTGCGTCCAAATGCAATTGTTGGGCCCCGACGTCATTTGAATTGATCCCTAATGTGCGTTTTAGCGGCCTGGACAATATTGGGGGCCCAACACGTTTTTGGGGCTTCTGGCGTGATTGTTAGGACACCAGAGTGATTTCCCACGTCCGGGTTGTTCTTCGTTGCTCCGGCCGCATTTGTTTTGGGTCCCGATCAGACTTCTGGGGCTTCGGTGTGACCTGTCGAGCCCCTACCGTGATTTTTACGGTTTGGGTGCGACTTTTTTGAACCTTCAGATTCGAGGTGAAATTCGAGGGCCCCGGTCAGACTTTTTTTTCGCCCCCAGCATTATTTTCAGGGGCTCCTAGGGCCCTTACTTACGGCAACAGCTTCAACACATCAGCGGTGTTACTCTTACTGACGACGACAGCTTGAACACAACAGCAGTTTCAGTTGCATATGCTGCTTGGTGCAAATGGGGGTAATTAAGTACAAATCGTACCCCAAATCGCTCTTAAAAAGTTGGCTGCGCTTGCTGATCGAAAAGGCCCAGCCAACACTACTCGCAAAATGCGTTGACCACATAATGTCAGGATCTTTTAACCTTGCCAGCTCATAGGCGCAAATGAATCGAGGTGACCAGTATGTGCATTCTTGCACTATGTGTGCTCTTTAGTCCTGAAGTGTTCTTCGCTTTTGAAGTCAGCCATGCTTCCGTATTCGTTATCAAAGGAAGCCGTCATCATCTAGCATCTCCATTGTCCAGTGGGAAAGCACACAATTATTTATAGTAGGAGATGGGTATGTCGACTGTGCATAGGCCCAGTCGACATACCCATCATCTCTATGCAACTGTGTGAGAGTCGGCTCTATTGTAAGTCATTTGCATGAGTGAGCACTGCCTGAAAGTGTGTTTTGCACGTTATTCTTCATGGGGAAAATTGAGAGAAAGTTGGGGGTTGCTAAATGTCGAGAGTGGTTGTCGGCACGTTGACACTGCACCGCGTTACGGTAGTTGTAGGTGAAAGAGCAGCCAGATCACCCTCCGCCCACTGCAATGGTCAGTGCGTCGGTGTAGCCCACACAAATGACGAGGCTTATTGCTGCCGCAGGGCGCTGGTGGTGCACTCTGGAGAAGACGACCTTGGCCTGGGCGGAGACGAGGGAAGCTTGAAGACGGGAAACGCCGGCAAGCGCGTTGGCTGCGGCATAATAGCACCGAACAACTTCAGCTGCTGATGTGTCACGTCACCTTGCACCTCACTGTGCTGCTGGGCAGGTGGCAGCGGCCACTTGTTCCAGCGTTCAACAATCGATACTGATTGCTATTTATTTGTGCGACAGACGCTCGGAATTGTCACTGTCTCGGTGAAAAAAGGCACATGGTTGATTTCAGCCAGGACGACCGTTGTGAAAGGACACAGGGATTGGTACTGTGTGTGTGTGGGGGGGGGGTCTCAGCCGTCGGTGGGGTATACAGGGGGATGCTGTGGTTGTGGTTGCGGTGGTTGCCGCTGCTTTGGTTGTGTGAAAGACAACCTTAGAACATAGCTCGGCTGAATCTCTTCTTTACCTTGCGCCAGTGTTGGTGTTGTGGCTGCTGTGTGGTGGTTATGTCTCGAGTTGTGTGAAAGAGAAAACCTAAACTAAATGTAGTTGCCGATCCGAAAGTAAGTGTCGAGCACGGGGAATGGCGCGTATTCGCAGTAGTCAGCGACCGAACGAACCGACACGACTGGCGAGAGTGAGCTCACCGTAATCAGACCACGAGCACCGGCCACGCGTCCCCTCGAGATCGTCACCGGCGCGCGCCGCCGACCCAGCCGCCCTCAACAACAGACCGCGCTGCCGAACTGCTGGGACATCGCCCCGGGCTAAGGACAGCTGACGGCGCCGGGTACCACTTGACTCATGCATACCACCACGGTCGCTCACTACACTAAAGCTGAATCCTGTCCTCGCTTTTGTTCGCCAGTATGTTGTTGTGTTTGGTGCCCCGCCGTCTCCACCGCTCATACCCCAACAGGAGCCAACTCTCGCACCACTCGGGACATTGCCAAATTCCGCGGCCTACCGGCGAAACTGTGTGGACGGCGCCATTAGCCGTGATCGTGCATAAATTGCGTCGTAAACCGTCCAATAAACAAACAAACAGACCATCCGATTCTAGGACAAATGTACTTAAGGACAAATGTACGTATGGCAGATGTATGTAAGCAAATGTACGTAAGCAAATCTACGTAAGCGCAGATGTACGTATGGCAATTGTACGTAAGCGCAGATGTACGTATGGCAATTGTACGTAAGCGCATATGTACGAATGGCTAATGTACGTAAGCGCAAAAGTATGTATGGCAAATGTACGTATGCGCAAATGTACGTATGCGCAAAAGTACGTAAGCGCAAATGTACGTATGCGCAAAAGTACGCATGCGCAAATGTACGTAAGCGCAAAAGTACGTATGCGCAAATGTACGTAAGCGCAATTGTACGTATGCGCACAAGTACGTATGCGGAAATGTACGTAAGCGCAAATGTACGTATGCGCAAAAGTACGTAAGCGCAAATGTACGTATGCGCAAATGTACGTACGTGCAAACGTACATATGCACAAGTGTGCCTAAGTGCAAACATACGTATACGCAAATGGACGTATGCGCAAACGTACACAATCGCAAAAGTACGCATGAGCAAATGTATGTAAGTACAGCTTTACGCAACCTAGGTGTATGAAAACGCTCGTGTACGTATGTACACGTGTACGTATACGCAAATGTACGTAAGCGGAAATGTACGTAAGCGCAAATGTACGTAAATGTAGCGTTTACGTACTTGTTACTTGCGTACATTTGTTCGGTTACCACATGTATGCACACGTACACGTGCAGCTTTCATGCATTTCGATTGCGTAAAGCTGTATTTAGATACGTTTGTCCTTACGTACTTTTGCGGTTACGTACATTTGCGGTTACGTACATTTGCGCATACGTACATTTGCGCTTACGTACATTTGCGCTTACGTACCTTTGCGCATACGTACTTTTGCGCATACGTACATTTGCGCATACGTACTTTTGCGCTTACGTACATTTGCGTATACGCACATTTGGGCTTACGTACATTTGCGCATACGTACTTTTGCGCTTACGTACATTTGCGCATACGTACTTTTGCGCATACGTACATTTGCGCTTACGTACATTTGCGCTTACGTACTTTTGCACATACGTATAGTTGTCATACGTACTTTTGCGCTTACGTACATTTGCTTACGTACATTTGCGTACGTACATCTGTCATACGTACATTTGTTTTGCGTACATTTGTCCGGTTACCGACCATCCAGCTTGGTGGCGTGTGAACTACCCTTCGTGATATGTATTGATATGTTGTGTGAGTTCAAAGCTTTGGGAGCACCGCATAGGTAAATGAGTGTCATTCGGTAAATTAGAATGCATACGTTGCATCAGAAAATTCGTGAGTGGATTTGTTTTCCGTGGTTTTGAATGGCTCGCCCCCAATTGGGGCTTCTTGGGTGCTAATAGTAGAATATACTTGTGCAATGTGCCGCACGAAATGGGTGCCGGTGTTCAATCCCAACTGGCTTCCGCTGGTCCTTAGCGATACCTAGCACGCACTCATTCTCGTGATTCGTTCACATTCGCTCGCTTATTCACTATCTCCTTATTAATTAATTGATTGTTTCGTCACCAATTTGGCTACCAGACACCCCGCCCTCTCTCAGCGATACACGAACACACACGTCGTCTGACTATTGTTCTATGTTTAGAGCATGTGGGCAAAATATTAAAACCTTCCATTGCCAACCATGCTGTCCTCACTATTATTGGCAGTGTTCCTCGCACGCATAACGTCTTGATGTTTCGGTAGGGCTCGTTTGCTGGTCTTGATGTTACGGTAGGGCTCGTTTACTGGCTCCGAGGGCTTAAATAAGTACGCTGGTGTCTATGATCGACCTGGCTAACCTTACGACAGTCGATACCTCGCTGATACCGCCCGACCAGGTCAACGTAACCAAAGAGTGGGCATGGATTCATACCACGTTGGGTACGTCTCCCGGTCATCTATATACCCTAGCGGGTTTTTCCCTTCCAGCCCTGGGGCTTACGGCACGCCAAACCTGTTCTTGCATCCTCCAAACCACTGCACAATCCCTGCTCCACGTACAGAGACCAGAGGTGGACTAATTACCGCTCAGTGTTTTGCATCCATCCAACTGTCCGGCGCCAGACTTTCGACCAACGCATGGTCACGGCCTTTCATCCACAATGTGCTCGAAGTCTATCTGCGCTCCTGGGTCACAGTGTCCAGCAGGATTTCACAGTCAAAGAAGCATTTGTTTCGAGTTAATGCCCCTCAAGTGTTCATTTCATCATCCCTCTCGCAGTTAAGCACGTAACCACGCAGCATATATGCGGAAATATTCAAATATAGGTATTCATGCTCTGTACAAATTATATTCTTTCACCTCTCTCCCTAGATTAATCGGGAACGTTTTGTCAATAGGAGGACGGCTCGCAGGTCGGCTGTGTTTACTATAAATTTATTTGATATAGCAAATTGTTAGCATGTAAATATCGAATCATCACGGGTGAATTGTCACTTGTCATTTCGGGAGAGTGCACCCTGTACTATTCACGTCTATCTGTCAGTTGCTGGTGACACGATGCGAGCGCAAGGCGCGGCGCCTTGCGCCACGTGGGACGCTTTAGCCGCGGACGTGTCTACTCTCCCCCTGACCGCCTTGTCGCCAAGGAATGCCGCTCTGAAATGGCCGAGTGTATTGGACGGGGAGGAGAACACAGGGAGTGTTGCACGCAGTTCTCAACATGCGTGCTCTAGGGTCGAGAGATTGTCATCATTCACTGTCGCTCTACCCTAGGGTCCTCCTTGATGGATGCTAGTAGCCGATGCCTACTTATTATCCCTGACCGTAAGCCCAAACTATGCTTCATATTTACTAGAAAAGACCATTTCGCTGTCCCTCCTGTCCGCCAAATGCCGAATAGCTGCTCCTTGTCCCTGCTGGTGCCCTCAAACATGTCTATGCTCAAGGCAATATACTTACATGCATATACACCGACCGCTAACAAGATCAGCAAACGGCCCTGGCACACTAATCCTCCGTTCACGCACCACATCCCCACCCCGCCCTTATTTACGAGACATCAGTCGCCAACAGCCATTTCACATATCCCTATCCAAGTACATTCACACGCGACACGATACCCATCCCGCCAAATTTATCGTATTTGCTCCCCATAAGACTCCTTTCAATCATGTGAAATGAAGGTGAGAAGATAACAGCTGCCATAGAAACGAGGTAGGTTCGAGGTTTGGAAGGAGGAAGGCATGCCAGGCGGACGGCACTCGACATATGTTGGTTGCCCTCCGGCCGTCCGTCCCTTCAAATCCGCCTGAGTGACTGCTGTTTGAGTCACTGTTTCCAGTTGGGTCCTTCTCCCTGTGTCCTACTCTGATTGTGACTCCTTGGTGTCTCGTCTCCAACGTACTGTCCGTTTACTTGATTCTTCCTCTCGCTTCACTTCCTCTAGTTTCCAGCCACCCCTATTGGGGCATCGGATTGAAAGTTTTGGATGTTGGTTGGCGGGAGTGCACCATTTACCTTTTCGTTTCCTTCGGCCATATCTTCCTTGGTGCCGTCTGAGACCTTCTTGGCGTTCTGCTGGAGCTAGCGGCGATCTGAAGTGTCCATCGGGGCCCGCTGACCTAAGGGACTGTCAGCCTTTCCTCCCTTCCGGCCGTTGCCGGCGCAAGTGGGTGGGACGGTGTAGTGGGGCGTAGAAAACGAGGTGCTTGACCCTGGTGAACCACGGTTAAGCAGCCAGGTTCGCGCGTTTACAGCTCCAGATCAATCGCTCCCACCTGTGACGCGCGCAGGTGCGCGACGATCGGCTCCGCCCCGTCGGCTGTTCCTGCAACCATGCCAGGGGAATGATGGTGGTCGTGGTCAGGTCCGACGTCAGGGGATGATGGTGGCCGTGGTCAGGTCCGACGTCAGGGGATGATGGTGGCCGTGGTCTAGTCCGACGTCAGGGGGATGATGGTGGCCGTGGTCTGGTCCGACGTCAGGGAATGATGGTGGCCGTGGTGTGGTCCGACGTCAGGGGAATGATGCTGGCCCTGGTCTGGTCCGACGTCAGGGAATGATGGTGGCCGTGGTGTGGTCCGACGTCAGGGGATGATGGTGGCCGTGGTGTGGTCCGACGTCAGGGGATGATGGTGGCCGTGGTCTGGTCCGACGTCAGGGGATGATGGTGGCCGTGGTCTGGTCCGACGTCAGGGGGATGATGGTGGCCGTGGTGTGGTCCGACGTCAGGGGATGATGGTGGCCGTGGTCAGGTCAGACGTCAGGGGAATGATGGTGGCCGTGGTCAGGTCCGACGTCAGGGGATGATGGTGGCCGTGGTGTGGTCCGACGTCAGGGGAATGATGGTGGCCGTGGTCTGGTCCGACGTCAGGGGAATGATGGTGGCCGTGGTCTGGTCCGACGTCAGGGGATGATGGTGGCCGTGGTCTGGTCCGACGTCAGGGGATGATGGTGGCCGTGGTGTGGTCAGACGTCAGGGGATGATGGTGGCCGTGGTGTGGTCCGACGTCAGGGAATGATGCTGGCCGTGGTCAGGTCTGACGTCAGGGGGATGATGGTGGCCGTGGTCTGGTCGACGTCAGGGGATGATGGTGGCCGTGGTGTGGTCCGACGTCGGGGAATGATGGTGGCCGTGGTGTGGTCCGACGTCAGAGGATGATGGTGGCCGTGGTGTGGTCCGACGTCAGAGGAATGATAGTGGCCGTGGTCTGGTCCGACGTCAGGGGAATGATGGTGGCCGTGGTCTGGTCCGACGTCAGGGGATGATGGTGGCCGTGGTCTGGTCCGACGTCAGGGGATGATGGTGGCCGTGGTGTGGTCCGACGTCAGGGAATGATGGTGGCCGTGGTCTGGTCCGACGTCAGGGGGATGATGGTGGCCGTGGTCTGGTCAGACGTCAGGGGATGATGGTGGCCGTGGTGTGGTCGACGTCAGGGAATGATGGTGGCCGTGGTCTGGTCCGACGTCGGGGATGATGTGGCCTGGTGGTCCGACGTCAGAGGAATGATAGTGGCCGTGGTCTGGTCCGGACGTCAGGGGAATGATGGTGGCCGTGGTGTGGTCCGACGTCAGGGGAATGATGGTGGCCGTGGTCTGGTCCGACGTCAGGGGAATGATGGTGGCCGTGGTCTGGTCCGACGTCAGGGGATGATGGTGGCCGTGGTGTGGTCAGACGTCAGGGGATGATGGTGGCCGTGGTGTGGTCCGACGTCAGGGAATGATGCTGGCCGTGGTCAGGTCTGACGTCAGGGGGATGATGGTGGCCGTGGTCTGGTCAGACGTCAGGGGATGATGGTGGCCGTGGTGTGGTCCGACGTCAGGGGATGATGGTGGCCGTGGTCTGGTCCGACGTCAGGGGATGATGGTGGCCGTGGTGTGGTCCGACGTCAGAGGAATGATAGTGGCCGTGGTCTGGTCCGACGTCAGGGGAATGATGGTGGCCGTGGTCTGGTCCGACGTCAGGGGATGATGGTGGCCGTGGTGTGGTCAGACGTCAGGGGATGATGGTGGCGTGGTCAGGTCCGACGTCAGGGGATGATGCTGGCCCTGGTCTGGTCCGACGTCAGGGAATGATGGTGGCCGTGGTCTGGTCCGACGTCAGGGGATGATGCTGGCCCTGGTCTGGTCCGACGTCAGGGGAATGATGGTGGCCGTGGTCTGGTCCGACGTCAGGGGATGATGGTGGCCGTGGTGTGGTCCGACGTCAGGGGATGATGGTGGCGTGGTCAGGTCCGACGTCAGGGGATGATGCTGGCCCTGGTCTGGTCCGACGTCAGGGAATGATGGTGGCCGTGGTCTGGTCCGACGTCAGGGGATGATGCTGGCCCTGGTCTGGTCCGACGTCAGGGGAATGATGGTGGCCGTGGTGTGGTCTGACGTCAGTGGATGATGGTGGCCGTGGTCTGGTCTGACGTCAGGGGATGATGGTGGCCGTGGTCTGGTCAGACGTCAGGGGAATGATGGTGGCCGTGGTCTGGTCAGACGTCAGGGGATGATGGTGGCCGTGGTCTGGTCAGACGTCAGGGGATGATGGTGGCCGTGGTGTGGTCCGACGTCAGGGAATGATGGTGGCCGTGGTCAGGTCCGACGTCAGGGGATGATGGTGGCCGTGGTGTGGTCCGACGTCAGGGGGATGATGGTGGCCGTGGTGTGGTCCGACGTCAGGGGATGATGGTGGCCGTGGTGTGGTCCGACGTCAGGGGAATGATGGTGGCCGTGGTCTGGTCCGACGTCAGGGGATGATGGTGGCCGTGGTCTGGTCCGACATCGTGCCGCATCGTCGGGTAGGGAAATCGAAAATTTCGTGGTGAAACAATGTAAGCCCCACATTTCGAAAACATTGATCAGTTGCTCTGTGACGTAGCATGTGAGGTAATGGCCAGACTAGGAAATGGCATAACAAGCAACACTGCCCCACCGATCCCCTTTGAAAACTCCCTAGTTCGTGAGATAAGATCTGCACCCAGTTGACTGATTCACGGTCGTCATTTTGTATATTTTTTTGTACGTGCTCGAGCATGACTCGTGGTTGCAAAAGTACGTAAAAATAGCTGTCTGAACATGACTGATATAGCATCATCTTGACCATTAAGGCCAAGGCTGTGGCCATCACAAGTGAAGGTTCCTTTTCATTGTGAAAGTTCACAAGGTTTTGAAAGGGAGGGTGCTTCGAAGTTGCCAGCGTACATAAAATGTATCTCAAGAACTAGATCGTACACTTTACAATACAATTAAACTGCCTTTATTCGCCAGTTGAATTGCAATGAGCAGTACCATGTACCATGCAGCACATATCTACTGGAGTGGAAACTTAACTGGTTTAGCTGAAGGCAAGTCTACGCATCGCGCCTAGCTTGTGGCCTCTTCAGATAGTTAACTAAGGGGGAATCATCTGCAAGATAGCATATCTCATATGGACATGAATTGCTCTTTCCAGGCTTTAACTTGGGTCTAAAATCTACATTACGGTGCCTTAAATTTAAACATTAGAAGGACCTAAAGAAACCATTATGTTGCACTGCTATTATTTCACGAACAACATTGCGCGTTTTGGTAAATAATGCTCCTGTTCGAGTTCTCACTCACATGCTGGGTGGGCTGGCTCGCAGCCAAGAACGGCCAAGTACCACGGGGGGCTCACGTTTTGGGTGAGCTGTTGGCAGTCGATTACTCGCCTCATCGGCTGCACTACTACCTGTGCTGTCATCAGTTCAGTGAGATAGGAACGTGATTGGCCAGGAGCGTGATATCCCTTGTTTTCATGCAATGCAAAAGGTGCAATGCTAAATTTCACAAATACTGTGGATGGATCTGTCTCACTACCAGTGATATGCCCATTTTATCAGTGTTGGTTAACTGGGTGCTATGTGAACACTGGAGAATATGGCAGACAAGAGGTCACTACAGTGACTGTGGCTGGAAGAAGCGTGTTTTCAGCAATGCCACGTTGTAGCGCTACGATTATGCTCTCTTCGCCGCAACAACGTTCACGTGATCACGCGAATACATGATCCATGACAATCGAACCCCCAGCGAACGAGAAACTAGAAACTAGAGTGGGTAAAGCGAGGGGGAGAATCAAGAATTGACAACCGCCCTACCTTTTGCACTGTTTGGTATGTGTATAGCAGAGCCCCCAAGTCGTCTCAAACCACAATTACTCAATGCACCGAACTTCACATTTTCGATGGTTCCCCCCCAAAAAAACACATGACCATAATAGCTTCCATTGGGTGAATTCAGAACCTCCGCATCTCAACAACCCAGTGCTTAACTCCCCGATTTCCGTTCGTCTCCGAATGTCTGAAATATCAACTTGGAAACTCCCCAATGCTTGAGAAAAAAAACTTAGAATGAGCTGAACACGCCGGTAATAAGGCAGACCACCCTCCCACGAATGGGCGGCGCCAAAGAGGGAGTTAGGTGGTGTCAGGGACATCGCCACCGGGGGTAGGACGGAGGGGGGGGAGGTAGTCGTATCCCATGTCCTGATGAAGGGGAGGGGTATCAACCCGTGACAATTAGGCCCTTACCCGGAAACGCTCGGCACATCCGACGTGCTCTCCAGGAGTAATGCTTCACATTGATAATGGAAACCGTCCAGAAAGTTAAGACTATACATAAGCCAAAACTTAATTTACAAACGGGATCACAGATATGTACAGAGAAGTCCCAAGACTGGCTAGAAGACTCCAGTACAAAGGAGGCCCCGAAAACGGTTAAGGAGACATACAAAAATGGAGGAACCCCTCAAACAGGGGAAACAGGCAGAACGAGAGGAGATCCGAGTCTCAAGACCCACCCCACCAAAGACGACTAAAGCGTACCCAGCTGGATAAAAGTGGAAACCCCGAGGAATGTCAGCATGAATTTAAATTAGAAGAGGAGGCACCTAGAAGAGCAGAAAAATCCCCAAGATGGTCAAGATGTCCCCAAAAACGTAAGAGGGTCACGCTAAGACGGAAGAGAAAGACCATGCAATATGAGGGATGGCACACAGGACGCGAGGGAGAGAGCCAAGCATGGTCGGGAAACCCTGTTTGGCTCTTAGGATAGAAGGGGAAGTCCACAAACGGCCGAGGAACCCACACCAGAAAATCACATCGGGTCTGTCAGGGCGTGAGTATCTGATTAGAGAACCCAGGATATGGGAGGAGAACCCCAGGGACGAAACGGGTTCCTGGTGGCCGTTATCGGCCACCAGGAGCGACACAGATTAGACAAGGAGGCCCCCGGGCGTGACAGGAAGCTACTGATTTGGAAAAGGAGGCTAAGCAGATATAAAGGAGGCATCCAGGATGGAAGGAGACCGCTAATAGGAGAGGACCTCTCCTCTCCTCTCCTCTCCTCTCCTCTCCTCTTCTCCGCTAAGAGGAGAGGAGATGATAACCATAGGGCAGGACAGATGACCACGGATGCAAGTGGACGTCTCGGGATGGTCATCGAAGGCCCCATAGGAAATGGGAGGTTATTGAGGTAGAGAAAGAGGACCCTAATTTGGAAGATGAAGTCCTAGCAGAAGATGAGAGGCTTCAGGGCTCGAGGGGAGTCATGAACCCCAATGCAAGACGTCCAGAAGACAGGGAAAGGAAGCCCCAGGAAATGAGGGACGTTCTCCAGGACGGCAGATAAAGCCAATACGATAGGGGGTGAGGTTTCGAAGACGCAAGAGGAAGGTCCCGCAACAGGTGCACGGCAACCCACGACAGAAGTAGAAACCCCCGAGGCGTGACAGGAGTCCAAGCTGGCAGGTAGGTTGTCCTGCCTATTCATAGTGGGGAGAGTTGGTGTTGCAGGGCCAGGTGAAGGACATGGATGTTGAGATAGAGTGGACATTGGAATGGGAGCGTGTGGATGGAAGGACGAGTGAGGAACTCCTTGTCTGACCCGTCACCAGTGAACTAGACCGCCGGATCATTGGGGCGCACGCAGGCCCCCACCACGGAAAGGTAGTCCCTCGTTGCGGAGGCAACAGAGTAGCCAATAGATTACCCCATTCTTATTGGTTTATACATTTCTGCCACTAAGATAAGGGTGTGGAAGGATTCTTATCAGTGGTGTTATCAAAAGTTTGTCCACGAAATATCCTTGCCGGAGACCACTTTCTTGGGAAATTGTCGAAAATGTGTTCAGGTCTTGCGTGTGTTTGCTGATTTCACTTTCTTCCGCTTGTCACTAGATGTCAGTCCATGATAGTTTACATGAGAACATGATGAAATGCCGGGCACTATGCGGTAAATAAGATCTTTGAACTGCTCTCAGCTGGTGACCAGAGGTGACGTAACCATGGGCTTCACCATCCGCGCTCTGACCAAAAACACGGACGAGTTATGTTTTCCGTCTCCGTTTTTCTCGCTTGTTATCATGTCATCTACGGTGAGACGTAATTGCGGAAGAGAAAGAACACGATTGCTTCATACAGACTAGACAGGAAGGATTGTTTCAGACAGGACTTTCGGACATTTGGAGAGGCACTGTTCGATGGAGGAACCATTTCCACAGAGGGCGCCACTAATTTAGACATTTTGAACGTAAGCTGAGTACGCTCGAATGTTCTTGAAACCTAGTGCCTAGTGCGTCTTGTGCTCCAAGAGCGCCTTAGACATACACAATTAATTAGCCAAATGAGGGGGAGGGGGTTGCACGCGAGGTACATTGGAGTGGGGCTACCCTTTAGTGCAAGGAGCGGTACTTTTCCACGGAAGTATGTATGGCCCATGTGCCCTTTGGGTCCCCTTCTGTGGTGACACTACCCACTCACTAAGAAAGACGGCACTGACACCCAATTCCAGAAGATATCCTTCGCCTGCCAAAGACTACCTTCCAAATCAGGTAAATCGATTTGATATTGTTCTAGGGACTACGTTGGCTCACCCGGTAAGTTGTTAAACTATTAATCACAAGCTGGTGGGTTCAACTCCCGCAACTGGCAGGATTACAAGGTCCATCTGTACCGACAGGAGTGAGAAGTTGGCAACGCTATTGGACCAAGGAGTTGAATGCTTCGCAAAAGAACCCAAGGTTTATCTGGACTATCCCGCACCACTCATAACTCTTCCACGCGATTATATATTCTGCAATACAAATGTTGCTTCTTAGTTGATGTGCCTGCAATTTGCAACAACCAAACGAAAAGGTCTTTTGACATACAGAAACACTGCTCTTTTCCCAGAGCATAGCATGCAAAGAAAAAGCCATCGGCTCCAGGTTACATCGGATAGCGGAGAAAGCGGGGATAAGGTTCAGCAATTTGAGCATGTGTCCGCTTTTCACGTGGCGTTCTTCTCGGTGATTTCTGTGACTTCCATAATTTCAGTAACCATTTTTCTTTTTGGAGTTCCTACGTGGCGTGTATCCTTCTCCTCCATAATCTGACAGCGCAGCTGATGTGATGTCATTCGTATGGTTTGAGCCTTACCCCAGTAGGAATTCTCAGATAAATACTACCACAGCTATCGCTGGGGTTTAGGGGCGCATCGAGTGCAGTGGTTATGCAGCGCCGCAACTATCGTGATAGTGGAGTCGGAATGTTATGCTCAAGCTCAACTACCCGTGTTTGCATTTCACCTCCCAATGCCATCAACATTCGTTTGAAGCTTATTCTACTCTTTTCGGAAATTAACACTCAAGAAGGCCTGCTTCCTGTTTAAGAACTGGTGCCGTGCACCATATATCGAACACGGCCTAACATCCACCTGTCACAGATTTTGAAAAAAATTGGCATACATGGTTATCTGAGGTCCTGAAACGATTTTTGAGGTTTTTGGATCAATCGGAGCAGCGGTTCACGAGTTATTGCCTGCGGCGTTTTTCCGAGTTCGCACTGAAGGTCAAACTTAAATCTTAGTGTTAGCTAGATATGAATAATGAAAATTATATATTGTTGGAATCACAATGAGCTCATCTTTCGATTCCTGAAGTCAGTTTTATATTTGTGCGAATTTTGAAAATTTGACCCCGTGACCTCTGATAACGTGACGTGTAGTGACCCCTAGTACAATGATATTGAAATAATGATTTATGTAGTGCGAGAGCCGCATCATTTATCTTTCTCAGGAAAAAATAAAAACCATGTATATTAAGCGCCTAATACCTGTTTCTGTCACAAATTATCCCTGACTTATGCGAAAAATATGCCGCTTAATTAGCCTGCTGTTCAGTAAGCTTTGTTTTCCGGTTCTTCGAAAGAGTGTAACATCATAGTGTGCTGCGGATGTGCTTTGAAAATTTTGAGAAGCCTTTTAATCTTATTTCCAACACTAAACTCACATTTAGACCAGGCTGGGATACGATTAAATATCAGATGTGCAACATTACCTGATACACATCGGTAAGTACGCAGGGTCTTCAGAGGACAGTGAACGTTCGGCAGTCGACATCCACGCAGACCCAAGTTGGTACGAAACGGAATAGCGTTATCTGTGAACTTCGATCCCAGTTTACCCTGTTGCCTATCCCCGCTGTGCAGGGGAGGGGTCCAGTTACGCCGCGTAAACCGACCGGGCTGACTCGAGCGGAGCGATAAGATAAGGGATCCCCTTATGAAACCGTGAGCGGGGAATCGGAATCGTGTGCTCAGTCGACGCCAAGCACGAGGTGAAGAGGTCTGGTGAAACGATGCTGGCTTATCCTGGTGTTTCGCAAAGCCGGAGCAATAGCACGGCGGTGCTGTTCTGATCCGTATAAGTGCCATAAATATCATATATCTAAAGGTGTGAGGCCACCATCTGAGCAGCTGGTCGAACCGATGAATGACAGTGGAATTCAGAAGGACGTTTTCCTGTGCACGAACTGCATTGGAAGGTTACTTAAGGATCCTAAAATCATCCTAATGCAAGAGGTATCGCCAGTTCAGCTAAGTGACTCCAGCAGCCAATTTTCCAGCGGAAATGCGTCAAGTCCTGTGTCTGGCGAGAACTACGCACCCTCGGATGAAACCGACCATGCAACAAGCCATCTTGACGCCGACGTGACCTTACCTATCTTAGGCGTATCGCCATGGAGGACAAGTGGCTTCTTATATATCTTAAATTCCATTGGCTTCTTATATGTGTATATTTATATATATAATGAAGTACATGCTAGTTGGGTGCATTTATTAATAATTCGTGGTCAGATGTTCGAGTGAAGATAAATCAGCCTATATCCCGCTTTGGTATAGAGTGGCATAGGTATGATGTGAATTATGTCAGCTCTCTCAAGTTCGTCTTTGTTAGCTCTCAAGAAGTGAAAGAAACAGCGTCTTATCTCCGACAGCGATTCTCGAGAGCAGTTACGGTGAAAGGTACCTAGCAGTTCCACAGATTCCCGCCCTTAGACCTCACGTCCATTGCGGTACACGAACTCTCCAGTGACCCGGGACGTGTCGTGAGGGTGAGACCAAGAAGTGAAGTGCCATGAGAGAACGCTATCCCGCTGGAACGTACACGTGCAGTGTTGCATACACATGCACTTTGCAATTAATAACAAAATCGCTCATTTGCCAACATTGTGTGTGTGTGTGTGTGTGTGTGTGTGTGTGTGTGTGTGTGTTTAAGCAGGGGAAAGGTATTAGGACTACAGGCGTAATTGGGCGTCTCTGCCTGTGGTTTTATGCTATTAATAAACGAAATGCACTAGTGCGTCACAATGCCATTGTCCTATGGATTATGTAGATTTTTGGTGGTTGCATAGCATGTACAAAGTTCACATGTCTCAATATGGTTGTGAAATAGAGTTCTGCTCAGTGAACTATGTAAGGAATGAGCATGTTTGTGTTTGATCTAATTACGTCGCCAATCTGATGATTTGCAAAAACGGCATTTCCTTCTTATTTCGCCAAATTACTAACCCAGAATACAGCGTCAAAACTGGATCACTCTTGCGTTTATGCAGCGAATTTTCGGTCGTGGTGTTCAGGCCTAGCTTTCTGGAGCGGACTTTGGAAAATGGCAACCATTCATCCTTTATGCGTAAAATCTTTAAACGATGTTTGCTGTTGGCTATATCAGCCATGCTTAGTCAAAATATGTCTGCGCTGGATATGAAAAACAAGTGACTAAGCAACATATGCCAAATGTCTCGGGAATATACTTGATATTGTCGCTTCAGAGACACCGGCGAGACCAAGCTTACTGAATAGCCAGCCAATTTAGGCGCATTTTGTCGCTCACGTCACCCAATATTTTCTACAGAAACTGGTATTAGGCGTTTAATACGCATTTTTGTTTCATCGGAAACATAAATGATGGGACTTTCGTTTTATGTTACTAATTATATCAATATCGTTGTACTAGAGGCCACCACATGTCACTTTACACCACAGGTCACAGGGTCACATATTCAAAATATCCCCAAAACCAAAAACTGACCCTAGGAATCGAAAGACGAGCTCATTGCGATTCAAACGATACATAGTTTGTATAATTTATATCTACATTACACCAAGGCATCGGTTCTTGAAGTTTGACCTTCAGTGCGAATTTAGAAAAACGCCACTGGCTATAATTCGTGTACCGCTGTTCCGATTGAGCTAAAACGATCAGCAATCGTTTCAGGGCCTCAGATAACCCTGTGTACCAATTTTGATCAAAATCTGAGACATGAGGGTATTAATTTAGAAAATTCGTGTTTGGATATGGTGGACGGCACCATATATAGCGTATATAATATATATGTACATATCTATATAGAGAGTGAGTGGATGTGTGTGTTTGTGTGTGTGTGTGTGTGTGTGTGTGTGTGTGTGTGTGTGTGTGTGTGTGTGTGTGTGTGTGTGTGTGTGTGTGTGTGTGTGTGTGTGTGTGTGTGTGTGTGTGTGTGTGTGTGTGTGTGTGTGTGTGTGTGTGTGTGTGTGTGTGTGTGTGTGTGTGTGTGTGTGTGTGTGTGTGTGTTCTGAATTGTACGTTGAACAGATGTGGAAAACAACACCGTATGAAATGACTCATTCTGATTATTTCGCATAACGTGTCACATAACGTCCATGCCGTGTCCATACATGGGACCTGTCTTGGCGAGACTGGGTTCGAGTCGCTTCGTGCGCTCGCTTTTAGGCCCCGGACGGGATGATCAGTTGGCAATGGGAGACATCGCGGAGTTCTGCCACCAGGTGGCAGTCCAGGCGAACGTGACACGAAGGGTGACAGGCTACGGCCCGCTGACGCTTCCAGTGTGTGCTGAGGGGCTGCTGATGCTGGTTTTTAACAATTTGCGCGTAATATGTCAGTAACCCTTTTATGGGATGGGTATTTGCTGTGTCACAACATCCAGCGGAGCACGTGGAGATAGGCTCCCGGTCGAGAAATCCGAGAAAAGGCGTAGATTACGACGAATTCAAGAGAAGCCTCCTTCAAACGAACTAAGCACTCCCGCGGTGTGTTATGCTATGCTAATGTTCTAATGCTAATATTATAATGATTGCTTATCGAATGCCGACGATTGTCCTCATGTATTGTGTTTTGCCTTACGGACGGAGCACCGCCTGGGAAGGCACTTATTTGCTCTCTCTCCCTTTATTGGATGTACCCTTCCAATAATTTCAACTTCAAATATTGGACCCTAATGTGGAACATTCTCCTCCCCACACCCACCCCCAATCCATTTGGACCTGGCTATTGCCCTTATGTATTGTGCCCTCCTGATATTTTCAGGAACCTACACCTATGCTAGGCAGCTACCAGGGGCATTGTTGTGTATATCTTAAGAGTGCAACTACACTAGGGGAAAATGCATGATAGCACTGGAGTATGTCCCTCCCCACATGGAAAGATGACGCTCATCTGATCAGAGTACCTGTCTGGGAATGCCAGAGTGCAGCGACCCCTCGCTCCATCTTCAGCCGAAGACGCCGCTCTGATGGGAAATGTGCCCTTTTAAGGGTAAACGGTGCCATTTTCAATACGGTCGAGTGCACACATTCCTCCTCTCAACAGACATTCAGGAAAATACGCACGTCCAGGGGCGCAACTGCGGTCCTCCGAGGAAATGTGCCCCCACCCCAGACAAGTGTCGCCATTGACATTTCTGGATCTACCTCTGATCTGTCCGTATGCTCAATGTTGAGATCCCCTAGCCGGAGCTAAGTCTGAAAAGTTTACACTGCATACACAGTGATGGTAGTTTCAAACACAAAATTTGATTATTTGGTTGTGAAATTCACCCAGGCGGGAACAAACTGTAAATTGTTATGCGTTGCTTCCGGACCCCTAATAGTTCTTTTCCACATTTGCATTACCCCATGACAAAAACAAGGCAGATGGTAAGCAAAAAATATACACTACATACATAATGGAATTGAATAAGAGATCAACCGTAAACAATACCGTGCATTGTGTACGTAACACCACACCACCCGCTGCGGACATCAGGAACACAATTCACATCACATCACACAAGATACAGGTGTCATTAACAGCGGACCCAGGAGACAAGAGTGCCACCCCTACCCAACATGCAAAGAGCGGAGGCATGGCACAGGGGCGTGACCCGACAATTTAAGCCCATAGCGTGATTTTCAGGGGCCTGGTCCGTCTCTGTTGGGCCACTATCGTGATTTTCCAGGACCAACGCATGACTTATTTTCGGAGCCCAAGTGTGATTTTAAGGGTCTAACTTTTGAGGTCCCAGCGTGATTTTTAGGGGCCCGGCCAGTCTTGTTTGGTCCCCAGCTTCATTATCGATGACCACCGCACACGACTTCTTGATCCCAAGCGTGATATTAATGGGACCGTTGCAACTTTGTGGGGCTCCAATGCTATTTTGATGTCCCGATCCCACTTTTGGCAACCCCAGGTATGGTCATATTTTGGAGCCATGAAGCGATTTTTGGGGCTCCAATGTAATTTTCAGGGCCCTCGCTGCAATTTTTGGGGCATATTAATTTTCAGTGGTCTCTGCGCGACTTCTTGAAGCCTCCAATATGATTTTTTTCATGGGCTCCGGTGTGATCTTTGGGGGCCAGCGGGATTTTTATGGGGTCTGGTGCAATTTCTCTGTACCCCGGCGACATTCTTGGGGGCCCGGCAGTTTCAGGATTGTGGAACAACAGGGCACTGTCCCCTTTGTCCATCATTCGGTAGGCCATTGGCTCTTCCCAGACAGAAATTACCTATATGCGAAACCAGGAACGCAGCTGCAAACGCCCAACACTAAGTAATTAATGTTAGGAAACTTCTTCCAGTTCAATCTCCCGCTCAACACAAGCAAAAGGCATGGACACGGCTAATGCGAGTCCTTCACCTTGGCACCAGGCCTGGTGCCAAGGTGAAGGACCTGGTACCTGCGGTGGCACAGGTCACCAGTGATCACCAGTTTAACACAGTCATAGTGCATGTAGGGGTAAATAACATAGGTCATACTAGGAGTGAGGAGCTTCTGCGGGAGTACAGGGCCCTTCTGGCCACCCTGAAGGGTACAAATAGAGTCATTGTAACATCAATTTTGCCTATGGCTAGAGCCTCCCCTGAGTGGAGCTCTAGGGCACTGGCAGCTAACGCCAGGGTAGGAAAGCTCTGCCATGAGCTAGGTTTTACATTTGTAGACGAGTGGAGCAGGTTTTATGCATCGTGGGACCTCTATCAGAGGGATGGCCTGCACTTTTCTGAGAACGGGGTCCATGTGTTAGGCAAAGTATACGAGCATGTCCTTCAGGAAAACTAGGAAATGGGGTGGGGAGGGATGAAATTGCATTACCAACTCAGGAATATTCCAATAGTGTTAGCCAAGGCAATAGAACCTCAAAGTCTGCAAATAGGGGCAGCAGCAACTCAAGGGGACAAAGTTATAGTTCATCTAGTGATAAAAGAACTCCTCAATATGAAAAAGCCAAAGGTGGTTATGGAGCATTTGTTAAGAGTATGATGTTTAATGCTCAGAGTATCCGGTCCAAATTTGATGAGTTCAAGTGTTATGTTGCTGAGGAGGAACCGGATTTTGTTTGCATTACGGAGGCATGGGTCAGTGAAGGGTATTTTGGAGATAACTTACAGGACTATGAGATCCAGGGATACAATATGTTTTCGTGCAATAGGGGTCCAGCAATGAAAGGGGGTGGTGTAATGCTCTATATGAATAGCTTATTCAGTTCTCAAAAAGTAGCAGGTGGGGATAAAAATGTGTCTGTGGAGTCCATTTGGCTTGATGTCACTGTCGGAAAAGGCAACAGCAATACTCTTAGGATAGGAGCTTTCTACCGATCAGGAACCCTGCCACATTCTCAGCTCTCAGCAACTGGAGCTTGACAAGGTGATTTGTGAGGAAATCAGTAGAAACTTTAAGAGGAAGTGCCTTATTCTCGGTGACTTTAATCTAAAAGGTTATGAAAATGCTGGTGTCGGCACCCCATCATGCAAAATGTTTAGGAAATGCCTTGAAGAGGACCTGTTCTTACACCAGTTTGTATCGGAACCTACCAGGCATGGTTCATTCTTGGACCTTGTGTTCTCGGATTTAAGTGACTTGGTTCAAGACTTGACTGTAGGCGAAACTCTGGGAAAAAGTGACCATAACATAGTTAGATTCAAGGCACATGTAGGGGAAATTATCAAGGATAATTTGGTAAAGGTTCCAAATTTCAACAGAGCAGACTTTAACGGCATGAGAGCGGCTTTAAGTGCCATCAGATGGGAAGAAGAATTCTCCAATTTAAATTCCTGTGAAATGTGGGAAAAGTTCAAATCTTACTTGAAGGAAACTCAGATTAGACATATCCCCCAAAAGCAAAGACGCAAAAGAAGGGTAGGAAAGCCAGCATGGCTTGCATCAGACGTGATAAAAACAATTAAGGCTAAGAAAACTGCATTTAGAGTTTTTAAAGAAGCCTCAAATGTCGTTAATCTAAAGGCGTATCGAAAAGCTAGATACACTGTGAAGCAAAAAACCAGAGGAGCAAAGCGAGCAAAAGAACTGGATTTAGCTAGAAACTATAATGGGGACAGTAAAAAGTTCTTTAGTTTCTACAAGCTGAGTAAAGTTTCTAGCACAATTGGTCCACTGGAAGTAAACGGGACCACATTGGGTGAGGATAGTGAGATGGTTGAGGAGCTCAGCAAGCAGTTCAAATCAGTGTTTACATTGGAAGATATGACCAATCTGTCGACCGTACACCATAGTTCAGTGACATGGGATCTGACAAATGATGTTGATTTCATTGATAGTGATGTTGTTTACAATCATATCAGGAAAATAAAGCCAAATAAGGAAGCAGGACCTGATGAAATTTATGCTAGGGTGTTGCGGGAAACTGAAAAGGAACTGGCATTTCCACTTAGTATAATATTTTGTAGATCAGTTTCGCATAATGAAATTCCAACCGATTGGAAAAGGGCAAATGTAGTTCCTATTTTCAAGAAAGGAGAAAGAGGGAAAGTTGAAAACTATAGGCCAATAAGTCTCACATCCCTGGTCTGCAAGGTACTCGAATCAATTATCAAGGATATAATAGTTAGTTATCTGGAAGGTAGCAGATTGATTCAAGATACTCAACATGGGTTTAGAAAAGGACGATCGTGCCTCACAAACCTCTTGGACTTTTTGAACTTCGCCACAGAACAATTTGATCAGGGAAATCAGGTTGATGTAGCATATCTTGACTTTAGTAAGGCCTTTGACAAGGTACCCCATAAACGGTTAATGATACAGCTTCAGTCCCATGGTATTGCAGGTAGCATCTTAAAATGGATAGAGTTGTGGCTTTCAGATAGACAGCAAAGAGTGATGCTAAATGGTACAAAGTCATCATGGCAAAATATTCTTAGTGGAGTCCCCCAGGGGTCAGTACTAGGGCTATTACTGTTCATTATATTTGTAAATAACATTGAAAGTGGCCTAAGCAGTAAAGTTTTGAAATTTGCGGATGATTTGAAGGTCTTTAGGGCAATAACAGGTCAGGATGAGCATATCTCGCTGCAAAAAGACTTAGACGAACTTGTGAAGTGGTCCGAAGAATGGCAAATGAAATTTAACTTTGATAAGTGCAAAATCATGCATGTAGGTAAGCAGCATATGAAGGCTCCATACTTGATGGGTGGCCAAGTGCTATCAGTGACTCAACAGGAGAAGGATTTAGGTGTTATTCTAAACACAAAACTGGGGGCATCAGAACAGACCAAGGAAGCCAGGACGAAGGCACTGAGAATGCTCGGGGCAATAAATAGGAATGTATCATACAGAAGTGCGGAAGTGATCAGGAAGTTTTACTGTGCATACGTCAGGCCACATTTGGAATACTGCATCCAAGCTTGGTCTCCTAGCTATGAAAAAGATTGTTGGCTTTTAGAGAGAGTACAAAAGAGGGCTACAAAAATGGTTAATGGCATAAACAACCTGGCATATGAGGAAAGATATAAAAATTGAATATGTTTTCACTTAGATATAGAAGGCTGAGAGGAGATCTCATCGAGGTCTTTAAATTTGTCAATGGTCTGGAGAGGGGATACCTGAGGGAAATGTTTGAATTTAACAGAAATGATGCAATTAGAGGTCATAAATTCAAAATTAAAGTTAACCACAGCAGAACAAGGTTAAGGCAGACTTTCTTCACCAACAGGGTAGTGGAACACTGGAACCAGCTGCCAGAAAACATCGTCAGTAGCAGAACATTGAACATCTTTAAAAACAGCATAGACAATCATTATAAGAATAGAGGGCTTGCTTTTCAGTATTACAGGGAGGGCTGATTGGCAGATTTGGTGGGCAACTGGTTCAGTGTACAGAGTGTAACCAAGAAGGGCCCTTGTGGCTCATAGTTGCACTAATCTTTTATGTCTTTATGTCTTTATGTCTTTAATGCGGCGGGCAATTCACGCCCTACTCGCATGTGTCGCCGCTCTGGCGGCTGCGTCTGGAAGCTTTCGCGAGTTGTCTCCCATTGGCACGGTATGGTCGAGAGCGAGCTGTCGGGGGGGGCGTGTCCGTGTATTGACAACACATGAAACATTTTTCCAATTGATATTGTAAAACTGCAATCCATGGATTGGGTGGTGAGGCCATGGTTCACGCAACAAGCTCTACTAAGCAATTGGATCCTGGTTCATAAAACCACCCCATAAATGATTCAAATTGTTTTTTTAAAGTATATCTTGGACGTTCTATTATTATTTTGGGGGCCAGATAATGCTTCATTGACGTTATAAACCTCCCATCTCCTTTCACTACATCTTAGCAACAGAGCTATTTCATAGCCATCCAGCTCATTCTGTGTTGCCGGAGTCGGAAATTTGCCGCTATCAGTTGTTGCTTATCGATAGGAGACCATTGGTAGCCTGCCCGTTGAACTGTCAATGTTATTTGGCCGACCGAGGACTGCAAGGCGGAAACAGCGTAGACCGGTGTCTCTCACTCCATGGCTACAGGGCAAATTGTCACCTGTGGCTCGGACACTTGCCCGTGGTGAAGCTGTCACGCAACGCATAACTGTGAAGCGGCGCAGCCTACCAGCAATTATCGGCGTGGAGCGCCACAGCCCACGTTCCGAACGGCCAGCCATAGTTGAAGGTACCCTAGAACATTTCACTGCAAGCGAGTACCTAGGCCTACCTAACTACTTCTCCCTGCCGGGAATTTTTAAATTACACCGTCACTTTGCTGTTCGGATCATATAAAATGTGGATATTGTTTTCAAACTGTCAACTTTCTTCTTAGTGGTTGAACGGAAGTCGTGAAACTTGGAAGAGAAGTCGCACGTAAATACGCACAATTTTATAACCAGCCTGAGCTCATAACCACGGGAGAGCAATGTTGCAATCAGGGGTGGATCCAAGAAGTGTCATGGGGGACACTTGTCTGGAGGGGTGTCATTTCTTTGGAACGGCGCCACTGTGAAAGCACCTGTAGGTGTGCTTTCACAAAATTTTGCAAAATTTGAGGGAGCGGGATGCACTCGGCCCTTCCCGAAGGGGCGACTTTCCTTCCAAGGGGTGCCATTTTTCAATCATAGGGGCGCTTCTGGGTGAAACATTCAAGCTGGTGCACTGGGACCTCTGCGGATGGGCGCCTTTTTCGGCCTGATGGTCGCCACCTTCTATGTAGGGACACATATCCTCACTGCCACATCCTTTATCCGCCCTGGATGTCATTCCATCGAAATGTGTCTCCATAAAACAGGAAACCATGGGCAAGGTTATTGTATGTTCATATTTACTCAAATAAAGCCATCATCCAATACTTTATGTTTTTCCTGCTACAAGAGGGCAACGTTTAACATACCTACAGCATGGCTCGATGGTGATTGGGAAATCGGGGCAGCACATGTGACATAAGATTAGATGTTCACAAGAAGCGATAAGGAGTGGAAATGTTAAACTTTGGTGCAGTATTTTGTGGTAAATTTGCAATATAAGTTTTAAACAAAATCTTTCTTTCGAATACCATGTTTATGAAGGTGACTAATATGATGGGACTGCTTATTTTCTGTGGAAATGCTTAGTTTTCAGGTTATGAGCAAAATATTGCTAAAAAATTGGGCATTTAGTTAGGTAGCATTCCACAAAAAACAAATGTTAAAAAATGTATAAAATGTAACCTAACCTAATCTGCCCTAGCCTAGCATAACCTAACTTTGGAAAAAAAAGAAAATGCCAAGGAATTTATCGTCCGAAAATTATCAAAATTAGAAGAGAAACATAACCCATCCTAACCTAATGTAACCTAACCTAACGTAAGCTGCTCTTGAAGAAAAAGAATGGTTCTATCTTGTCCAAACGTACCGCGTCCCTGGTGTATCCTCCAATTTCGAAACGGTGGTTACATCCATGCCCTTCGGTACGTCAGATTTGGGCTGTGTGTTATCCGCCGCTGATAGTTCACCCCTCACTGATAAGCACACCGTGAAAACATCGCTAACAGGTCGGTCGGTCAGCCCACCTGGAAACCGGCGGACAAGCCGACCGGTAGTACTCAACCAACTCACTGGTTTTCGGGGAAGCTGGCCATCGAAAAGGTCATTTGCCCCCACCCCACACCACCAACTTTACAAAGTGATACCCATAGCGATGGAGGATGTAGACCGATTAGATTACGTGCTGAGCGGGACTGAGCTGAGCGGCTTAACAGTTTTCTATTTGGTCTGGATATTTTGCGTGTTCTATATTTTGCACCTAACCTCAACCTGCCGGAGTACGTGAATTGAGTAACTTCCTGCTCAAACCCTGCCTGCCGGAATTAAGTAACTTTCTGCTCAAACCCTGTTTGCCGGAATTGAGTAACTTTCTGCTCAAACCCTGCCTGCCGGAATTGAGTAACTTTCTGCTCAAACCCTGTTTGCCGGAATTGAGTAACTTTCTGCTCAAACCCTGCCTGCCGGAATTGAGTAACTTTCTGCTCAAACCCTGCCTGCCGGAATTGAGTAACGTTCTGCTCAATCCCTGCCCGCCGGAATTGAGTAACTTTCTGCTCAAACCCTGCCTGCCGGAATTCAGTAACTTTCTGCTCAAACCCTGCTTGCCGGAAATGAGTAACTTTCTGGCATTGGTTTTACCCGTAGAGTGGGTGGGACTGGTCAGTCAGCCTTGCCAAGGCCCGGCGATCGAAGGGTTAGCGATACCATTTATGGCCGGCCTGACTTGTGTGGTCAGAAACCCGCCGCATGCTTTGGACGAGTGTAATGAGGATTGTGTGTCCACCTTCGATTTTCATTGAAAATGGCTCTTCTCTTGTATTGATGCTGGTGAAATTTGCACGCGGCTAATTTCGACCTTTTATATTTCATATGAAGGATGACATCAATAATCCACTATTCGAATTCATATTCTCCATGTTCTGTCCTTGCTTTTCAAATTACTTATATGATGTTGCGTATATAATGGCATGTCTAATGGGAGGCCTCTGGCTATCACACTTGTTATACATGATCAAAGTACAAGCAAAAAACTATTCACAAGAAAGGACGCCATAGAAAAACTTATTAGACCTCCAGAGGTCAGACATCGGACATCGAGAGGTAGCATGCGTAGGATTCCCTCCACATTCTCGCATTCCCAACGAATGGCTATGTTGAACTTCGGGCCAATACTGGTGGCAATTGTTTAGAGACGATGAGCCCCGATTAATGTTTTCTGCTCAAATATATTTTGTTAGCTCTATGGAAGTTGATGGACGTAAAATTGTGAAACCCAGAATATCGCTGAGTGCCGATATCTGCCTAAGAAAGGTTTGGTGATCTGACTACACGGCAGTGTTAGTGCATATCCAAGTTTTCTTGCTTTTGTAACACGTTCACAGGTCTCGAAGGAAATAGCCAAAACTAGTGTGGTATGTGTATATGTGCAATTACATTCCAATATTTAGTGCGCGATATGCGGGGTGAGCAATCTCGCAGTAGTTGCCGGTCTGTGAATGAGAGAAAAGAACGTTCTAAAGATACTGAATGACTGGCCGATAACTGTCGTCGGCATTGTGCAATTTTCCTGTATATACCAGTATATTCAAATACGTTCAATCGTTGGTGGCAGATACGTTGGTGTCAGGTCACGGAGAAGACACAGCAATACGGCCGGCAGGCTGCATGACTATGTCTTCTCCAACATACATTGTGGTTAGAGATATACATGGTGGTCGTGAGAAGGTCCACGACTCAAACAGAGACGTTTTAGGCTCACAGCAATATCTGTTGGAGTAGTCACAGTAGTATTACGTACCTACAGATCATTACCATTTCAGCATACTACAGTGCCATACATACCATGCATTCAGGAAGCTTTCCGAGAACTACATGTTCAGACACTGGAAGCCTAGGTGAGTGTAAGTCGACGTCGGCGTAGGCTTACATAGAGCAACAGCTGAGTGTATGTCGACGCGCATAGCGATTCACACGCGTCCAAAACCTAATATCGCCTCTGGGACAGATAATACATATATGCTCGGAGTTTATCAGAGTGCACTAAAGCATTGGCAGTTCTCCTAGGTAAGTGGGTGTCGCAAACGTGCGGGGAGGGAAGCAGGGAAGTATCTTGAGCCTTGAGACTGGGAGCGACGCCTCTTGTCACTTGAATAGGCCCAGCTATCCGGAAATGCACAAGGGAAAAGGTGAGCAAGGAGGCCTACGGGACAGAAGGTCATGCTGTTAAGGAGGCCCCAAGACTGGCAACGAGGCCCCCAGGAAGTCTGATCTGGTCTGCGTAAGAGACGTACGACAGATATTTGGAGGAGCCCCTGGGACGAAAAGGATGCCACCGAGACGGGCAAGAAGCCACCCAGGTTAAACAATAATTCCAAGATGGACGGGGGGGGAGGCACATAGTTAGGGGGAAATTTAAATTATTTCCTTCGGTCGTTGTAATTCCTCTCTGCTACTATTGTAAATACCAATTTTATTCTAACCTATAAATATCTATCTAAGGAATTTTTACTAATACAATCGGCATGTCTGTGTATTCCTTTGAAAAAAGATTCGCGCAATAAAAGACAGTCTGGTAAACTTAGCTCTTTTAATACCATATACGACACCTAGCATCTTGCAGATTGGAAGATATTGCACCTGTTATCCTCCAAAGAGGAAGGAAGTAGGGACAGTCTTCACCCTCAGAAAATATTAGCTCGAGGGTATGTTGCCTGTTCACGGAACCTGCGGTCGCTGCAGCTCTGCTGTCAAAATAGGTTCTGCCTTCCACCGAAACTTCAGTAGCGGGATGCGCTTGACCTTGAACGCCCTCGGGGTCCATCGCGGTCAAAGCATGCGTCAAATCATACACCCGTTATTGCAGTATTCCATGTAAATGCTTTTTCCCACGTGAATATGGTAAGTTTCGTAAAGCCCTTTCCAAATCTGCCATTAGAATTGCGCTACTCCGAATATTTCATGAAATATTGGGCTTAACGTGGTTTTTCCCCATAGCCCTCAATGCATTCGGCCCTCCAGGCTAGTTTACGGTTTTGCTGCTTGGCGGCGCCACGGCCCTCCCCATCTACCAATGTATGACGTAAAAGAGAAATGCCTGAGGGGAAATTCTGACGTGTCTGATTGGTCCATTCGTTTTCGCTTACTATCACTACATCGTATGCGCATGCTTTCCAAACAGGGCTCGGTAATATTTGATCCTTGAAAATATTTGGGAACTGGCGGCGCCGTACTTCGCTTCTGAATCGTTTTGGGTGAAACCGTATGGATGTGCCCGGCGTTTTAGATACTTAATCTCTTGCTTGGCTTGTTTTCGTCCAACGTGAAACATAAAAATATAAAATTCATCGTTTAGAGAAAAACCCACACGAGGGATGGGAAGAAGATAGGTTCGCTGAGGTAAGGCAGTGGCTTGGTTTGTGTTGGTGCTGATCGGGAAATTTGTGCTTTGAGATGCAGTGTATGAATGCAGTGTATGAATGTGAGTAGGATGACAGAACAACTGGTTTTCAGTGCAAATGCTTACTTTTCAGGTTGTGAGCAAAAGAACTGGGTTTTTTAATGCCTTTGTTTTAAAATGACAAATGCAGCGTAACCTAACCTAGCCCAACCAGTAAATTTGGGTATTATTGTAGATGAAGGTGTATTTTGATTCTATGCACCTAGTTAAAGGAAAATAAAAGTGAAAATGATTGTAGCCACCCTTGATGCACCCTGAAACCTGGATAACTAACTAACAATGGTAACCGGTAACCACCCATTTTCTCTGCAAGTGATTACTTTTTATTTGGCAAAGAAATACCTTCATATATGATCATACTCTTCACTCTACAAACATAGCCCATTGCATATGATTATGCATACCTGGTATGACAGATGTGATGATGAGGAAATTCAACACTTCATGCACTCAATTCAATACTCATTGACATTGAAAACCATCTGGTAAATTTGGAGATTTTGATGTGATGTCAGGAGTGGCCACATAGTCTTGGCCACATTGAAACATGTTATCCAAAAAAAAGTATTCCAGAGAATCAAAACTTACCATAATCTGCAATAATACCCCAAATTCTCTGCCAGTTTCTCAACAGAGACAGCCAGGGAGGTTTCCAGTATGGAAAGATGATTTGAAGATGGATGGAAGAGGGGCTTCTGTGTAAATACAGATTATATATCATCTTATGGCTCCTTATGTTAGGTTAGGTTTAGGCTAGGGTATTATATTTAAAATTAAAAAACACCTACAGTGTATCACATGATTTCCATTAAATACATTGCATTACATCAATTCTGTCATTTATCACAATTTCCATAATGTGATGAGAATGTGGAGTTGGATGTGGAAACTGATCATTTTTGGTATGCATGTACTGAATAGATAGCAAGAAGCATTGCATTTCTTCTTTACCACATCTGTGAAACACCAGGTACATACTTCAATAAGTACAGTGATGACACAGTAATTTGTTGCCAACTGAAAAGTGAGCATTAGTGGAGGGAATGAGTTGCTGCATGGCCTTAATCAAAAGCATAAGCACCCATTTTAAACATTTGTTCCCAGAATACATAATTACAATTAAAGCATGGGGATGTGGAACTAGGGTGGGAATTAAAGCAGTTCTTAAGAAATTTCATCTCTTAAAACATTTTTGCACTCCAGATTCATACTAGATAGAATGGGCTCAACATGTTCTCCAACACAAACATGGAGAAGGAACAAAAATACCACTAAAAAACTAATACAAAATTGAATAAAATATCCACCATACATGTTATTCTACATACAATTACCAAATAAACTAGCCACTTTGTACCATGAAGCACATAGACAACACCTGAGCACATACCACACCACACCACAACCAGAGGAAATGCTGACCACAAAGCGCCAATCCTCATGCATGCACACTGAATAGTGGCCTCCGGTCCCTACAAATTTGGACAATGTGTCTCCAGAAACCTGTTTTTGAGCCACCTTATAGTGGAAAACTGATAGTTTTAAGAGACCACTTCCGGAATCCCGGAGGCCACTGATAGAAATTTGCTTTGTTAGCATTATCTGTTCTGAAAACTGTCTTTCAAACAATCAATGCAAGGTATTTTTAAATGATGTCATAACCATTAGCAACTTTGAACACGTGTTTAACAGTGACATACTGCAAACACAAGACGTTGTTTGCGGATGGCTATTGCTTCTGACTGTCATGTGCAAGGCAGTATGTCCGGCCCATACAGTGCATCAAATTGGTGGAGTATGTAGTAGGTGTGTATTATGAGCTGAGGGTGCAGCATGAATTATTTGTTTGTTTTCCATTTGGTTAGCCTTGTACTGAGACCAACAGTGAAAGGAAAGCGCATTGCTCCTGTGAGTTATGAGAGACAAAGCTGAGCTGATCATCACAACTCCCTGTCTTGTGGTGCCATCCATTGTTCACTTTGTTTCTATGCTCTGATGTGACCAAAAATGATGATGTGTATTACTTATGCATATCACATAGGTACTGACTAGGTACATATGATTTTCCCATCAGTTACCAGCAAATAGGTTCCATCCATACACAATAATATGTCCATGAAAATGTACTCTGGAAGAAATCTGTTTGCACTCTGACTCCAAACCAGGAAGGCACAGGAACTGGAGTGTACCTTAAGCAGAATTTGTATGCTTGGAGTAGCCACTACATCTGCTAATATGTTGTCAGAAAATATTTATGATGCAAGGTAAGAAAAATTAAATATAGAGAAGTAAAGCTACTATTCAAGTTTGATTAGTATATTATCATGGTTAATATATTCAGTGTATTCATACAACAATGTGCAGAGACTTGAGTGCAGTGCAGCTTTAAATGCTCCCAGGTCCATTAAGGCTACTACATCATCAGGTAGTGAGTTCCAGGTTGCACAGCATCTGAGGTGAGAAAAAAAATATTTTCCTGCAATCCACTGATGCATGCCTGTCAGCCAATTTCCAGGAGTGTCCACTTGTGTTCATCAATGGTGCCACCACAAACATGCCAGGGATCTTGATGGCAGAATAGTCATGAAAAATCTTCAACATTTGATAATGTCTGCTCAAATCAGTCTACCTTTCACTGAGTACAAAGCAAGTTTTCACAATCTGGCACCATAATCCAGACTATCCATCCCCTCTATGCTTCATGTCCACCTTCTCTGTACTGAGTCTAGTCACATTAAATCATCTATGTAGCCTGTATTCCAAACACATGATGAAAACTCCAAAAGAGGCCTGACATGAGTAATGCATAGTGCTTTCATAAATTCAGGAAAATGATATAGAGTAGAACTTAGCAGGTTGCCGGCCAGACTCCCAGCTTTCTGTACTATATGAGCAATGAGGTGATGGGAATGCAAGTTTGTATCTACTGTGATGCCTAAGTTAGTATGCATCTAAATAAAGCTCACATGAAATGCATCCAGGTAATAATGTCCATAAGGACCAATATTTTTTTAGTCATATGAGCCACTGCATGCTTTGAGAATGACATGTTTCTTGGAGTTCATTACTAGTTCCCATGACTTGGCAGTATGAACCAGGGCATCTATATCTTTTTGGCCCAGTGAAATACCAGCCAGCAGGTCTGACAGTACTTCAGTTTCATATAAATCTTTTAAAAATTTACAATTAGAAAATTAAAAAAAATAAATCTTGGAGTGATCTCAGTGAACAATCTGCCCATGCAGACTGTCTCCCAAATTGGTTTCATGAAATAATTATGTCATCAATTGCATCAACCATTGCTAACTGAGAGGTAAGCCCTTGCAGGGAAGTAGCTATTCCATCATCTTAATCATGTTCAGGGACATCATTTTGAGAACAAAGTTCAAATAAATTACTGGCTATCTTCGCTAATAAGTCATGAATAGGTGCAATGTACCAAGGGATGCATCTAGTGGGAAATCCCCTCAGTAGCCAAAGTACTCACAAAAATATACCCATGATATATGCAAATTGGATAGATATTGCCTGAGTATAGGTGGGTGATGTATTCTCAAAGTTCACAAACAAATATTTATGATAAATAGGCACGATGTGATGTGAATGCACCAATAACATTTCTCCTGGCAGAGCTCAGGATGAATCACACTTAAACTCATCTTGGGCCACACAACCAGGATCATCCTTCAACAGGCACTTCTCTGAAGGACTAGTCCCACAACTAATGAGCAGAGTTCACCCGCGATTCATTTGAATTATTGCTAATTTCCGTTGTCCAAAATCTCAAGCACTCCCAAAATGCATATCATGGCCCCGGTCGACCTTTGCACCATTCCGAGTTTGTGCACACCATTCGCCACCGACGCATAATACACAGATCTGCCTCAGACCTCAAAATTGGCTGTGGTTAAGTTATTAGTGAAGAATGAGGTTATAAGCCAACTTCATGAGCAATGGTACAGACAATGGTAACAAAAGTATACTTGATCGATGTCAACAAAGTTCACAAATGCGCACCGACACCCGAAACCAGCTCACAACGCACACCTGATAAAACAAACCCCACGTAACTATTAGATATAGATTTTGGAATGTAAAATGGTGTAATGAAAATTATGCTAAAACAATCCATCTAAAATAGTTTTATTCTAACCACCGAGAGAAAGTGTTTTCTCTTGAAGATGAACCACAAGAACAATTATCGATTGTCCCAGTGAATTGTGGCCGCTATCCAAGGGCCGTTCAGTTTTCACTTCACTCTTTCACTTTGACATTCTAGTTAATACTAGGTGACACTTTATCACATCACTAACCCATAACAAAGTTATTGCGATGGATTGCACCTTGCCTTGCCTTTCTGCCTTGCCTTGCCATGTTCGTGCACACACGTTTTTTTTTCGCTCAAGCCACGTCCCAGGTCTGGTGGTCGAAGCGCCCTCAAACCCAAATAACTACCAAACGTCACAGGTCTGGCTGCCAGATAGTATTCACGATCTTGCTAAGTTCTCAGTTTTATGGTCGTTTTCTCGACATTTTTTAGTGCTAGAGGTGTCCTCAGCTCTTATCCCATCGCTACATTATATGTGTCTACCACTTCCAGAATAAACTTAGCACGAGGAAACAAAATGTTAAGAGTATTATAAATATGAAGTTCCAGTAAATATTTAAGTTGGAAAGTATTGTTTCAAGATTACAGGTGTGGAAAAATTACAAAAGATGACAATTGGCAACCAAAGTGATGTAGTGGCATGTAAGTGATAGGAGGCCTATCAAAGGAAGGCAGTTGAAAAACAAGTAAGGTGTCAATTAATTGAATGTTGGTCACCATGTATTTTTCAAATAACATATCCTGACCTAGCCTAAACTAAAATAACTGGAAAATGTATACTTGAAGGGTGATTTTTCCATTTCAGGAATTTATTTCCATTTCAACATTTATGAATGTTATGTTTTGACCACCAATTTTCTCTGCAAATGCATACTGTTCAGTTGGAAAACAAGGTAATACCGAAAGGGGGGCTTTGAGTTAGAGAGTATAGCACAGAAGATAGTGTTGAAGGGATGAAATGTAGCTTAAACTAGCTTAACCTAACACAGTTGGGCTAGGTTAAGATAGTTTAATAGCATTGACCCAGCCCGCTCATTGCTCGCTGCTCGGCGCGAATCTCATGTGGGCAGCTGGTGCAGTCATAGATCTGAGACGGCGCGAGGTTACATACGGAGACTGTGTTGTCCCCTCGCTCGAGGAGCGGCAGATACCAGACCAGTTGAGATCGGTCTCGCACAAATACACCACGTGCTGGACAGTGCGACCGTGCGTGAACATCAGCGCAACCGCGTGATGCGATCGTTGGCACACCACATTCGGCGACGAACGAATAGATGGGATCTTCCAACACAAATTCGTTGGTTCCGACAGCACTGGAAGCGGATCGGCGTGACGGTAATGCATCAACATGCGGAGCACGACTGTGTGCCTGTGGTTTCCCGCAACTGGCTTGTTGAGCTGGTCAGAACTATGCACGCCGAAACCGCACACGGTGGCCGTGACAAGCTTGTCGACTTGGTCGGTCGGCAAATTGTTCGTCCTGGTGCGAGCAACATAGTCGGTGCTTGCACAAAGTGGCAGCCGCCCAAGCCGTCGCGTAGATAAACCATCCACCAACACTGCGAATCGGGTTGAACGCGCCATTCGTGTTTATGGTTGCGGATTTGGTTCCGTTCCCTCGCACTGGGCGTGGACATATCGGTTGCCTGATCATGTTCGACCACGCCTCCAAGTTTGGTATCGCAGTACTGATCCGATCCAAGTCTCCGCCAACCGTCGCTATGACGTTCAGGCAGCGCGTGCTTTCTGTCCTATTGCGACCGGCGGTTCGCTGTTTGACTGATAACGGCGGCGGGTTCTGCGGATACGATGCTTTCTGTCCTATTGCGACCGGCGGTTCGCTGTTTGACTGATAACGGCGGCGGGTTCTGCGGATCCGAGTTCCAGGCATTGCGATAGAGCATCGACCACGTTCGTTCCACGGCGGTGCGCGCCCAGGGTCGTGGCGTGGTGGAGCGCTTGACCAGCACGCTTGGCCAGTCCCTGCGCAGGCTGAACTGTGCGCCAGGCGACTGGCAGCTGCGCCTGCCTCGTGCTCTTTCGGCGTACGACACGTCCGACCATGGGTCGTTCGCTGAGTACCTGCTGGGGGTGTGCACAAGACCAGCGATATCCCGTGTGTTCCAGTAGCGACCCAACGTGAGTGGTGCATAGGACACCCAAGCTTCGCACCATTCCGCACTGGTGACCATGTAAAGAAGGCGATAGTATGTTCGGGAAGCTTGCGCTAGCTAGCAAATGTGAGCGCCGCTACAACGGCCCATTGACAGTGACGCGGGTGGACGATAATGGGGTGACCTGCCAAGTCGAGGATGGAGATGGCCGTTCAATGCGCGCCCACCATACGCAGCTGAGAATGTGGAAGAGCGCGCCAGCATGCCCACAGCGAGCATCTCAGCGCGTGCATGACTGTGCAACTGGACGGCCAGCGAGACAGGGAGCGCAGAAGCAACTTCTGAGCGGCTGCGCGCGCCGCAGCTGTTTGCGCCGTTGCCTGGTCCGCCGCATTGGACTGAGCGATGCGAGGCGTCTCAGTAGACGGTATCGCTGCGCTCTTGTCTGCAGTCACCGCGGAGCGAGGAGAAGACAACGCACACGTCAAGTTGACAACCGCCATGCGTAGGCCACCGCAGGCACCGCGACGAGTAAGATTTCAAATGACAACTGAAACGAAGAACCCGGAGACAGCAGACGGCAGTCCGACACTTTCCACCCCTGTTTGCCACTGTGTAGGTCTGCGCGGACTAGGCGACCTTCGCACTGGCTGTATGATGTGGCAACCGTGTGATGTGGCAACTGTGTGATGTGGCAACAACGCGGTGTGATGTGATTGCGTTGGCTGGTGTGGGAGGGGAGGGGGGGGTGTAACTGGCCCGTACTCTTGCACAACGCGTCGCATTCTGGGGCGTTTGCGCATGTGCATAGGACATTTGCGCATGTGCATGGGGAATTTGCGCATGTGCGCATGTGCGCCCCGGTGGCCGGCTATGGGAGGGTTGTTGTTGGCTGAACTTGGTAAGTGTCGGGTGCGCGCAGTGGTGTACGAGTAAAGTGTAATATACGTGGAGTGTGGAGGCGACCGGTAGTGGCGACAGTTGTGTTGTGTGCTTACTGTATAGCCTCAACTAACCGTCCTGATAGCTCGCAGCATCAGCACGGTAGCCCGATAGCTAGCAGGTGAATTGCCAACTGCTTCTCCGATTGGTATGTGCAAGAGAACGAGTCCCACGAGGAAGTGTCCCATGAGTGTAACCATTTTTGGTATCATGATCAATGATACCGGATAATCCCTTCCTCAGAGTGTTGGGTGATCCCTGTATTTTGATGACTGCGATATGGTCATGAACCTCACGGACGCCGCTGATGCAAAGACAGCTGCAGCTAGCCGTCAGTCACCTGGATAACTGTGGTATTAAGAATGTTTTCCGCCTTACCACGGCAAAAACTGTTGCCCTTCATTTCTGTTGCCACCGCCTGTGTCACAATATGGAGGTTGTGTTATACGGGAAGAGGACACCGGTGCAGCCGGTAGTCTGGCTTCTGGGGGTGCAGTTTGATTGACGTTTGACCTACCGACATCGTCTCAAAACGCTGCGAGATAAATGTGTTAAAACTCTGAATATCTTAAAATTTGTGGCTCGTATGTCTTATGGAGAAGACCGGGCAACGCTCCTCATGCTATGTCGATTTCTTGCCCGTTCAAAACTTGACTATGCTTGTTTTATTTACGAGGGAGCTTGTTTAACCAGTAAACGTATACTGGACGCAGTTCACCCGGCGCCTCGCACCATTACTGGAGCTTTCCGCACATCTCCAACGACTAGTCCCCTAGCGGAGGCTCTGGAGCTCCCACTCCGTCTGCGCCGTGAACAGTTCGGAATGCGATGCGCCTGCAAACTGCGGCAACGTCCGAGTTGCCCAGCATATGTCTATGTATATTCTCACCGCGCACCAACTACCTTCTCTGACGAACGGGCTGAGATTGCCGTCTCGTACCGTGTACAAAGGCAACGACTTTTCCGTGAGAGCGGTGTCCGGCTTCCAAGTATTCGGCGAACTAAGCACAGGTCAATCCTTCCCTGGGAACTGATCACACCTGAAGTGTATATATCCCTCGCCAGCACAAAAGAAGCCGATGCCGCTCGGTACGAATTTTGAGCGTTTGCTATGGAGCACACCGAGTACTGCCCATGACTCACTGCTACATACACATATGGACCCAGCACGGAGGGTTCAGAGCCTGTGGCAATCATCATCGTGTACGGATGAGTGTGCTGGCCACCGTCAGTTGGTTGACCGCCGCACGTATGCCGCAGTTGAGAGCCTGTGCCAATCGTCACGGTGCACGGATGATTGTGCCGGCCACCGCCAGTTACCTCACCGTCGCACACGTGTGCCGCAGTTCAGAGAAGAGAGCCCGCCTGCCTACCCCGAGCTGATCGGCTTCGTGTTGTTCACGACCAACTCGTGGCTAATTCCGAGCGGCTTGCCGCCCTGGTTCTGACGAAGCCCACACCGATAGACCGGTCCACAGTTATCAGGTGAGCTCGGCCTCTGAAGACTCGTCACCACAATCGCGTATATGGAATGTCTAGGTGTCCAATGAGCACTAGATATAAAGACCACTTCCCACCTTAAACCGATCCGAAGGCAGCACCTTCGGTCCCGACGGCCTTCTTCATTAGTCCAGACTTCAGTTTAGGTGAGCCGTGGACATTACTTCAGGTTACAGATGAGCTGTGGACTGAAGTACAGATTACATGCAAGCTGTAGGTTGGACCACATATCACCTGTGAATTGTAGACCGGACCACAGATTGCAGATGAGCTGTAGATCGGACCACAAATTGCAAGTGAGCTGTACACAAAAGTGCAGATTACAGATGAGCTGTAGGTCGGACGACAGGTGAGCTGTACACTGAAGTACATATTTCAGGCAATCTGCAGATCGAACCACATATCATAGGTGAGTTATAGACCGAGCCTCACAGATTACAGTTGCGATGTAGACAGGACCGAGGTGTAGACCTGACCGCAGGCGAACTGCACACAGGACTGCACTTGTGTTCTGGTTGTCACGCCGTTCTCCTTTGCTCCCCGTTACGTACCGGGCCGCATTTGAACTCTAGACAGGACCGCAGATTACACGTGAGCTGTACACCAGACTGCAGGCTAACTGCACACAGGACTGCACTTGTGTTCTGGTTGTCACGCCGTTCTCCTTTGCTCCCCGTTACGTACCGGGCCGCATTTGAACTCTAGACAGGACCGCAGATTACACGTGAGCTGTACACCAGACTACACTTGTGTTTCGGTTGCTACGTCACTGTCCTTTGCTCCTCGTTATGTGCACGCTGTGTTGAACAATTCCACTTCGGTGCCTCATCTACTCGGGAAATGAACGCGCAGGACCAGTGTGCTCACAGCTGTGTTAAACGCTGTCGTTTGGTTTGCCGGCGGTGGCGTTTGAAGGCGCAGCCGGCGCAGCCGGCGTGGGATCAGTGTTGACATGTCTTCTGGTCCGTTCAGCTGGTGTTCTGTGCTGCCGGTTGTTCTCAGACCGTGTCTCGGACGACCTGCAGTCGTTGCCACACGTGACTGATATACCTTGCTGGCTGATGCCGATGATGGCTGATTTTCAGCCCGCTGCCAGGAGACCGTGTTGTTTCCGCGCCGCTAGTCTGTTAACGTGCTTGACAGGACTGTCCGTCGCAGGCGGCCGCTGCCATGTTGGTGTACCATGACCCAGACCTGGCTGATGCGCCGTTGCCGGTTTTCAGCCCCCGCCGCCAGGTCGCCGTTTTGTCTCCGCTCCGCTAGCCTGTTAACGTGCTTGGCATGAGGAGAACTGTCCGTCGCAGGCGGCCGCTGCCATGTTGGTGTACCGTGACCCCGACCTGGCTGATGCGCCGTTGCCGGTTTTCAGCCCCCGCCGCCAGGTCGCCGTTTTGTCTCCGCTCCGCTAGCCCGTTAACGTACTTGGTATGAAGAAGAACTCTCCGTCGCAGGCGGCCGAGGTTATGGTGGTGGACGCCCCCGCCATGACCCCGGCCGTCTGCCAGCAAATCGTCTCGCAAATCTCTCGGGTAAGTTCTGCCCGGCCCACCGCCGCGCGGCTGATCCGCACCTGCCGTCGGCTCGGCAACACTCGCGGCAACATTCAGGACATTTCACAATTCCGCGGCCCACCTGGAAACAGTGGGTGGCGCCCTTAGCCGTGATCGTGCATCAAACGCGTCGTGAAGCATCTAATATACAAACGAACAAACGGCTCGGCAATTATGGTTCGATTCGTTGTACGTGTTTTGAATTTCCGAAACAAAATTTGATACGGTTTTGTTCATACAAAGGACACACACACACACACAACTTGCGTAGATTCATCTTCTGAAACTTATGTTTGCACAATTTTATTTCTACATACGCCTACATAGGTTCTAAGGGTCGTGAAAATTTATATATCCACACCCGCATTCGTTTGACTTTTTTCCATTTCATCTGCGTTTCAATATCATGTATTATGTCCTTATCCTGAACATTACAAGTACTACCAATACTACTTCACGACCCACACTGGATAATTGACTTATTCTTCCGTTTCCGTTTTTGTTTCCGTGATTCTATAACAGTTAAAATAATGAATTATCGTTAGTTGTGACATGTCGAAGATGATGTGATGATGAGATGTGGGATCCGAACCCATCATCTTCTGATCAAGATTCCGGCGCCATATCGACTGGGCTTCCGCGACAAGTCCAAGTTTGAGAAGATCTCCAGAACCTCCTACCACTCATGGCCACCCATAAGCAGTGATTCAGGAAGGATCTCAGAACCAACGCTAAGACGACGATCAGAGACCGCATGCCATTGTAATACCTCGGAAAGGTATCAGAGACCGGTGATCCAACCGGTCGTGACTGTACTCATACTGAGTGTAGTCACGGTTCTGGCCTCCTCCACCGAGGCCGAAATAGTCTGAATTACTTGACCTAGGTCACAATATTCAGGCATCTTCGGCATAGGTCGCAATATTTTTCATCTTGGTCGGAATTAAATGGACATTTATTTTTATATTTTCGTTTCCTTGCCCTTCTTTGGCATCTTGTGTTCTTGCGGTGGATACTGGAACCGAGCTGAAATGACCGCGTAGGAACGGGTTCAGAATAAATTACCATTTCGTGGGATGAAAGTGGGAGCACTGGTTTGCTTGACCGGCGGATGCACGTCACCTCCAGCCCGCACTACCCCAAGTATTCAGCTGATCGCATGTTTTACAGCGACTTGGCGACCACGACATTTTTTACCGTCTCTCGAGCCGTATGGCTGCTGTTATATCTCAATGGCCAGGGGTGTATCATATAGCTGGCATCTGATCGCTGTTGCTAGCTGGGAACTCGATGTATTTATGTGATAAGCCGGCCGTATGCGGATGGCGCCAGTTTTAGACCGGTAGACGGTGGTCTTGTGAGTAGTCACGTGACCACAGCTAACCTTGACGTGTTGACGCTGCTGATACGGGTCGCTTTAGGTTCAGCGGCAGGCGCGTAAGTGGCAGTCTGCTGTGTTTGACTGAAATGGTACAATATGTTCAGGCTGTGCGTATCGGTGATCACAATGTGCGCCGAGTAGGATTGCCGGCAGCTATGTACCTGGGGACAGGCTGCCTGCCAGCTCAGTTCAGGGCACTGGGCAGAGGCATTTTCGGTGTTCTTCACTCATTTCCGCCTATCCCCATTACTTGATCACCTTTTGCGTGACCAGAGGATGCTTTTCATCCGAGTACGGCTGCAGAACGTGTCCGATCAATTGGTTCGTCGCGTCTTGTGACGGTGTAACATGCCCAGATGTTTCAGTAGTTCTGCTGTATATCTTGTAAGCCATGCGCATCTGCAGTGTTCACTGCAGCCTCCCTATGCCTGAGAGTGTCTGCTGTGTTGCCGTGTGTTGGATGATATACGCTGTGTATGCAGCGGTGTCCACTTGGGCCGCTGTGTGTCCTGGTGTGTCTGCTGTTCCCGGAGGTGAGATGTCCGCTGTGTGTCCTGGGGTGTCTGCTGTTCCCGGAGGTGAGATGTCCGCTGTGTGTCCTGGGGTGTCTGCTGTTCCCGGAGGTGAGATGTCCGCTGTGTGTCCTGGGGTGTCTGCTGTGTCCGGAGGTGAGGTGTCCACTGTGTCCTGGGGTGTCTGCTGTGTCCGGGGGTGATGTGTCCACTGTGTGTCCTGTGGTGTCTGCTGTGTCCGGAGATGAGGTGTCTACTGTGTCCTGGGGTGTCTGCTGTGTCCGGAGGTGAGGTGTCTACTGTGTGTCCTGGGGTGTCTGCTGTGTCCGGAGGTGAGGTGTCTACTGTGTGTCCTGGGGTGTCTGCTGTGTCAGGAGGTGAGGTGTCTACTGTGTGTCCTGGGATGTCTGCTGTGTCCGGAGGTGAGGTGTCTACTGTGTGTCCTGGGGTGTCTGCTGTGTCAGGAGGTGAGGTGTTTACTGTGTGTCCTGGGGTGTCTGCTGTGTCAGGAGGTGAGGTGTCTACTGTGTGTCCTGGGGTGTCTGCTGTGTCCGGAGGTGGTGTCCACCGTGTGTCCTGGGGTGTCTGCTGTGTCCGGAGATGAGGTGTCTACTGTGTGTCCTGGGGTGTCTGCTGTGTCAGGAGATGAGGTGCCCACTGTGTGTCCTGGGGTGTCTGCTGTGTGAAGAGGTGAGGTGTCTACTGTGTGTCCTGGGGTGTCTGCTGTGTCAGGAGGTGAGGTGTCTACTGTGTGTCCTGGGGTGTCTGCTGTGTCCGGAGATGAGGTGTCTACTGTGTGTCCTGGGGTGTCTGCTGTGTCAGGAGATGAGGTGCCCACTGTGTGTCCTGGGGTGTCTGCTGTGTCAGGAGGTGAGGTGTCTACTGTGTGTCCTGGCGTGTCTGCTGTGTCCGGAGGTGAGGTGTCTACTGTGTGTCCTGGGGTGTCTGCTGTGTCCGGAGATGAGGTGTCTACTGTGTGTCCTGGGGTGTCTGCTGTGTCCGGAGGTGAGGTGTCTACTGTGTGTCCTGGCGTGTCTGCTGTGTCCGGAGGTGAGGTGTCTACTGTGTGTCCTGGGGTGTCTGCTGTGTCCGGAGATGAGGTGTCTACTGTGTCAGGAGATGAGGTGCCCACTGTGTGTCCTGGGGTGTCTGCTGTGTCCGGAGGTGAGGTGTCCACTGTGTGTCCTGGGGTGTCTGCTGTGTCCGGAGATGAGGTGTCTACTGTGTGTCCTGGGGTGTCTGCTGTGTCCGGAGGTGAGGTGTCCACTGTGTGTCCTGGGGTGTCTGCTGTGTCCGGAGGTGGTGTCCACTGTGCGGCCAGGGGTGTCTGCTGTGTCCGGAGGTGAGGTGTCCACTGTGTGTCCAGGGGTGTCTGCTGTGTCCGGAGGTGAGGTGTCCACTGTGTGTCCAGGGGTGTCTGCTGTGTCCGGAGGTGGTGTCCACTGTGCGGCCAGGGGTGCCCATTGTGTTTGTCGACGCCCGGAAAGTCGTGTGCCTGCCGCGCCGACTGTGGAACACACCCAGCTCAGTGAGGCGCCGCACATGTGGCTGTGTCGGACTCTGGACCGACGGCGCCACGTGGCTACACCGTGTCGCGGCCGTACCGGCGGACGTCGGGGCGCCCGCGCCGTCCGCGCAACTGAAGCGCGCCCAGACTGGACACCACGTGACCAGGCCGGCTGCTGTAGACTGCTGTGGTGGTGCCGAGACTGGACACCACGTGACCAGATCATCATCCGAACCAGATCATCATCCGAGTATTTAATCATCGCTGATGCCAGTCACCACCCTGGAGGGCATTTTCTGAACAGTTCCCCGGATGAGTGGGAAGCAAGTGATTGGCTTATTGTAGATCGAGCCAATGAGCGCGGTCCGGTTGATTCGCCATGCAGTGACACGAACAGATGACGAGTCAAACGTCTTCCGTGCGGTTGGTGACGAAACCAGTACACTGCTCATTTTCAGTTTCGAACGTTCCAATGACACCATTACTTACACTGGTTTCGGCTTGTGTTCCATCGCATCTTGGCGTTATCGCACCTTCTCGAACCTTCCAATGATTCCGTTACTTACACTGGGGTTGGCGTGGGCTCCATGGAATCCCAGCGCTACCACATCGGCGTCCCATTCCCTGGACACGGATGATAGTTCCTTGGCCGCGTCAGGGGCTCCACCCGACTGCGGAGCAACATATGCCAGGTAAACTCCTCCTAACACAGCGAGGACAGCACAGTGCTCTTCTTGGGGCGCTTTTGAGAAGCGGTCTTATCAGGCTTTATCTTCCTTCCTAGCAAAGTAAAAGACATATTTTTGCCTTCCTTCAGACGTTCCGCTCTTTCTCTTGCAGCTGGAGTCTATCTTCACGCACGTATTTTTTTTTTCGGTCGACGCAATGAATTAGCTCTCAGACGAAGTGACTCATCCGATGTCTATCTGGAAGGCATTGATAATGGTAGCTGTAGCTCTGTTGACCACACAAAATATGTGGACAGCCATAGCTGCATTGGAAAACGATTAATTACTGAAGTCAGCTGGATGGCTGAACTCTGCGCTGACGGCAGTGCTTGGGGGAGAATCACCCGTCCCATTTTGGTGGGAAGTAGCGTCAGTGTTGACTTGTGTTGATGGATGCGCCTCATCCTATCGGATTTGCCAGTTCTCCTTTGTCAATTTGCTGTCGCCTCCGGATCGCCTGTGATAGGTCAAACTGGAACTAGGCCAAACTAAAACACTTGCAATGAAAACAAATAATGAATCCTCATGCCTTTTCGTACATGTCGGTTTCTACACCTTTGCCCGGTAACTGGAAAAATGTGTGTAAAGCAAATGTGGGTATGACATGTATGCACGCAAATGTACGTATGGAAATTATACTGAAGCGCAATGTACTTATGGCAAAAGTGCGTTTGCACAAATGTACGTAGGCACTAAAGTACTTACGCACAGATGTACGTAAGGGCTGGCGTTTCTTTGTTTCTTTCTTGGGTGGTTTACGACACAGTGCATGCACGATCACGGCTAATGGCGCCGCCCACACTTTCGCTTGTGTGCCGCGGGGCCGCTCACACTGTTTTGCCGGCGGGCCGCGGGACCGCCCACACTGTCTGACCGGTGGGCCGCGGGACCGCCCACATTGTCTGATCGGTGGGCCGCGGGACCGCCCACACTGTCTGACCGGTGGGCCGCGGGACCGCCCACACTGTCTGGCCGGTGGGCCGCGGGACCGCCCACATTGTCTGATCGGTGGGCCGCGGGACCGCCCACACTGTCTGGCCGGTGGGCCGCGGGACCGCCCACACTGTCTGGCCGGTGTGCCGCGGGACCGCCCACACTGTCTGGCTGGTGTGCCGCGGGACCGCCCACACTGTCTGACCGGCGGGCCGTGGGACCGCCCACACCGTCTGACTGGTGGGCCGCGGGACCGCCCACATTGTCTGGCTGGTGTGCCGCGGGACCGCCCACATTGTCTGGCCGGTGGGCCGCGGGACCGCCCACACTGTCTGGCCGGTGGGCCGCGGGACCGCCCACACTGTGACTGGCGGGCCGTGGGACCGCCCACATTGTCTGGCTGGTGTGCCGCGGGACCGCCCACACTGTCTGGCCGGTGGGCCGCGGGACCGCCCACACTGTCTGGCTGGTGTGCCGCGGGACCGCCCACACTGTCTGGCCGGTGGGCCGCGGGACCGCCCACACTGTCTGACCGGTGGGCCGCGGGACCGCCCACACTGTCTGGCCGGTGGGCCGCGGGACCGCCCACACTGTCTGGCTGGTGTGCCGCGGGAACACCCACACTGTCTGACCGGCGGGCCGCGGGACCGCCCACACCGTCTGACCGGTGGGCCGCGGGACCGCCCACACTGTGACTGGCGGGCCGCGGGACCGCCCACACTGTCTGGCCGGTGGGCCGCGGGACCGCCCACACCGTCTGACCGGTGGGCCGCGGGAACACCCACACTGTCTGGCCGGTGGGCCGCGGGACCGCCCACACTGACCGGCGGGCCGCGGGACCGCCCACACTGTAACTGGCGGGGCGTGGGACCGCCCTCACTGTCTGGCCGGTGGGCCGCGGGACCGCCCACACTGTGACTGGTGGGCCGCGGGACCACCCACACTGTTTGGCCGGTGGACCACTAGATTGGCAAATGTCTCGAGCGGTGCGAGTGTTCAGCCCGTTTTTATAAAGTAACCAGAGAACCACATCTTAATCACTCGGCAATCCCCGTCCTGTTAAGCGCAAACGCACGCAAATGCAAAAGTACGCAAGAGCAAATGTATGTAAGCTCCAAAACACGCTTGCTCAAATGTACGTGCAAAAGTACAAAAATCAACTACGTATTCACAAATGTGCATAAACGCAAAAGTATGTACGGGGATATGTACATTTGCGCCAGTGTGTGTGTGCGCTTGTGTGCATGCACATTTGCCCCTACGTGAATTCGTCATAAGCACATTTGTCATATGTGCTTTTATGCTCTGGCACATCTCTGCTTACGTACATCTGCTGTCTGCTTGGCGATGCCTCTCCGAGGTATTTGATTATAGTTGGTCCAGACGACCAAATGAGCAGAGTTGGTTTCTAGTTGGTTTAACCAACCCACTCCCTGTCGTCCGGATGCAGGGCAGTTTTTTAACCTCGGTTGAGGTAACATGAATTAACGGAATGACCCGAAATCCCAAAATTACATGCTACGAGGAAATAAAAGGCAACTCTAGAAGTTTCGTTCAAGTCTCGAGGTGAACGATGTTTTTATGACCGCTGGGCAGTGTCCTAAAATTACTTTACCATTAACTGTGTGGATGAAGGAAGAAGTTGCTTGGGAATAGTGAAAGATTGGAAGAAAATAAAGGATTGCCACTTAAGGATTAAAAAGCGGAAAGCCTTTCACTTCAGTTACATGCATCTTACAATATCTAGCAGTTGTGTGCATGATGACTGCCCATACATCATGTGGCAAAATGGTAAAAACCTACGACGAGGATGAAATAACACAACTCCATTAACTGTGAATTTCCAGGCCACATGATGAATTGTTTTACACTGCCGCTGGGAAGGTACCATTTTGGTTGATTTCAGGTACACCCTGCAACTGCTATCGCTGACGCTGTTCTTGTCACTGTTTCAGGAAACTGAAGAGGCATTTTATTTGTTTGACGTCGGTGACGTCATCCATAAATATAACAATTGGGTGGAGAAGTTACCCCGCGTGACTCCGTTTTACGGTGAGTTTGTTGGACTCAAAGCCACCGCAGTACCATGTCTATCATTCTCCAAATAATTCCCTTTTGTCGATCCATTCTCATGAACAGAAACCCGCGGGCGGCGTTCGTTAAGTTAATTTAAGCACATTCCTTGAAAGAGCATTTCGCTGGGGGAGTGCGAGTGAAGGGGTCGGTGAGTCAATAAAATACGTATATATTTTTCACATATGTTTTGCACAGTGTATTACGGTGTTTCCGTCTCCGCGTCATTCGTCTTCCTCGTGGCCGTCTGTAGGTCTGTATTCTGTCTCCCGCAGGCTGATTGACGTTCTGGACAAGTGTGTGTTCCGGCCGTGGTGGGTGTCGATGTGGCCGGCCGTGGTGGGTGTCGATGTGTCCCGGCCGTGGTGGGTGTCGATGTGTACCGGCCGTGGTGGGTGTCGATGTGGCCGGCCGTGGTGGGTGTCGATGTGTCCCGGCCGTGGTGGGTGTCGATGTGTCCCGGCCGTGGTGGGTGTCGATGTGGCCGGCCGTGGTGGGTGTCGATGTGACCGGCCGTGGTGGGTGTCGATGTGACCGGCCGTGGTGGGTGTCGATGTGACCGGCCGTGGTGGGTGTCGATGTGACCGGCCGTGGTGGGTGTTGATGTGGCCGGCCGTGGTGGGTGTCGATGTGGCCGGCCGTGGTGGGTGTCGATGTGGCCGGCCGTGGTGGGTGTCGATGTGGCCGGCCGTGGTGGGTGTCGATGTGGCCGGCCGTGGTGGGTGTTGATGTGGCCGGCCGTGGTGGGTGTTGATGTGACCGGCCGTGGTGGGTGTCGATGTGACCGGCCGTGGTGGGTGTTGATGTGACCGGCCGTGGTGGGTGTCGATGTGGCCGGCCGTGGTGGGTGTCGATGTGACCGGCCGTGGTGGGTGTCGATGTGGCCGGCCGTGGTGGGTGTCGATGTGACCGGCCGTGGTGGGTGTTGATGTGGCCGGCCGTGGTGGGTGTCGATGTGACCGGCCGTTGTGGGTGTCTGTGTGACCGGCCGTGGTGGGTGTCGATGTGGCCGGCCGTGGTGGGTGTTGATGTGACCGGCCGTGGTGGGGGTGTCGATTGTGGGTGTCGATGTGTCCCGGCCGTGGTGGGTGTCGATGTGTCCCGGCCGTGGTGGGTGTCGATGTGTCCCGGCCGTGGTGGGTGTCGATGTGGCCGGCCGTGGTGGGTGTCGATGTGGCCGGCCGTGGTGGGTGTCGATGTGGCCGGCCGTGGTGGGTGTTGATGTGGCCGGCTGTGGTGGGTGTCTGTGTGACCGGTCGGGCATGCCAACGAGTTAATGCTCTGTAGCAGCACAGCTTTGCCATGCTGCCACTGGTCTATAGCAGCACAGCTCTGCCATGCTCCCACTGGTCTGTAGCAGCACAGCCTGCCCGGGCTGCCACTGGTCTGTAGCAGCACAGCCTGCCCGGGCTGCCACTGGTCTGTAGCAGCACAGCTTTGCCATGCTGCCACTGGTCTATAGCAGCACAGCTCTGCCATGCTCCCACTGGTCTGTAGCAGCACAGCCTGCCCGGGCTGCCACTGGTCTGTAGCAGCACAGCCTGCCCGGGCTGCCACTGGTCTGTAGCAGCACAGCTTTGCCATGCTGCCACTGGTCTATAGCAGCACAGCTCTGCCATGCTCCCACTGGTCTGTAGCAGCACAGCCTGCCCGGGCTGCCACTGGTCTGTAGCAGCAGAGCTCTGCCGGGCTGCCACTGGTCTGTAGCAGCACAGCTCTGCCATGCTCCCACTGGTCTGTAGCAGCACAGCCTGCCCGGGCTGCCACTGGTCTGTAGCAGCACAGCTCTGCCGTGGCTGCCACTGGTCTGTAGCAGCACAGCTCTGCCGGGCTGCCACTGGTCTGTAGCAGCACAGCTCTGCCGGGCTGCCACTGATCTGTAGCAGCACAGCCTGCCCGGGCTGCCACTGGTCTGTAGCAGCACAGCTTTGCCGTGCTGCCACTGGTCTATAGCAGCACAGCTTTGCCATGCTCCCACTGGTCTGTAGCAGCACAGCCTGCCCGGGTTGCCACTGGTCTGTAGCAGCACAGCCTGCCCGGGCTGCCACTGGTCTGTAGCAGCACAGCTTTGCCATGCTGCCACTGGTCTATAGCAGCACAGCTCTGCCATGCTCCCACTGGTCTGTAGCAGCACAGCCTGCCCGGGCTGCCACTGGTCTGTAGCAGCACAGCCTGCCCGGGCTGCCACTGGTCTGTAGCAGCACAGCTTTGCCATGCTGCCACTGGTCTATAGCAGCACAGCTCTGCCATGCTCCCACTGGTCTGTAGCAGCACAGCCTGCCCGGGCTGCCACTGGTCTGTAGCAGCAGAGCTCTGCCGGGCTGCCACTGGTCTGTAGCAGCACAGCTCTGCCATGCTCCCACTGGTCTGTAGCAGCACAGCCTGCCCGGGCTGCCACTGGTCTGTAGCAGCACAGCTCTGCCGGGCTGCCACTGGTCTGTAGCAGCACAGCTCTGCCGGGCTGCCACTGGTCTGTAGCAGCACAGCTCTGCCGGGCTGCCACTGGTCTGTAGCAGCACAGCTCTGCCGGGCTGCCACTGGTCTGTAGCAGCACAGCTCTGCCGGGCTGCCACCGGTCTGTAGCAGCACAGCTATGTCTGACTGCCACTGGTCTGTAGCAGCACAGCTCTGCCGGGCTGCCACCGGTCTGTAGCAGCACAGCTATGTCTGACTGCCACTGGTCTGTAGCAGCACAGCTCTGCCGGGCAGTTCCGGGAGCGTATGTTCCACGCGGCCCGCCGGAGCCGGCTGTGCGAACGCTGACGTCACGCCGTTCTGTCTGTCTGGCGGGCGGAAGCCTTGACCATGACGGGTCGATGGGCTGTCTGGAGCCACGGACGCGGTCGTCTGAGCCGACGGCCGCCTCAGCCACGCCGCTCCCGGTCAGGCCGGCGGTCTGACACCCACGTGGTCGACTGCGGCTGGGGCTCAGTTTGGCAGGTCACGGGGAGGCGGGTGCGGTGCCGATGTCTGGCTGTCGTTCATGGGGCAGGGCGTGCTGTGCGCGTGTGGCCACCAGTCGCCGTGTTGACGCCGTCCTCTGTTGCAGCGGTAAAATGCAACAACCATCCGGTGCTGCTGCAGGTTCTTAGCGCCCTCGGGGCCGGCTTCGACTGTGCCTCCAAGGTTCGTTGATTAATTCAGTGCCTAGTGTCCCGAAAGTATGAACGTTTAGTAGATACCGACAATTGATGACAATTTTTTGGCGTGCATTTTCCTTCTTCAGATTAACTGGCCCTTTTTTCCATATTATGAGTGATATTTGGATATGCAAAAGCACTTATGGTTTATGACAGCAGCACTGTGGGCCGGTGAAAGTAGCAGATAAGTTACTGACATCAAATAAGCAACAAGTGCCATAGAAAATAACTCACCAGTAGGCAGTATCCACATACATTTTGTACGTCAGCTGGCTTTTTTTACATCGCCCTATCTTACTTTCATTCTACTCAACGTAGATTTCATGACACTGGGCCCCAAGGACCCCAGGACTAGGTCCCTGGCCGGGCAACGGGTGAACCGGTGTTCCTGGATACTGTTCCTTGAGATGGCCCGACGATCACTTCAGCGTACCCGTAAACAGTGTGTAAGGGGCGGAATAGGTTATCTTCAGTACTCCTCTTGTTTGATCCTTGTTTGATGCAGCACTGCATGCTGAGCCCAAAACGACTTGAATTTGGGCAAGCGAATGACATGGCTTGCCCCAGTAGCTGCATTGTATGTAGCTATCCTGAGCAATATACAAACAGCCGTTATTCACTTCTGACATTTCCCTGGTAAATGTGTACTATATTTGGCGGTGTATTGCAGCTTTGTGGCGGCGTATTGCAGTTTGTTACCGGTGTATTGTAGTTTGGTGAGACGGATAAGCGTGATACGTTCCATGTAAAAATCACCTTATTACTAACTGAGGTTTACAATTTGTATGCTCCCGTCCGCAGGTCGGTGACTATTGTTCTCGACTGCTGTGGTGCTCCGTCACAATGTTCTTCACCCACGCAGTTTCGCGTTCTTCGCCACGCAGTCAGAACTTCATACCGCTCGCAGTGCTGGGGGTGGGAGCTAATTTGACTTTGCTGCTTGCGTGAGCAATTGGTAGTAGTAAAGCGCGTCCGTAAACGACAGGCAATCGAACCAATTGGTCTAAGCTAGATATAGAGATGTCGGAAATTAAAATATGTAGCTCCGTACCCAGTGTCCCGTGTTCGACACCCGCTCCGATCGGGACATTTCCCAGTCCTGGGGCCTACCGGCGAAACAGTGTGGGCGGCGCCATTAGCCGCGAATGTGCATAAAGTGCGTCGTGAACCACCCCATAGACAAACAACAAACAAATTATGTAGCTCCATCCCTGAGCATTCAGTCACTTGAAACATGACCTCTTTGATCTTGCCTCCGGGTCAGGTCCACCGGGTCAGTCTCGGGATTCCTCGGGTTGTGTCGGTGCATCTGCACCGCCACCTGCAGTTCGCGTGAATAACGACCCACGGAGCCGCTGTGGGTGACGCTGTCCAAGTTCCAGCTCACAATTCGGTGCTGCAGGTGGCCTGCTCTAGTCGTGGCGTAAGCCAGCTACTGGAACAACACCTTGTAATCATTAGGGACTACATTTAGCCATCCAGAACAGTATATCCAGAAATACATCCTCTCGTTATCCAGCGTTTCGGCGTGCGATGATGCTGCTCTTTAAATGACTACCAGGGACTCAATGGTCTTCCAGGAAAAAAGTTAATACCAGATGCATAGCTTCTTATTTTAGATGAAGCGCGTAAAAGCTGAAATATCGTCCATCGTCTCCGACGTCGCAGACTTGTTGACACAGGTGGGGCGCTTGTGATGTGGGAGGGTGGCTGTGGCCGGGGTGTGACACATGTGTCGAGGTGGTGGCGGTTACTGGCAGCTGACAGCTGGTGTGTGGCGCCAGGCTGCGGCCGGGGTGTGACACATGTGTCGAGGTGGTGGCGGTGACTGGCAGCTGACAGCTGGTGTGTGGCGCCAGGCTGCGGCCGGGGTGTGACACAAGTGTCGAGGTGGTGGCGGTGACTGACAGCTGACAGCTGGTGTGTGGCGCCAGGCTGCGGCCGGGGTGTGACACAAGTGTCGAGGTGGTGGCGGTGACTGGCAGCTGACAGCTGGTGTGTGGCGCCAGGCTGCGGCCGGGGTGTGACACATGTGTGGAGGTGGTGGCGGTGACTGGCAGCTGACAGCTGGTGTGTGGCGCCAGGCTGCGGCCGGGGTGTGACACATGTGTGGAGGTGGTGGCGGTGACTGGCAGCTGGTGTGTGGCGCCAGGCTGCGGCCATGTGTGGAGGTGGTGGCGGTGACTGACAGCTGGTGTGTGGCGCCAGGCGGGCCGGGGTGTGACATGTGTCGAGGTGGTGGCGGTGACTGGCAGCTGACAGCTGGTGTGTGGCGCCAGGCTGTGGCCGGGGTGTGACACATGTGTGGAGGTGGTGGCGGTGACTGACAGCTGGTGTGTGGCGCCAGGCTGCGGCCGGGGTGTGACACATGTGTCGAGGTGGTGGCGGTGACTGGCAGCTGACAGCTGGTGTGTGGCGCCAGGCTGCGGCCGGGGTGTGACACAAGTGTCGAGGTGGTGGCGGTGACTGACAGCTGACAGCTGGTGTGTGGCGCCAGGCTGCGGCCGGGGTGTTACACATGTGTGGAGATGGTGGTGGTGACTGGCAGCTGACAGCTGGTGTGTGGCGCCAGGCTGCGGCCGGGGTGTGACACATGTGTGGAGGTGGTGGCGGTGACTGGCAGCTGGTGTGTGGCGCCAGGCTGCGGCCGGGGTGTGACACATGTGTGGAGGTGGTGGCGGTGACTGGCAGCTGGTGTGTGGCGCCAGGCTGTGGCCGGGGTGTAACACATGTGTCGAGGTGGTGGCGGTGACTGGCAGCTGGTGTGTGGCGCTGTCTCAGGCCGAGATCCAGGCCGTGATGGAGCTGGGCGTGCCTGCCGACCGCATCATCTTGGCCAACCCGTGCAAGATGGCCTCGCACGTGCGCTACGCCGCCCAGCGCAACATCGACCTGATGACCTTCGATAACGAGGCCGAGCTGCACAAGATCCACGCACTCATGCCGGACGCTCGGTGGGTGTCCCAGCCGACCTGACCTGACCTGACCTGGGCCCACCCGGCGCGGTACTCAGTGGTGCTGGGTGGACAACGCCCGGAGTGTGTGTAGTGCAAACGGTCGCCTGTACCGCCCGCTTCGGACCGGTCCGGCTCGATCGCCATGCTTTACAAACAGCTCGTTGTGTTGTATCGTTTGGCGTTCTGATTGCTTTACTGACAGGCAGATGTGTTTTTATTTTAGTTTGATGTTGACCAATTTGTTTCGGAATATACCTCACCAAGTGCGTGTAGCATAGCACTACCGTGAGTGGTTGCAATTTTTTCATGTTTTTTTTCCTGGATAGGTATCGATCGCTCAGAGCCGTCGCGCTCAAATTTGCCATGCATTCTGACAATACAACGAAGAATGGCTCTTAAGTCCTCCTGGGTTTTAGACATTGCGTGAGACGAATTGTACGACCCTCAATATGCATGAGTGCTGAGTTTACATCAAAAGTAACGTTGGGGATTATGCTATATTACTCAACGTTTCGGCCAGGGGCCATCGTCACTCCTGACGATGACCCCTGTCCGAAACGTTGAGTAATATAGCATAATCCCCAACGTTACTTTTGATGTAAACTCAGCACCTCCCGGTATATTGAGGGTCGTACATTTCGTTTCACGCAATGCCTTCTTACAATTGAATAGTGGATGTTTTCGTGTTCGAAATTTTTGTATGAGAGCTCAGGGTCACCGAGCTAGACGAGGTCAAAGTCTAATCAGCGGTTTCGAAATATCAGTTATATTGGTACCTTCTCAAGAGCTCTCAAACGCGAATGATCAACCCTGGTCGATGCGCCCTAAAGCCCAAGAGCTCTCAAAGGTTTAGAAGTCACGTGGACGTTTTGCACACCGGTGTGCAAATATTTGTCCAAAGGAAAATACCACAATTTGTGTGCCTTCAGGTCAGAATATGAAGTCAGATCAGGGTCAATGCCGAACTTTTGTTTTCCTGCTCAGAATTCCCAGTGTACCGATTGTCACCAAACCGGAATGCGTGCCATAGAGCGCATTATCTTTGTGCAATGTTTCAGGTCACGAAGGCCCACTACCCTCCGCAGATGACGATTTGCGAAAATACCATCGATGGTCATTCTTGGGCCTGATGTCACGTCCTCTTGGTACATGAGTTGACTTGTTTTCTACGTGCATTTCAAGGTTTACGTCCTGAAAAGTGATTATATGCCAATGAGCCAGGTTATTCGGCTGGCTTAAGTTGATGCTCTTTTTGCAGAAAGTTGACATCCTGGGTGTTTTTTAATCCTGAATTCGAAATCAGAATTAATTGTCCTACCCCGTGCCAAAATTATAGTAATAGGACATCAACTATCCGAGGAATATAGTAATAGGAATAAGTAACGGAGACTGCACCAATTGTCCCCGCCTTGTGTGGACGGAGATTCAACCCACAGTTAGACTGGTAGCAAGAGCTATTACACCTAAAGATGTCAAATATTTAAACTCCATATTCTAACTGGTGATTAACCATATTTGTGTTCGAAACCATTGCTTATGACTGTTCGCCTACGCATGACCTACCGTCAGCCGATTATTGACCTACTGCCAGTGATAAATTATTCATGAAATATGGTGCAATATGACGGTTTCTTAACCCGCGCACGTTCGGGGGGCAGATATCTGCCCCCATCCGGTTTTTCCTCATTTGCCGCCAAACTAATAGGGTTAGCAAGGCCAAGCCTCGCACAGCTGTTCATTGGTCTTTTCCGCATATCCTCATACATTTTTAATCCTGGACCATCTCAGGTTAAGTCACCAGGTCAGGCGAAGTGACCCAACTACACTCGCAGTTCTGGGTGGCATAACTTCCATAATAATTGGGCGATTGATTTCAAACTTAGAGCATGTCATGATCTCATCAGGGACCATAATATGTATATCGTTTTATTGTAGCATTGATCTTAGGTCAGGTCGCTGCCATGGCTTCCCCATTATAGAGCTATGGTAAAATATACAAATGTTTCCTAGTTACATATATGCGCTCGGAATGATCTCAACGGTTGTGGCATGTTGATGGAAGCCATGCTCAATGCTACCGCTGACATGTTTTCTTAGTGACCTCACCAAGGTTTCTGAGGTCACCTGAGATCACTACACATTTATCCGCATTACATCGCACTGCATTGAGCTAGAAGGTTGAAATTACCGTCATTGTGCTTGTATCGTCAAGACGTATCGATTGATACCTTACATGACCCCCTTCGCTTTGACCTGAGGTCATGACTTCATGACCTTGACCTGAGTTTCGGTTGACCTGACCTTAAATTACACCGCCTATTGTCGGTAGCGCATTTCAAGGACTGTCGAATAGCGTTCGCCATTTGTTTCTATCTGTTTCTGGTCGAATTTGACCTATGATGGCCCAGTGGCCTGAATGTTGACCTGAGCGAAAAAATTACCGAAACACTTTCGATAGAGCCCGTCACCAGCTACCCAAAGCCGTTTTCCGTTTGTCGCTAGCTAGCATAGTGTCAGAGATCTTAGGGGGGGGGCAGACATCTGCCCCCGGGACATGCGAAGTTGGCGCGGACCGCCGGACGTGCGAGTGTTAACACTCAGAAGTATCAACATCCTGTTCCTTGATGCATGCTTATGAAGCCTTCGTGTCTCATTTCTAACAGTATATCATGTATATGTAACATGTGCATGTTCCCAATAAGGAATTTTGATGCACAAACATTGCACAAGGCAATTTTATGTAACTGGATTACGTATAATGTGATATGGCATACAATACCGGCTTATGGCGTAGTTATTATTCTTTTTATTTGGAGTACATATCTTCTTAGGGGATGAGTAGCCTAGGGGTGAGTTGCCAGTCTCACAATCCAAAGGTTGTGGGTTCGAGTCTCACCTGTCGCTGCTCTTCGCCCGCGACCAATCGGCGTGAGAGATTGGCGACGCTACATGACTCAGCGGTCGACGTGTCGTAAAACCAGTAACCAACATATCTTCTGAAGTTAGGAATATCGAAACAAATGATAAAGGTACAGTCATCAGTACCTACACCATTGGTTCAAATTTGAGTCTGAAAGGCATCGAAAGCATCTTAAAGGACACTAATTCTAAGACAAATTTCGGCATCCTACGAGCTCATTTGGGCATCTCGCACCTAATAAACAAACAAACAAAACACTATTTTAGTCATGCTCACTGCTCAGTATTGACCCACGCCTGACTAATGTAACCATACCTCACACGCCTCCAACCCATTACCGACCCACTACTCAGTATTCACCCACCCCTGGCTTATGTAACCATACCTCACACGCCTCCAACCCATTACCGACCCACTACTCAGTATTCACCCACCCCTGGCTTATGTAACCATACCTCACACGCCTCCAACCCATTACCGACCCACTACTCAGTATTCACCCACCCCTGACTTATGTAACCATACCTTCTCACGCCTCCAACCCATTACCGACCCACTACTCAGTATTCACCCACCCCTGGCTTATGTAACTATACCTCACACGCCTCCAACCCATTACCGACCCACTACTCAGTATTCACCCACCCCTGACTTATGTAACCATACCTCACACGCCTCCAACCCATTACCGACCCACTGCTCAGTATTCACCCACCCCTGACTTATGTAACCATACCTCACACGCCTCCAACCCATTACCGACCCACTACTCAGTATTCACCCACCCCTGACTTTTGTAACCATACCTCACACGCCTCCAACCTATTACCGACCCACTACTCAGTATTCACCCACCCTTGACTTATGTAACCATACCTCACACGCCTCCAACCCATTACCGACCCACTGCTCAGTATTCACCCACCCCTGACTTATGTAACCATACCTCACACGCCTCCAACCCATTACCGACCCACTACTCAGTATTCACCCACCCCTGACTTTTGTAACCATACCTCACACGCCTCCAACCCATTACCGACCCACTACTCAGTATTCACCCACCCTTGACTTATGCAACCATACCTCACACGCCTCCAACCTATTACCGACCCACTACTCAGTACTCACCCACACCCGGCACGCCTCAAAATCACTGTTGACCAGTACTCACCCACCTCTAGCCTACTCCTCTGCACCCGATGCGCCTCGGACCCACTACTGATACAGTACTCACCTACACCTGACCCATTACTGACCCAATACTCACCCACTACTCAGTGCTTACCCACGCCTGACCTACTAAGCTACACCTGGCGCACCTCCGAACGACGACTGACCCGCGCCCGGTCGTCCACAGACTGGTACTGAGACTGCGCGTGGACGCCCAGAGCGCCCAGTGTCCGCTGGGCCTCAAGTTCGGCGTGCCTCCCGGCCAGACGATGCACCTGCTCAAGCTGGCCGGCGCGCTGCAGCTGAACGTGGTGGGCGTGAGCTTCCACGTGGGCTCCGGCTGCCGCGAGATGGCCGCGTTCGGACGCGCCATCTGCTTGGCGCGCGTCGTGTTCGACGAGGCGCGCCAGCTGGGCCTGGCGCTGAGTCTGCTGGACCTGGGCGGCGGGTTCGCCGGCGACCGTGACCAGCCGCTGGACGAGGCGGCCGGCCACGTCAACGCCGCGCTCGACCAGTGGTTCCCGGCCTCCGAGGGCGTGACCGTCATCGCCGAGCCGGGCAGATACATGGCCGCCTCGGCCTTCACACTGGCCACCCAGGTGAGCTGGCGGCAGCCGGACAGATACATGGCCGCCTCGGCCTTCACACTGGCCACCCAGGTGAGCTGGCGGCAGCCAGGCAGATACATGGCCGCCTCGGCCTTAACACTGGCCACCCAGGTGAGCTGGCGGCAGCCGGACAGATACATGGCCGCCTCGGCCTTCACACTGGCCACCCAGGTGAGCTGACGGCAGCCGGGCAGATACATGGCCGCCTCGGCCTTCACACTGGCCACCCAGGTGAGCTGGCGGCAGCCGGGCAGATACATGGCCGCCTCGGCCTTCACACTGGCCACCCAGGTGAGCTGGCGGCAGCCGGACAGATACATGGCCGCCTCGGCCTTCACACTGGCCACCCAGGTGAGCTGGCGGCAGCCGGACAGATACATGGCCGCCTCGGCCTTCACACTGGCCACCCAGGTGAGCTGGCGGCAGCCGGACAGATACATGGCCGCCTCGGCCTTCACACTGGCCACCCGGGTGAGCTGGCGGCAGCCGGACAGATACATGGCCGCCTCGGCCTTCACACTGGCCACCCAGGTGAGCTGGCGGCAGCCGGACAGATACATGGCCGCCTCGGCCTTCACACTGGCCACCCAGGTGAGCTGGCGGCAGCCGGACAGATACATGGCCGCCTCGGCCTTCACACTGGCCACCCAGGTGAGCTGGCGGCAGCCGGGCAGATACATGGCCGCCTCGGCCTTCACACTGGCCACCCAGGTGAGCTGGCGGCAGCCGGACAGATACATGGCCGCCTCGGCCTTCACACTGGCCACGCAGGTGAGCTGACGGCAGCCGGACAGATACATGGCCGCCTCGGCCTTCACACTGGCCACCCAGGTGAGCTGACGGCAGCCGGGCAGATACATGGCCGCCTCGGCCTTCACACTGGCCACCCAGGTGAGCTGGCGGCAGCCGGACAGATACATGGCCGCCTCGGCCTTCACACTGGCCACCCAGGTGAGCTGGCGGCAGCCAGGCAGATACATGGCCGCCTCGGCCTTCACACTGACCACCCAGGTGAGCTGACGGCAGCCGGACAGATACATGGCCGCCTCGGCCTTCACACTGTCCACCCAGGTGAGCTGACGGCAGCCGGGCAGATACATGGCCGCCTCGGCCTTCACACTGTCCACCCAGGTGAGCTGGCGACACTCGGGGAAGCTGACGGCAGCTAAGGGGACGAGTAGTCGATGGGTAAGTTGCCCGCCTCACATTCGAAAGATTGTGGGTTCGAGTCTCGCCTGTCGCTACTCTTCGCCCGCGACCAATCGGCGTGAGAGATTGGCGACGCTACATGACAACGGTCGACGCGTCGTAAAGCCAATAACCACCGGGTGGCAACCTAGGAGATACATGGCCGCTTCCGTCTTCACACTTCCCACCCCTACGAGCTGACGACAATGACAATGATGATGCCCTCTTGCTTGCAGGTGACTTCGGTTCGCCTGCGCGAGGGCCAGGTGGACTACTACATCAACGACGGTGTGTACGGCGCCTTCAACTGCGTCCTGTACGATCACCAGGCGTGCCGGCCGCGCTCGCTCCAGGTCAGTACAGGCGGCGGTGGTCGTGGTCAGACGGCGATGGTCGGTTTAGGGTCGAGCCTGGCAGGGCAAACGGAGCGCTGGAGCTACAAGTAGAGTAGTCTAAATGTTGGAGGCAATGACCGCATCGTCGATAGAGTGCTAGCCGTGTTCACGCTCATCTGATTGAGCCGCCGACACTGATCATATACCCGCTCTTAAAATATCTAGGGCCTCTAGTTCCTGTATGAATGTACTTGTGACACCAGTAAAGTGTGGTGGTGGTGGTGGTGACCGGACTGTACGCGTGACCCCAGTATAGTGTGGTGGTGGTGGTGACCGGACTGTACGCGTGACCCCAGTGTAGTGTGCTGGTGGTGGTGACCGGAGTGTACATGTGACACCAGTATGGTGTGGTGGTGGTGGTGGTGACCGGACTGTACGCGTGACCCCAGTGTAGTGTGCTGGTGGTGGTGACCGGACTGTACGCGTGACACCAGTGTAGTGTGGTGGTGGTGGTGACCGGACTGTACGCGTGACCCCAGTGTAGTGTGGTGGTGGTGGTGACCGGACTGTACATGTGACACCAGTATAGTGTGGTGGTGGTGGTGACCGGAGTGTACATGTGATCCCAGTGTAGTGTGGTGGTGGTGGTGACCGGACTGTACGCGTGACCCCAGTGTAGTGTGCTGGTGGTGGTGACCGGACTGTACGCGTGGCAGGAGGGGACGCTGCCGCTCGGCCCGCCGGCCACCGTGTGGGGGCCGACCTGCGACTCGCTGGACTGCGTGTGCGAGGACGTGCCGCTGCCGCGGCTGCAGGCCGGCAGCTGGATCGTCTGGGATAACATGGGCGCCTACACGCTGTCGGCGGCCGGCACATTCAACGGCTTCCCGCGTGCCGCCGTCTGCTGCGTCATCACGGCTCCTCTCAGGTGGGACTAGTCTGCCGGGTCTGACACATCACGACCACCGCCCCGGAGAGGTGCAGGTGGCCCAGTGCCCATACCGTCAACGGAGAGGTACGGGTGGGCCCGGTACCCACACCACACAGCTGTACCGGAGAGGTGCAGGTGGGGCCGGTACCCACACCGTCACCGGAGAGGTACAGGTGGGCCCGGTACCCACACCACACAGCTGCGCCGGAGAGGTATAGGTGGCCCAGTACCCGTACCGTCAACGGAGAGGTACAGGTGGGCCCGGTACCCACACCGTCACCGGAGAGGTGCAGGTGGGCCCGGTACCAACACCACTCAGCCGCTCTCGGGAAGGTACAGGTGGGCCTTGCACCCATGCCACACAGCCGCACTGGACAAGTGCCGGAAGACCAGACACCGGCACCATGCAGCCGCTGCTGTGGAGTGGCTACATGATGCACGTACACGGCACGTGGAGCACACAGTCAGCATCAGCTGATGGCGGTGAACAGCAACCGGAGCGAAGCTGGATGTGTGCCGCGACCACGCGTCTGATGAGTTGAGATACGGCATATTGCTACCTCACCTCGTATTGGATTCACCTTAAAGGCTTGGTGATACAAAACACGTGTCTTGGCGTGTCATGACGACACTGATGCAGTATAAGTGCAAACCGCGCACAGATGGACAGTGCTCCAACTTTTCATCCTGTGGCACGCCGAATAAATGGCAACGGGATCATTTCACACCAAGCACCCGACCCCAAGTTATTTGATTTGGTGTCAACACTGATGTGCTGCATTGTGTGGGCTGATGGCGACACCGTCTGTGTCGGCAGTGTGGTGCTGACCCGTGACGACCTGTCGACAGTGAGGTGCTGACCCGTGACGACCTGTCGACAGTGAGGTGCTGACCCGTGACGACCTGTCGGCAGTGTGGTGCTGACCCGTGACGACCTGTCGGCAGTGTGGTGCTGACCCGTGACGACCTGTCGACAGTGAGGTGCTGACCCGTGACGACCTGTCGACAGTGAGGTGCTGACCCGTGACGACCTGTCGGCAGTGAGGTGCTGACCCGTGACGACCTGTCGGCAGTGAGGTGCTGACCCGTGACGACCTGTCGGCAGTGAGGTGCTGACCCGTGATGACCTGTCGACAGTGAGGTGCTGACCCGTGACGACCTGTCGACAGTGTGGTGCTGACCCGTGACGACCTGTCGGCAGTGAGGTGCTGACCCGTGACGACCTGTCGACAGTGAGGTGCTGACCCGTGACGACCTGTCGACAGTGAGGTGCTGACCCGTGACGACCTGTCGGCAGTGAGGCGGTGCGCGCCGCCGTGGGACCTCTGATTCCGCTGCCGGAGCCGGCTATCCAGACCAACCAGCTGCTGGCCGAGCAGTGCGTGGCCGAAAACTGAGCCCACGCCGCACCAGCCGTCGCATTGTTTTAATCACCACGTAGACTTGGGCGTAGACGCGGGCGGCTGGCAGCTGTGGACCAGCTCGGATGACGACAACACACACGGCCGTTCTGTTCGGATGTGTCAGTCTCGCCGTGTTTTATCAGTGGCATACATTTAATCGAAATCGCTGCGTCTTATGGTGAAAATGGTCAAGGTCGCATTCGCAGAGGTGTGTAGTGGAAGCAGTTATTGCTCAGCAGAGGTGGAGGTACGAGTTGTCATCGGGTCATGTAATTAGGCTGCGAGACCGTTGGTCCACAAAGTCCCAGTTCGTTCACCACCACCACCACCACCACCACCACCACCACCACCACCACCACCACCACCAGCCGAGTTTGTCTAGGCTCATCCGTCGGGGGCCTGGTAAGAGCCATGTCGGCTCATTCGTCATTGTCAATCGACGAAACAACTGCATGTGAAGGGGTCGACAGTGTGACAGAATGCCATGCTACGATCCTCATTTTGTCAGGTGTAAAAGCGAGTTAGTGAAGAGCATAAATCACATAAAGCATTTGTTCTGTTGGAAAGGAGAAAAACTGTCCCAATTGACAATGGGAGACTAGTCACCTAATACGAGCCTTTCGATAAGTTCAAAGCTTCCTCCGCTTTACGTGGCCGGCGTGATGTTTCTGAAGATCCTGAAAGAATGTAGGGTGTATGGGAGACTTGGTATCGGCAGCTACAACTCCCCGGGCGCTCCACCATGGAGCCCTACTGGGGGGCGAGACGCCTGGGCCCCGCGGACGGGAGGACGCCAGGCACCTGAGGAGCTATAGGGGACAGGCGACGCAGTCACCCGGCCGGGAGAGAGATACTCGGCACCCCGACCGGGATCCAGCGCCACGCACCCCTTGACCCCTGCTCACCAGGTCGGCAAGTACTGGGCTGAAGCCAACACCTTTGGCCTGAGGCGTCAAGTCGCTTGGCCCGTGTGGGGCCCTACGGGCCCGCCCGCCCCTCCAGGATGTCTGGACCAAAGAGTCGGAGCTGATCCCTCGTCACAACTAGCGCCGTGCGGCAGGAGCCTCAGCCTCCAGGACTCCCGTCAACCCCGGGGGTGCGACTACCCCGATAACAGCTGGAGGGCAGGACCGGGAAAGTTGTCCTACCTGCTCATAGTACGGATAGTTGGTGTTGCAGGGTCAGGCGAAGAACATGGATGCTGAGATGAGATTGACATCGAAATGGGAGCAGATGGATGGAAAGAGTGTGGCACTCTTACTCTGACTCCTCGACGGCTCATTGGTGTACTGGGATTCCGGGTCATTGGGGCATGCATTCCCACCACGGAGAGGTGGTGCCTCATTGGAGGAGAACTTCGATTGAGATGATCTCTGTCTCCTTACCCGTCCCGTCTCGGGGGGGTCTTCAACCGCCCCCTCAAGTTTTTTTTCGCGGACAGTGGACGAACGGCGGGCGGCAGCGCGCCCAAATTTGGCATACCTTTCCCTACATTAATTTGCCATGCTGATTGAAAATTTTGATGAAGTCAACAAGTTAGTCGAGGTCAAGTGAGGTCACGTCCAAAAAAATTCAACCAGTCACGCTTTAACGGATATAGATATTTTAATGAAACTTCCAGCGTTTGCTTATCTTTAGGGATGCAAGAAAACGTACAAGAGATATTTTTCTCTTTTTTTGTTCTTGACTACATATAAATTTTGCGTATTTGCCAAATTGCAGTTCAGTTAAAGGATTCTGGCTAAAGTAAGCATTTCTTATTGGGGCAAGTTGACTTACGAAAACGTTTCTCGGTCTGCTCTTCCCACTGGAAAAGGAAAATTAAAGAAAACTTGAAAACTCAAAATTTTGAATGAAATAAAGTATTTTTGAGGCCCAAGCAAAATTAAAGCCCTAGTCGATTTCGTTGTCCTTTTCCCACTCCAAATGACTTGCTTTTTCATATATCCCAAAAATGAACTCCCCAAAGCCAAAAACAGTGTAAGCCGTGAAAATCTTTCCCCCCCTGGTGACGTCACTTTTGGAGGGAAATTGTTTTGCGGGAGGGCCCGGACCCTATTCGTCGAACGCTTTCCGATGATACCTCTTTCGTTTTCGTGCGATGCTTAGTTTGTATTTTAGAGGGGGATTACTAACCCCCCCCCCGAGACGGAGTGTGAGGATCTGATCGGAAAGCCGGCGCGGGTTATGGGAAGTTGGCCATACGTATTATTTGTTTTTTGGTTGCGGCCACATTTGATGCACCATGATCTGTCAGCACCAGTGGCGTCGCCACGAAATTCTTCCAGGGGGCCTCCTGCTCCCCGAAAAGGGGCCTCCATTGTGTTAGGGCCTTCTATTGTTTTTAGGACCTTAGTATGGTTCAGGAATGGGAAACATGATGTCATATTAATGAACTGTTTGTTTTTGGCATGGTGCATTATTTACTCAATACGCAAAAGCAATACTTTTTTTCGCTGAAAACTGGGACATACCAAGGTATAGACAAGTAATATGTGGATAAATACCTAAGTGTCAAAACCAACCAACGTCTCAATGCTTTCTCGAACAGAAGAATCTTCCCGCTGGCCCCTAGATTGCAGGGAGGCTGATGTGCAGCGAGGCTGTGGGATCCTTGTCCTGGAGGGCCCCCGTTTCGTCCTGGGGTCCTCCGTGTCAGTGTTTAGCACTCTCTTGATTTCTGGGGCCTTCTACCCTCTCCTAGGTGACTTCTTTTTCAAATTATGGGCCTCCTGGAGGGCCCTAATTTGTAGAATCTCCTTTTTGTCCTGGGGGTCTCCTCGTCTTGGGGGCCTCCTCGTCCTGAGGCCTCCTTTTCGTCTCGGAGGCCTTCTTATCGTCCTTGTTGGCACTCTCTTGATTTCTGGGGCCTCCTACTATCTCCTATGTGACTTTTTCAAATTATGAACCTCCTCTTGGTGACCCAAATTAGGAGAATTTCCTTTTCGTCCTGGGGTCCTCCTTGTCAATTTTTGGCAGTCCCTTGATTTCTGGGGCCTCCTACCCTCGCCGACTTATTTTTTTCAGATTGTGGGCCTCCTGGAGGCCCCTAATTTGTAGAATCTCATTTTCTTCCTGGGTCCTCCGTTTCGTCCTGGAGGGCCTCCTTTTCGTCCTGGGGCCTCCGTTTCAGTGTTTGGCACTCTCTTGATTTCTGGGGCCTCCTACCCCTCCAAGGTGACTACTTTTTCACATTATGGGCCTCCTCCTGGAGGTCCGTAATTTGTAGAATCTCCTTTTCTTCATGGGACCTCCTTTTCGTCCTGGGGGCCTCCTATTCGTCCTAGGGCCTTCTTTTCGTCCTGGAGGCTCCTTTTCGTCCTGGGTGACTCCTTTTCGTCATGAAAGGGTCCTTTTCGTCATGGTGGCCTCTATTTCGTCCTGGGGCCTCCATTTAGTCCTAGAGCCTCTTCTTCGTCCTGGGGGCCTCCTAAAATTTCAGGGGGCGGCGTCCCCCAGTCTCACGGCAGGGGGGCAATTGCCCCGATGTCCCCCGGTGGCGACGCCCCTGGTCAGCACTGCACTGTTCGTCCTCATGACCAGGTGGCGAGTAGTTGTCGGAGACTGGGCGATTCCTACAGTGCTATCTAGAGTGACCGAACTTTTTAAAGCGACAGCATCTCTTGAGGTGCGTGATAAAAACACGGACCTTGGCATGCCCTAAATGTACGTCACTTGGCAGGTCGGAACGGTTAAAAGTAAGAACGTCGTTTTCTGGAATCATGGCGGTGCCTTTCCACACACGGATGTGCCCGGGATCGGTCATTCCGTATTCTTGCAGTTCCTGTGTCTTCGACGTTGACGTCGTGGAGATCATAGCAGGTAATAATACCCTTCACGTAGTGTTTTATCTGGTGTGGTACCCTTGACATTGGGACAACGAAATCGCGCTCTCCATCGCGTAACATGACTGTACACAAATTTTGGCTGTCGGTGCCCTTTTTCATCTTCTCCACTTCTAAACTCCACCTCGAGTGCGTCGTCTCGCAACTTTTCATATCTTGGCACCTTACAAATCTTCCACACGCATCCCGCCGTTGGAAGGGCGACAAGCTTGCAAGCTGCTTTGGCTCCTGGGAGGTCTTACTATCGGAATTCGGGGAACCTGGGTTCTATGTTGTAGCTGTTCTGCCGGTAATTCGAACGCAGACCCTCGTCACGTGGTCAGCCATAGTCCGGCTCATACTAGAGGGGCTAGTTTTTTGTTTGTTTGTTTTGGCTTGACATCCATTTGTATTGTGCATTTGGCTCTTTGTGGCACCCCACCACATTGGAGTTCTAGGGGGTAAGCCTATACCCAGTGATCGGGAGGATGCCGGGCGCCCGAGGAGCTATGTAGGGCGGGCGGCGCCTTTGCACGGTCGTGGGTGGCTTACCACCGCGACCGCATTACAGCCCTGCCCACCCTTCGACGTCGGCAAGCATCAGCAAAGCCCAGACCCCGGATGAGGTAACCAGTCAGTTGGTCTGTATGGAGCCCCACGGGCGCACCCGCCCATCCGATATATTTAACTTCTGTAATATTTTCTGATACCCTTGGTTGCTTCAGCCATTAATCATTTTTGTTGCCTTATTCTGTACTCTCTAAAAGTCAACAATCTATTTCATACATTAGGCACCAAGCTGAACTTTTTGTGCACCTGTGCATTGCCCACATAGCTGGTGGTTCCTCAAAAGATTGACCTTGAAGCCACAATAGGACCACAATAGGACCATTTTGAATGTTACGAACAATGTGAAGTTTGATACTGTACTTTGTTAGCTACAAGAGTTATGGGCGCAAAATGACCTTAGTAGTCGATGCGCCCTTAAGCCCAAATAATCAATCAATCAGCAGGATCATGATGCGTGACTCGCTATCCATGCCTACTGTTGAAAAAATGAACGAGCAACACTGGAAACTAACGCGGAAGATTTCTTAGCGACAAAGCCAGATATACTTCTAACCACGCCAGAAAAATTACCAACACAGGAGTAGAGGGAAGCTAGAGAAGCATCAACTTCAACATCAGAAACCCATTGACGGCTTGGGACCACGTGCGATGACAAAACCCAGTCTGCTACATTTTAACTCGATCTAAACAGCTGATGTCAGCTGATCGCTGGCGCACTCTCGTCTATACGATGTCGCCGCACTGGTCCGCCAACGCGTCGAAATTACGCCCAGTGCGCCGGGATTGCGCCTAGTCGGTCACTGCGCTGGCTTTTTTTGCGTCGAGATTACGCCATGTGTGAACAGCCCTTTATTAGGACCAGAGACGTAATCCTCCCCTCACCAGTACCGTGCGACGGAGGACCTCAGCCTCCGGAACTCGGTCAAACCCGGGGCGGTCCGAGGGGCCGCGACTACCTCGACAAAACTGAGCCGGCGGATGGGCGGGACAAGGGAAGTAATCACACCTGCTCATAGTAGGGAGAGTTGGTGTTGCAATGCCAGGTGTACGACAGGGGTGTTGAGATGGGATGCACGTTGAAACGGAAACGTTAGGATGGAAGATGAGTGAGGCACCCGTTTTCTGCCCCCCCCACCCGCCATTGAACTGGTGCGCCGGATCAGTGGAAGACAATCCCACCACCACGGAAAGATGGCGCCATGTCGGCGATCTGTCGTGGTACGTCTAAGACTTGACCTGAGCCATGCTACCTGTCGTTGCGGTACACATCACGGGGACCTAATCCGAGCCACCTCGGCTCTGTCGCTGCGATACACGCCACGCAAATTTTACGCTTTATTACACAAACACGTGGACGAGGCGCGACCACGCCGACACAGGTCACCACCTGCCACGTGGCCGACAGGTCGACCCTTAATGACCGCACGACATGCCACCGTGCGAACACATCGCTGACATCCGGTAAAAACAAGGGCAGTCGGGGGCCGCGCCGGTGTCGCGGCCGAGGAATGGTGGACGGCGCCGGCCAATAAATAACAGCCGGGCCGGGCCGGGCCGGCGGCGCGCCGCCAGGTGCTCTGGTGCGCCGTCGGCAGTGGGCGCGCCGGCCGGCTCAGCCGCGCGTGTATTTTCCCCAGATGTGCAGCATGAAGACTGAGGCGATGAAGAGCAGGCTCATGACGAGTACCGGCACCGGACCTCTGGTGGAGACGAGCGACGTTAGACGGAGTCCGGGCGCTCTCGGTGACGTGGGCGTTACGGAGTACACATGAAGGTCACGTGGGTGTCACATGATACGCGTGAGCACCACGTGGGTGTCAGTATACGCGTGAGCATGGAGACTGGTGCACTCCGCAGTGTATCCCAGAAGAGCAACGACCCCCGTCACGTCGGAGCCCAGCGGTGCCACACTGAGTACACCACAGTGAGAACAAGACAATCCCACGCTTTCCCAGGGTTATTGTAATTATTAAACTGTAGTCAGAACTATGCTGCTCACATACACCCCAAACAGTACTCCAGAAAATCTGGCTGTTTGGATTTGAGGGCGATGGAACATATTAATGATATAGCGCCCGAGTGCCTTTGAACAAGGTACAAACAGGGGTGTCCGCCTCCTGCTAGGGGGAAACTTGAAGGGAGTTAGGTAGTGATTTGCGTTTAGGGGCGCTTCGACAAAAACGTTTTTCATTTAGCTTCATTTCGTTTTTCATTTCATTTTCATTTCATATTAATTTCATTTGTTTCATTTCATTTCATCATTTAGCGCCCATGAAATTTCAAAGGAGCATTATGTCCCGGATGAGAACAAATGAATGTTTTCCGGCTGTGGCCTTTTGTCCACCAGTGCACTGACTAGACACCAGGGGACCGCGGTAGCTCAGTTGGTATAGTATCGGAATCTTGATCGCAAGATTGTGGGTTCGAATCTCGCAACCGGCGGCATTACCGAGTCCACCCGCCACTAAGTGAGAGGTTGGCGAGGCTGTATGACCTAGGTTGAATGAATCGTAAAAGAACCCAAGGACTAGGCATTCTTCACCCGTGCACTGATGACCAAATCTACCGGGTGAACCTAGTATACCCCATAGGTCTGGCTACCAGTGCAAACACGGGAATTGAGCCGGCGCATTGAACTGTTAAATAAAATTCAAATTAAAGTGTGGCTCAATGATATTTATCTCCGTGCGGTATGTCTGGTCTGGTCCGCCTCCGCACCACATCTCTGGCCTCGGGTGTGCCGGTGTTGTCACCACGGCCAGTGTCGCCCGGCTCTGGCGGATTGGATTGGATTGGATTGGATTGTGGCTTTACGACGCACTCACCAGCTGAGGCCATACGGCATTGCCTACCTCTCACCCCGGCGGGAAGGGTTGGCACCGCGGGGAATCGAATCTCCCGTACCTGTGGCGTGCCAGACGCTCAGCCTAACCACTAAGCTACCGTCGCCCGGCGGCTCCGGCGACTCACACTTTGATGCCGGGCGAGTCGTCCGTGTAGAAGCGCCACATGCCGCCGCTGCCGGCGGCCGTGGTCCGCTTGGCGGTGCCGCCGCCGCCTCCCGAGGCCGGCTTGCGCTGGCGCACGGTGCCGCCGCCGCCCGACGGCCGCGACATGCCCTTGGTGGGCGAGCGGCCGCCACTGCCGACCGACGTGGAGCTGGCCGGGGTCGGCTGCCGGAGCACACACACAGTGCACGTCACTCATTGTAACGCACTCCACCACCGCTGGACAGAACACGTCACAGTCCTCCACCACCGGCCACAACACGTCACAGTCCACCACTACCGGCCACAACACGTCACAGTCCACCACCACCGGCCACATCACGTCAGTCCACCACCACCGGTCACAACACGTCACAGTCCACCACCACCGGGCGCAAAACGTCACACGCTGGATGCTAATCACAACCGGAGAACATCGCAGCATCGGAAACGGCTGAACACGATGTGGAAAACATTAGATGCGGCTGGTCCAGATAACACTAACAACTGAAATGCACCGGCACGTCATCGGTCCGGCGCGAGGTGTCCTCCGTCAGAGGAGAGTTCCAGTCGTGTCGTGTTCAGGCACACCACCTGGTGTCAATACATCTGGCACTGCACTGCTTATACCGCCAGGCTTACACTGCACGGCTTATACAACCAAGTGCTTTGTTCTTCTCTGCATTTCAAGAAGCCACGCACCGCATCAGGAAGCGATGTCTGAGCTTGTCGATTTGTTTATTTGTTTAGTGGGTGAATCACGACGCACTTTATGCACATTCATGGCGAATGGCGCCGCCCACACTGTTTTGCCGGTGGGCCGCAGGATCGGGAAATGTTCCGAGCGGTTCGACTATTGAACCCGGGACCTCGCCCTTGTATCAACTCCGGGAAGTGAAACAAAATTACAGCCATTAGCTAAGAGAAACCACAGATGCTCTTGACCAATGATCATTATCAATTCAATTCAATTGAATGTGCAGTCTTTAAGTAGTTGCTGTTAACTGTACCATATTTTAGTTACTCATTTTATTAGTGCTGCAAAATTTTGGACATGGCTTTGTTTGCCAAGATGTTTATGCATACAGAAATGCTAACACTGGTTTTTAGCCCCACTAAAATGAGGTTAATTGTCAGCAAGTGCATATCCATTTTTGTACTCCAGCTAAACATTTTGTACTCCACTACCAATACAAAATATGGAAATCCTATGCTGGACTGATTGGGATGCATGGATTGCTGAAACTGGTAATAGTTTTCAGGTATGGACTTTTGAGTGGCAGCACTTGACCAAACAATGTTCTTCATTTTCTCTTCTGGAGTACAAAATATGTAATCTAGTCTAGTCAGAATTCTGGAGTACATAATGCATTGGTATGCATGACACAAACAAACAACAGTTTTTCCAACACTGCCAGAAGATATATTGACTATGCAGATGCATGCTATTCAGACCACTCAACAACATATGGAAAAGTGCACAGAGGAAGGGGCTTGAGGCAGGGTAATATGCAATGAAGAAAAATGGTAAATTACAAAAAAAATATAACCTGGCCTGGCTTAGCCAACCATAGCCTAACATAGCTGAAAATAAATCTAACCTACTGTTGTTTGATCACAAAAACCTACTGATGTTGTATAACCTGCCATTGTCAGCAAGAGTCCACATCATGTGTGGTGTTGGTGGTCAGCAGCATTATTTTACATGGTGAACATCTGGCATATATGTGATTTCCTTGAGGAATGATAGAGGAAGAAGTGGCTGGATAAGCATTTAATAAATTCAGTCCATACATGTTTTTGTATTTGGACTCAGATGCTTATATATAAATATCCAACAACTTCAGTGGTGTTGACTTCACAATAGGTAGTTAGTGATATGCACTTGTGGCAAATGATTGGTCACATTGTTTTAATCACTTAAAGAAAGGTGGCTTTATGCTATTTTTATTTTCAAACACCCTATTGGAACTAAGCTCCAAATGTACACCAATAAAAAAACTTTTCATCCCAGACATGCTATGGTTAGTCTATATTATAGGTTTGACACACACTTGCCCAAGAATCTCTGATGAGAAAGTGAAATTCCCTCATTAATCCATGATAAAAAAATGATACACTTGCTTTCAATTGATACTTGAATGAATTTGGCATTGTTTTTTTTTGCAGAATGACTACCTATGCTATTGCTTACATAGGTAGGCACCTAGGTACCTAGACACTTTAACTTCAGCATTGCCTTTATTATGAACACAAATTTGAAAGCACAAGCCAAACATGTATTGTGTACTGTATGCCAACATGTCATCATGTGAAAATACTCGCATCATTTTCTTGCTGCACTCAATGGAAAAATTTCAGACACCCACATGTAGAAATCAGCTCACGTGATATAAACAGCAGGTTATGCAGAAGCTCGCAGCAATACAAAAGCACCTAGCTTGCGTCCGTTTTTTGGCATGTATGGGCAGCTTACCATTTCTCGGGTGAACCGTGATCAGAGGTAACAAACTATCTTCTCAGAATTCAGCCTCAATGCTCACTTAGCGCTTTAGAAGACCAAACAGCACTATAGCATGGTATTGCAAACCTTGAGTGACCGTGGCGGTAACGGAACCGCTTCACCACCACAAGTGCATTCGCTGCTTCACTTTTGGCGACGTCATCTGACGAGCAATCAGCTGAACCATTACCGAGCTGGCGTGGCGTGTGTCGATGATGCCGTCATCGCAACGCAAGACCCCTATTTTGTGACAAGACAAGAAGGATTAAAAACACATACAAACCGGGACAAGCCTCGTTTCAACTACATTTGTCATGATATATTCAGACTGGAAAAGGTTAATTGTGTTTGGTATGAAGTACCTGCAGGTCTACGTGGCATCAACAAGTTACTTAACCGCCACCTCGCGAAGAAATATGAAACTGGGATTCAGCCGCACCCTGCAGGTGTCACCACGTGGACGCTCGCAAGTAGCTTGTGATGAGAATGGAGGCTTCTGAAACAAATCGGGTTCGCGCCATGAAAGTTAATGTTTGTGTATTTAAAAAAAATCGAGGTCTACTTGAAAAGCTACCGGGATCGAATTATCGAAGATGTGCTAATGCAAATAGTGAAGGGACTGTTAAATCCCTCTCCTACAATGTATACTAAGGAATTTTGGTCATGCGGGTCAAACAAATTTCCTCTTAAAAATGAAGAGATTTTGGGCCATCCACAGCTAGCCTGTTAAAATGTTCTTCATTCAAGGGAGGGGGCTGTAGTCCAGCATGAAATACCACCTCCTGTGTGATCTTGGTCCAAGACGCAGCACCCCTAGACAAAATTCCATTAGGAATTTCCTTCACTATTCGGGCAAGGCGGCGCCTTGCCGGAATTGCTTGTCGACACTCTTCCGTCCACCATGGAACTGGCGCGAGACGGGGAGTGCCAGATGTTCGAGGGATAAACTCAGTCGCGGTCTGCACAAGCAGGTTGGTGAGCGATTCCACAGACATGGGGGTGACACCAGGCCTCACGGACAGTCTCCTCTAGTTGCGTCTCATACCCTGCCCAGTCGGCCTTCTTAAAATTCCACCGGCATGGTCTAGTCCCGAGTACCGCGCCATCCTTGTAACCCAGCCACACCGGAAAGTGGTCACTCCCCAGGGGGTCGTCGGCCACAGACCAGCTAAAACGTTGTGCGAGCTCAGGGCTGCACAAACTAAGATCTAGGACAGGGGTATGGCCAGAGGGCAGTGTAAGGTGCGTCGGTGTTCCGGAACTAAGAATGCACAAGGATGCATCGTGCATCAAGGACTCTAAACACCGACACCGTACATTTACGTCGTCGCATCCACATACTGTGTGGTGAAGTTTGAAATCACCTAGTATTAATACCGGCGGTGGCAACTCTGACATCAGGCGCCGCAGCTCAGTAGAAGGAAATCCAACACCGGGTGGCAGGTACAGTGAGCAGATAGATACAGGACGATGAGTAAAATGCACTCTTACAGCAACGGCATGCAGCTTGGCATGTAGCACCATTCTCTGTGCAGTCACACTATGGTGGACAGCCAGCAACACTCCACCGTGTGCTACGGTGCTACGGTGTGAGGGAATGTCCTTACGAAATACGGAGTAACATTTTAGGTTATAAGAGTAGTCCGGCGTCACCTTTGTTTCTTGAAGACAGATGGCCGCCGGACAGTGGCGGTTTGACAGCACCTGGAGGTCTTCTGCGCTGGTCCTCAGCCCCCTACAGTTCCATTGTAAAATGGTCCGCAGTTGAACCATTTAGAACGGGCTAAAATAGGTATGGAACAGTATCACAGACGATATCACAGCTAGACACTCCCGCCGTCCAGGTGTCCATTGTAAAACTACAGTACACAAAATGCAAACATGAACGTACCGTACTATGAAGATAAAACAGGTGTCCTCTCACCCGATGACCTCTGACAAGATCTTGGACCTCCCACGCCTGGTGGCGATGGCGTCCACGGGGATGGCCGCTTGCGTCCGGTTGCCGGGGTATGCGGGTCTCTCATCTCACCCCCGCTGGGTGGTATGGGGATGGGCCCATAACATTCCCTGTCTCTGCCGTTAGCGTGTGACCGGCATGGGAAGTTGGTGATGGCGGGGGTGTCGCCGTGGGCGACTGTCCGGCTTGCGCGCTCGGCGATGGGTCCCTGGACCCAGACCGAGCTGCCCCGCCAGACGCCCCCATGTCAGGAGCTCTCGGGTGGACCTGAACACTGGGCCCTGGCCTGGTCACCGAAGGTGCTACGACTGATACCCGACGGGAAGTCGCACCGGTTTCTCTTGATGTAACTGGCGACGGTTGACGGGTAAAGGTGGTTTCGGAAGGTTCGGGATGGATTGGGTGGTGGTAGTGCCGGTGGAGGTTGAGGCTAAGGATTGCAGGTTGGCGTTGGAGTGCTTGCCGGGACGCTTGGTCCGCTGGACAAGACTCCACTCTTCCGGAGCTCGCCCTGTGGCTGGCTCTGGAACAGTCGCTTGAGGGGCCCGTGGTGGTGAAGCACCGCGTTCTGCATCCTCGGAAGGGGGTGTATGCTGTGATTGCCTCGTTTGGGCGGGGACAAGTACGCCAAGAGAGCGGAGAAGAGGACTCAGTTGTGCGATAAGTTGTTCAGTGTTGCCTGTTGTTGCCGGAGCCTGTTGGACTGATGTATTTTTATTGTTGACTGTCGAGGCGTATGATACCTACAGGTGAGATTTTTCATATAGATCCTGAGCTTCGCGGAACGTAACTTTTCGTAAGTGCTTGGTGGAAATAATTTCTTTTTCCTTCGAGTAACTAGGACAGGCGCGGTCAAACAAAGTATGAAGATCTTGTCCTCTGCCACAATTCACACAGAATAGTATCTCGGTGGTGCACTGCTCGCCTGTATGGTCGAAAGAAGCACACCTGCCACACACGGGGCGGTTCCAACAAAATTGGTTTGTGTGGCCGTATCTCTGAGATTTGAAGCAACGCATGGGGATGGGGAGAAAGGTCGCACCTTAACACAAATGTAACCCACCCGTATCTGGGGGGGGGGCAAGTCCATCCTATTGAAGGTCAGAATAACATTGTTGGTCGGAATAAATTCTCCACCTCTTCTCACTTTCATGTTCTTCGCCTCAGTCACTCCAAATTCTGACAGCCCATCCACTATCTCATCTTCCGGTACATTCCCAAGATCAAAGCAGTTTATGAGTCCTCTCGATGTGTTCTTTGTTTTATGTGGTTCAACTGTAATTGGAATTTTCACGTCGTTAGTTTCGTTTCCTTTGCGCACACTGTAAACTAGTTCGGAACAGCTTAACGCCTTTTCCGCCTGCCCCGGTATCGCAAACTCGATTTCGAGTCCACCATCTTTCAATCTCTCGCATCGAATGATCTCGCCAAATCTATCACATGCGTTCCGCCTTTGAAAGGGGGACAGGGATGAGAGTTCATTCGCTTCACCGCGAAAAACTAGCACTAGGGGTCTCCGTCAACACGGGGGGGGCGGGCCGAGGGGGAGCGGCTACCCCGATAAAACTGAGCTGGTGGGCAGGACCGGGGAAGTTGCCCTGTCTGCTCATAGTAGGGATAGTTAGTTATTTGGGCTTTAGGGCGCATTGACCATGTTGGTGATTTTGCGCCCCTAACTGTGTTCCTGTCTACCTAGGTTTTATATTCCGTCCAGGATTACTTTCACGTTTAAGATGCACTCACTATGCCCAAACGGGGCCGATATATTTACCTCCCTGGATATATGACAGCAAATCATATTTGCGACAGAAACTCGAATAGTTGTCAATTCTGAATCACACGTGACCCATCACCAAGAAGATTTGTCATCGTCAGTGTGGATACCTCTCTTCCAAAGTGTCGTCTTCGTTCGGCTGCGAAACGAGGGCACACCAGAAGGATGTGTCGGACCGTTAATGGGACATCACAACGAGCGCACATCGGTCTGTCCTGATTCTGCAGCAGGTAGCCGTGGGTGGCATAGGTGTGTCCTATCCGTATCCTGGCGAGCACTACCTCCTCCCTCCGTGAAATTCTTGACAATGACTCCCACCGCCCTAGATTTGGCTTAATGGTTCTCAGTTTGTTTCGGCCAGTTAAGTTCCAAAGATATTGACGTTTTTTCCGGAAGAACGTATTAATTGTCTGGCCGAGGTATGCTGCGGGAAGGGGAAGCGAACGGGTGTAATGGCTTCGCGCAGCATGTTTCGCTGATTGGTCAGCCAACTCGTTTCCCGCTATTCCGACGTGGCTGGGAATCCAGCAGTGCTACATTTCCCCCCGCTGGCTTTAGCTTAGTTGGTCGCAATACATCATCCTGCACTATAGGGTCGCGGGGATAAGACGCATTTGTCGCACTAAGGTCACTTCGAGAGTCAGAGAGTATGACGTGGCCAATACCGTTCTCTACTCCGATGAAGCACAATGCTTTCGTAATTGCCATGAGGTCGGCGGTGTAAACCGTTGCATGAGGAGGCAGAGTAAACGATCTGGTGGTGACTCCACTTACAAATGCACAACCTACACTGTCAACAGTTTTAGACCCGTCTGTGTAAGTGGCAGTACATGTGTGGTAGGTGCCAATATGTTCTATGGCTTTCTGTCGGAACAATTCCGGGAAAATTTCGTCTTTATGAGCCTCAGACATGTCCACTGACGGCAGCACCAGTTCCCAAGGGGGAACGGGCAGCGCTGTAATCTTCCGAATCCTGCGCAGCTGGATACCGCTCCCTACCTCCAGCTCACGCAACCGCACACAGAATGGGGGCAGAACATTGCGACGTGCAACACTGAACAGCGCAAGCGTGCGGTGCCCAAACAGGGCCTTGTATGCCGGATTCAGGGGAAACTGTCTAATCCTGCAAGCATACTGGAGTCCCAGCTTGTCTCGCCTCAGGGCAAGCGGTGTCTCATCAGCATCTGCTAGAAGGCTTGCTGTCGGAGAGGTACGGAATGCTCCTGTGGCTATACGCAGGGCGGCATGGTGAACAGTGTCAAGTATGCGCTTGCTCGAGGCACTGGCGCAGCCATAGATAAAACAACCATAGTCAAGTTTTGACCGGATCAGCGATCGGTACAGAAGTAAGAGGGTTGCCCTATCTGCCCCGTAGGCTGTGCGGGCAACACACTTCATGATGTTGAGAGACTTGGAGCACTTTTCCCGCAGCGCTTTCAGATGGTCCTTGTATGTAAGGCAGCGATCAAAGATCATGCCCAAAACCTAGCTGCCGGCTGAAATGGAATATCCTCCCCATAGAGCTTTATTTTCAAGTCCTGGCAACTACGGCGGCGACAAAAATGCATTCAAACAGTTTTATGTGTAGAAAAACGGAAACCATTCAAATTTCCCCACTTTTCTAGCTGAGATGTAGCGAGCTGCAGCCGCCTTTCCATCGAAGATGAACGATATGAAACGAAACATAAGACGATCATATATTCTGGGGGCATTGAACAATGGCATATGAATTTGTACTACATACCGTGTATTCGTGAAAGGACTTAGAGTACAATGTGCATGACAAAGATAACGCATGGACCACTTGAAAATGAATGTCTTACACGGAAATCACAGTTGCAACGGTCGATCCAATGAATGGAGCAAAACAGACCAGTAAGTGGTGTGAGGAAAACGAAGTAAAACAAGAGATCACACACCAAAGACATGAACTGACGGCACGAGATCAAACCTAAATTACATAATAATGCCCGGCAGATTACATATCCGAAGCAACTCCATACACAGATGGAGCAATTCCCAGGCAGGCATCAGGCAAAGGCAATAGCATCTATCGCAGCTTAAAACCCGCCAGAATGGCGGCAACAGTTACGATACCTACAAATGGCGACAATAGGTACCGTAGAAAAGCGCAATTGCTGTCATTTTCTCAGCCCCGAAAGTGCCCTGTTGAGAAAATACAAAAGCATAGTAAGACGTAGGTCTAGACTTGGCTATTCGCGCTGCTCTAAAATATACGTCTCACTTCTCAGCTGTGCGTTACCCCGCCTGGCGGTCCGGGACACAGCCGTCGTTTTCCCAGCTGACAATGTGTCTTATCCCACCTAGCGGCCCCAAACACACCGACACACCATCTAGGCTTCCCCAGCTGCCGTCTCACCGGCTCTTCAGAGGTCTGTCGGTTCCTCGGGGGCCTGGAGAAGCCCCCAGGAGTCTGTCGGCCCTTCAGAAGCATGCGCCAACCCCCAGAGGTTTGCGGGTTCTCCAGGGCCTGTCAGCCCCAGAGGTTTATCGGTTCCCCAAAGGCTTGTCGGCTTCCGACGTTCGTCGGTTTCCCAGAGGCCTATCAGACCCAAGAGCTCTGTCGGCTCCCCACAGAGCTATCAGCCCCCGGAGGCCTATCAGCCCACAGAGGTATGCAGGCTCTCCAGAGGCCTATCAATCCACAGAGGTATGCAGACTCCCCGGAGGTCTATCAGCCCACAGATAAATGTAAGTTCCCCGGAGTCCTATCAGCCCACAGAGATATGTAGGGTCCCCAGGGGTCTGTCGGCTCTCCAGAGGTGTGTAGGCTTCCAGAGGCCTGTCGGCTCCCCACGGGTCTGACGGCTCTCCAGAGGTGTGTAGGCTCCCAGGGGTCTGTCGGCTCTCCAGAGGTATGCAGGCTCCCCAGAGGCCTGTCGGCTCTCCAGAGGTATGTAGACTCCCCAGGGGTCTGTCGGCTCTCTAGAGGCCTGTAGGCTTTCCAGAGCTATGCAGACTTCCCAGAGACCTGTCGGCTCTCCAGAGGCCCGCCAGTCTGATCACCTGGAGATCAGATAGCAGCGGCACGCGACGCCTGAGAGTCTGTGACGGGGCCTTTCACTTCGCCCCGACACAAGATCTCGTGCTTCCGAATGTCGAATTCGTCTTTCCTGAAACAAACACATCGGGTTCAGACTGGGAGCACACGCGGAATTGCACGTACTTCAGAAAACAGACATCGCAGAGTAAAAACACCGACAATGTCAACACAGTGGCCGTCAACACAAATATCGCAAGGTATAGTCACTGAAAATATCAGCACAGTGGCCAGCAACACATACATCGCAAGGTACAGACACTGAAAATATCAGCACAGTGGCCAGGAACACAAACATCGCAGGGTACAGACACCGACAATGTCAACACAGTGGCCCCAACACATATATCGCAGGGTGCGGACACCGACAATGTCAACACAGTGGCCCCAGCACATACATCGCAGGGTACGGACACCGACAATGTCAACACAGTGCCCCCAGCACATACATCGCGGGGTACAGACACCGACAATGTCAACACAGTGGCCCAAACACATATATCGCAGGGTACAGACACCGACAATGTCAACACAGTGGCCCCAACACATATAACGCAAGGTACGGACACCGACAATGTCAACACAGTGGCCCCAACACATATATCGCAGGGTACAGACACCGACAATGTCAATACAGCGGCCCCAACACATACATCGCAGGGTACGGCCACTGACAATGTCAATACAGCGGCCCCAACACATACATCGCAGGGTACAGACACCGACAATGTCAACACAGTGGCCCCAACACATATATCGCAGGGTACAGACACCGACAATGTGAGTGGCACCGCACCACAAGCGACGTCGAATGACATCTATTTTCTGCAAATTAAAGCCATAGCGATCAAACGCGAGGCCATCGAACAATTCAATAAAGCCATTGACTGACAAATCCCGGTTTGAAATGTTACTCGAATGTTCACTGCTGGCTCTCGCTTGATACCGGATTTGGATAGGCTTGAGCGAAAACGAAAAAAAAATGTAGGCAGACGAAGGATCAGCTCAACCTCAAACAGATCAGCCCTTTAAAAAACGACTCGATTGCTTAGCTTTCTGATACTGCATAACAAGGCACATCGAATGGCGCTCATTTGGTGGAATTTGAAAGTATTGCAGCCGAGCCACGCGTTCGGTCGATATCGCCTTACTATCGTATGACAATCCGCTTGGCCCGCTGTGCTGAGGCTGCTGTTGGGCTGTTGGCCGTTGGCCGCGACCGTCCATTCAAAACACAGCGCTTTAGTCCAGGACCTCGCTTTGTTATTGACACTTTCAACCCTTCAGCACAGACGAGACACAGTGAAATGCCTGAGAATGTGCGCAACAAACAATGCGAATTGTCCACGTAGTTCAGCACGTAAACGGTGCTAACTGTGCCTCGTTTTCTCGGTTCTTGTTCGCGGCGCTCGGTCCGTCCCCAGCCAGGTCAGGTGCGGTGGAGGTAGAGTGCTGGCCGGCCTGGTGGTGTGCGGCGCAACGGTGATCGGAGCTCGGCGTCTGGTGATGGTCTGCCCCCTTGAGGGTTCCGTGCCGTTGTATTTATACTGGTGGGTTTATATACTGGTGGAAAATTACTGGGTGCTGGCCTCTCTCTGACCTCTTGCAGATGGCGGCCAGCTTCCGTGAGGGTGACGGGTGACGCACATGTCTAAGTTATTACCCCGGAGCACGTGTGAGTATGTAAATTGAAAAGGACCAGATGGCGTCTGGTTTATGTCGGTGTCAGTAGTTGGCTTATCGGATGTACAGATAGCGTGGAGTGTATGTCTAGCGTTTTACGGCTGCTTAAGTTACTAGCTGATCTAAGCGTGCGAGTGATGAATTGCTGCTTGCAATGTGTGTGCCATAAAGTATACTTAGCGTCGGTGCAGCGCGACGCCTGGGCCTGCGCATGCGGAATTATGATGCAATGCGAGGTCAGTCGCTGCGTGTATATCTTAGTTGGCGTCCGAATGTAGCGTGGCCTCGATGGCCGGCGCGCGCGCGTCTCGGGATAGCTGATGCAATCGACACGGGGCGCGTGCGTCCTGACTTGGCTGGGGGAGTGTAGCTGTTACAATCGCCATATAATAAATCACACTATTTTTTACCTTGAAGTTTAACCTGGACATGTACCAGTTTGAAATGTTACACGATGGTTCATCACGGGTTACCGCCTGTGGTCATACTTGACAGGTTTTGGTGAAAACGGAAAAGATAGGAGGCTACCGAAGAAACCGGCTTGCGTTGGACGATGGCCATTCAAGTGGTTATGTGATACCTATGTCGTTGTTTCCAGCGTGTTCAGTGCAAGCAGAAGCATTTGTGGTGATTGTTTCGAGCGATCATAAACCCGTCGCTGAATGCCAATGCCAATACAAATACTCCTCTGGTGAACTCATCGCTGAATGCGAGCGTTAACTTGACGTGCGTGTTTAGGGCTGTCCGTGATGCCCCTCCATGGTCTTGAAGATACCCAAGGACACCCAGTCACGTCTCCTCAACATATATCAATATATGCGCAGGGAATGCAACCTAAGACGTATAAAGCCTTGCCATAATGCAAATTTGTTGCCTCGCAAAGCATAGTTTTACACCCAAGCCAAAACAAATGATGGTCAAGGATCATGTTATTCAAGAAAGGCCCGGAAGCAAACATTTCCAATGTGTGCGACTTACCATTCGATATTTTGTGACGACAGCACATGAAGCTCGTTGATTGGCTAGATTGGCTTTTAGTATATTCCGCAATTCTCTTGCATATTTTTTTTCTTCACTTTATAAATGATTACGTATAATTTTCCAGCGATCATACTCAGGTAGCCGAGTCTTCGGGAGGGGGGGGGGAGGGGGTGACGCGAAGGAAATTGGTGGGGACAAATCGCCACTTTTCAGAAATTGGGGACATGTCCAACAGCCCCCCCCCCTACAATTGTTACACCCATGATCGTCAATGCTGAAAAACCGGTTTCTGCGCGGCACTCACAGCATTTGCATGTCCTTGTCAGCGTCCAGCACCAGCACTTGGCACGGCACCGAGAAGCGCGTCCGTCTGTACAGCCAATCCTCGTGCAGCTCGTGAAGCGACTGCAGGTACGAGTCGGAGATGGCGCGCTCTTCACTGCGCGCGCGCCGCCGTATCCTCTCGGCAACAACCTCGGGCGAGCTGCGGAGGTACACTGACCGGCGCACACGTCACCACGGCTGGAACCAACACCCTAGGGCGAGCTGCGGAGGTACACTGACCGGCACACACGTCACCACGGCTGGAACCAGCACCCCAGGGCGAGCTATGGAGGTACACTGACCGGCACACACGTCACCACGGCTGGAACCGGCACCTTAGGGCGAGCTGTGGAGGTACACTGACCGGCACACACGTCACCACGGCTGGAACCAACACCCTAGGGCGAGCTGTGGAGGTACACTGACCGGCACACACGTCACCACGGCTGGAACCAACACCCCAGGGCGAGCTGCGGAGGTACACTGACCGGCACACACGTCACCACGGCTGGAACCAACACCCTAGGGCGAGCTGCGGAGGTACACTGACCGGCGCACACGTCACCACGGCTGGAACCAACACCCTAGGGCGAGCTGTGCAGGTACACTGACCGGCGCACACGTCACCACGGCTGGAACCAACAACCTCGGGCGAGCTGCGGAGGTACACTGACCGGCACACACGTCACCACGGCTGGAACCAACACCCTAGAGCGAGCTGCGGAGGTACACTGACCGGCACACACGTCACCACGGCTGGAACCAACACCCTAGGGCGAGCTGCGGAGGTACACTGACCGGCACACACGTCACCACGGCTGGAACCAACACCCTAGGGCGAGCTGTGGAGGTACACTGATCGGCGCACACGTCACCAGGGCTGGAACGACGGAACTTGTTTGAACATGACATAAGCGCAGACACCAAATACACTGCGCTCATTTTCACGCATGCTACCACATACCCATGTTTTCCACCAATTTAATACACGATACCCCAACTTTTAATATCAGGTGCAAAAAGATCAGAGTTTGTAAGACATGCCCATGCAGGTGGCTATATTGTGAATTCATTTATTGTATTTACTTATTGATACGATTTCAATTTGCATATATCGAGCGGCCTTCCCCAGACAAGAAATTCAACATCGATCCGCGGGATCTCTACAATTGCATCGTGCATCTGCAATATGGTCCCTAATTTGCACATTGAATAGGTGCACGTGCTGTCCGCGGGACGGCTTAGAATGTCCCGGACACTCCTTACTATCTACCCGAGAGGCGCAGAATACTTTAGGATACTTGGCCGGTGGCTACGATCGGTACGTTGTTGTTAGCGTTATCGTTATCGGGTGCATGCTCCGCGAAGGCGTTGCATGGCATTCGGTCTGCGTAGAGTCTGCAGGGGATATTGTAGCAGAAAGCCAAGGTTGAAAAAATCAAATGTTGCATGGCCACACAACACAAACATCTTTGCCGTAAATAAGACGCACAGACAACCAACAAGCACGGGCAGAATATGACTAACGCTTTGACACGGAAATGAAGATTCTATCGTACGTTCTGTGCGTTCCATTTTCGCCCCAGTGACCTTGAACACACGTGAGCGGACAGGATACTTGTTTACACCTGACGTACAATCGATAACAACGTACTGCAACCGAAGAGTTTTTACTGGAAACGGGTTTCTGAGCGCATTGCGTGACTGATAATCCCGTCTTCTTCAAGATGGAATCTTACCGAGACTGAAAGCATTTTTTCTTCGATATTTAAACACTCGTTGCGATTGGATTTCCATGTTACCAAAAATGGAGCATAACATACCATCGGTGGATTTAATTGTTGATGACGTAAACGCAAGTCCAAATGTGTATCTTCTATGCTGATGTTTTAAAATCGCTGCTCATTCCTGCTAACAATGTGCTGGTATTCTGAGGATTTTCTACCGGAACCTGACGCCCTGGCGACCACACGGAAAACGACACCCTGCGTGGTGGGCGACAGAACACCTACGCCGAGTACTACCGCCAGCGTTGGAAAAACGTCTGTTTCTGGATTTGTGTCACCCAGAACATCATCAGCTGAATAATCCACTCATTTTTATCCTTTGGAGGCTGACTGATGCCGTTTCACAATGAACCGCTCTGTGACAGTGTTCAAGATTCACTGGGAAGTTCGAACTGAGATTATGTCGTAAGCTCGAATGATAATACTGTCTCGGTATCACCGAACAATTTCCTTTGCCGCATCTATGATTACAGACCAAATCCAGCCGTGACCACCCCACGCCATTCCAGGTGGAGGCGCGATACTTCAGCTGATCATGCGCCGGGCACCTGCTCCAAAATCAAGGGCTACATCCACAGAATCGGCAGAGCGGGGTGGCCGAGTGGTTAAGGTGTTGAGCGCTGGGTGCCAAGATACGAGGTTCAACACTCGCACCACTTGCGACACTTCCGAATCCTGCCGCCCACCGGCGAAACTATGTGGGCGGCGCCATCAGACATGGCTGTATATAAACCACTCAGTAAACAAGCAAACACAATTACCAACCAATCGACGTGACGTACTGCCCGGATGGGTGTGGGATGCGCTGCAGGGCAGTACCCACCGATCAGATCGGGCTTGACGTTCACGTTGGTGGTGATCCAGCGGAACCATTGGTCGAGCACCGCGTACTCGGGCCGGGACAGCAGACCGCTCTGGTACAGGTTCTCCACGAAACAGTACCTGGCACATGGACGGTGTAAACCGCAACACATCGTTGCACAGTGGTACACTCTTCGCTAAATCCAGTGGAATAGACCACTTTCTGAACACTGAATCGACATCCCTGCCAAAGGAGCAGAGACGTGATACTTGATGTGAGTTTATGAAGCCTTCAAGTTTCATTTCTAACAGAACCCATCTTGTATATAAGTTTCGTGATTATGTATATCGTTAAGGACAGTGATACACGAACATCTTGTTCCACAATTCCAGGTGAAGATTGCCTATGATGCGGTCTTTATTGTACTAGCCAGAACGATAAAGTAGGCATGCCATGAACTAGTATTGTAAAACAGACATCTGATGCGTTCCATGACAGACCGACCAAACATTTTTTAAAATTTTACACCTACTAAATTTATATTTGGACCAAACTTGGTGTACAGGGTGGTCTTGTGCTCTGCAAACGCCTGAGCGCCTTTTAGTGCCATCTGATCAACGGCTCTGGAGCTATACCACACACTATTTTGAGGTAACACAAAGGCATCTTTGACGATATCTCATCGATAATGAAGAAAAGGTGACATATTGTGCATCTTTGATGATAAAAATGATTAAGAAAACACATACGTGATAAAATATTAATATTTCTCACGTTTGACCTCGTGACCTCTGACCACTAAACCATTGAAATTGATAAATTTGATGGCAGAAATACAAACGGGCATTATTTGTCTGTCATATTCAAAAAGCATAAAATGCGTTTTGCTTTTAAATGCGTGCTTCTAAACGCATTTTTGTCACATATACATAGCGTGTCCCAGAAGACATGAACATTTCACAAGTTTCATGGCTTCATTGCTCACATTTTTCATTGTTTTGTGGTTCCATTGTTCACGTTTTGGGCGCTCCCTGCATATTGCACATTATTGCGCATTACTATTGTGCACTGCACTTATCAATTGAGCACTGCACTCATCTACTGTGCACTGCACTAAGCAGTGCACAATCTAACAAAGAAATAAACAACATATGAGAACTTGTTTTTCCGGGTGAGGCTCATAAGACCTAATTTCAGAAGATCTATTTTCAGAAGACCTATTTTCAGAAGGTCTATGTTCACAAGACCTACTTAGAGGAGGAAATGTTCACAAGATCTACTCCCAGGACTGAATTGTTCAGAAGATCTACTCGAAGACGAAAGTGTTCACAGGATCTACTTTCAATAATTTTTTTTTATACGCAAGATCTACTCTCGGGACTGGATTGTTCAGAGGATCTACAAATAGGCCTCAAGTGTTCAGAAGATCTACAAATAGGCCTCAAGTGTTCAGAAGATCTACTCCCGAATGCAAATGTTCAGAGGATCTACTGAAAGCTGGAAATGTTCACAAGATCTACTCTCGGGACTGGTTTGTTCAGAAGATCTACTCGAAAACGAAAGTGTTCACAGGATCTACTTTCAGGAGATTTTTTTTCACAAGACCTACTCTCGCGACCGGATTGTTCAGAGGATCTACAAATAAGCCTTAGTTGTTCAGAGGATCTACTCCGAGGATGAAAGTGTTCACAAGATCTACTCCCGGGACGGAATGTTCAGAGGATCTACTCTTGGTCCGGTATGTTCAGAGGATCTACTTTCGGTTCAGAAGATCTACTCTCAATTGTGACGTCGAAGAAGCAAAGTTCAGCTTTCTCTCGCTAGATATCAGCACGGTCTTGATATTACGGCATTGAATAAGGAATGAATGTCATCAGATTGAACGCTGAAGCATAGGTAACAATATTTCTCGCTAGATGGCAGGATGACACCATTGAACAAGCGCTCGTTGTGTCGGCGTTGGTGGCGGATCGTCACGCGCGTGCAGTGCTGACAGCATCAGAATCACCATGTTCAAGGTGCTTTTGCTGTTGTTGGACCACACCTACTGCATGCCATTAATAGTAGCATTGTGAACCGTGACCTCCCGTCATCATGAGTCGAGCATTACCTGTGGGCGTAAAACGAGCGGCACTGACTGGGAAGTATTTTTGTGGGGGTGGGGGGCGGGGGGCGTGACGGGAATATTGGTGGCCCCAGAGCGATTGTTTGTAGTTCAAATGCGATTATCTGCAGGCACGGATACAACTTACATTTGCGCTTACGCACATTTGCGCATACGTACTTTTGCACTTATGTACACTTCCGCATACGTACATTTTCCATACGTTCATCTGCGCTTACGTACAATTGCCATACGTATATCTGAGCCTAAGTGCATTTGATTACGTTCATCTGCCATACGTACACTTGTCCTAGAATCAGATATGCCCCCATAGGAGAAGGCCCTATAAGAGGGGTACCCCTCCCCCTTTGAAGGAAAGGCGCTCCTCTGGGAAGACCCGACTGCATCCCTACCTCAAATATTCTAGCCAGGGGCGCCACTCCATGAGGAAAATGCGACCCTGCGGGAATGCTCGCGTGTGCCCCTCAATTCTTTTTTTTCAACAGTAGGTCCCCCTGAAAGGCTAAGTGGTTCCCTTCTGGACATGTGCCTCCATAATAATTCATGGATCCACCCATTCCTTGGGGATAAGGTGGACTGCCATTCAGCTATTGTATTTTTCCTGATAAATTTCTACCTTGATACAATATTTACCATTACCATTACACGATGACACTTCCTCGGCAAACAGAAAATAATCCGAAAAATTACTGTACACCTATATTCGCATGTAACCCTACACCCAACCAAAAAATATGGGAATTCAATTCGTCATACCAATCTTCACCACCATGGTTCTTCTATCATAACATGCCATGAAGTGTATTCAAAATATGTCACAAAAGTCGAACTGGGGCATCATAAATTTGTGTTGAGGACACCAAATATCCCATCGGGGGCTATAAATACTCATAGCAGTGCCCTCAGTCACCGGAAACCCGACAAAATCCCGGGAGCCTCCAAAACGCAGCGAGTCCAGAAGAAAAGTTACACAGTTGCAGTGCAGAGTTACAGCGATGGATAGAGCTGATACAGATGCGCTGGAACCTTATATTAGCGTACAGTAGCGTAAAAAGCCTCCATTAAACACAATGACAGCATCCTGGACCCTCAGAAAACCCGGTACCTTACACCACCTGAGGAAAGCACACATGCAATACAACCGCAGCCGCAGGTGACACATGCATAATACACACACGGATCATACATTGTATGTATTTTACGAGTAGTTAGGTAGGTATATTGTTACATATAAAATGAAGGCGATTTACTGTGCGGTGGCACGAGGTGAGGTGCATTAGGCGTGTGTGTTTTTGTTATTTTTTAAGCAAAATGTTTGCTGTTGAGGAAGGCCTGTGACAGAAATAGATACAGTGGGAATTTGGACCTATGTCTTTGTTTTATTATGAGCATAAGGTTATTTTACGCCTTTTTATCACTGATATGAAACACTCATTTACTTTGTATCGATTCAGTGCTCCATTAGAAATTCCAAGATCGCCATTAGTTAGCTATTTCTAGATCAGCTCTGCTTTAGACGCAGGCTGGCCGTTCAGATCGCGGCCAGCTCACCTCCTCTGGGAAATATGAACCGGGTTGCGACGTCGGGCGCTTAGCCATGCAGGCTGGGAAACGGATTGCAGTGGCGGACACAGCTGTTGAACTGTTCATCATTCTATCAACGTGTCCAGTATCTTCAGATCTGTATGCTGCTGCGCCGTTGGCACATTATCTTTTCCCTGCCACTGTCATGTGAAAGTGTCCTTGGAGATCAAGCTGAAGACGCCACTGGCAACGTGCACATCTCACTGGGTACGGCGAGGGTGAGGCACTGTATCGTGCTGTCGTCGGGGAGGGGAGGGGTAGTTGATGCGTGGTCTTCCCACGCCGGTTTAGGACTGGGCTGTTGGGAACTAACGCCAGCGGATGGTCGGCTTATTCAATGGCCGATGTGGTTGACTGATTTAAGGTCGATACACATATGTCTATTGGCAAGGTGCTGAACGATATGTAAAATGTATGGATTATTAAGCTTGAAATCATGCTGCTAGCATGCACATGCAGCTAGTAGAACATCTAAGCCAACTCATGCAATCAGCTACCTATTTTGTATGGGCCGTCATAATTATAATTTCTACCTTAAATAACGCAGAGTAGCATTTGCCGTCCCCTGAAAACGCTTCCCAGACATTAGTAACTTCGAATTCAGTGTGGGCTGAAATCCTGTCCCCCAAGAGAGATTTTCGGGAACGGATTTTGTGTATATTTACGGTGTATACAAAAAACGCGACTCATTTCCGTGCCGCGTTATACGAAAAAAAAAACTCATCTCCGTGCCGCGTTCACTTTCTTGTGGATATTCCGTAGTCAGAAAAATTAGAACAATAATTATGTATATTTATGCCTTGAAATACATATTATTAACCACAAATAAAGCAAGAATTAGCTCATTCAAGCTGTGGTGATCGTTCAGGAAGCAATCTGCTATCAGTACTACTTATTGAATATTTTGTGTACACTTGATTGCAATGATTTCTTTTTCTTTCTTGTATGCTGAGCATGCCCTGTCGAATGTGCTATGTGCGATCTGACCCTCACCACAATTTATGCACCAAGGCGATTCTGCGTCACACTGATCAACAGCGTGGGCCGATGATCCGCATCTTCCACATGCGGGACGGCCACGGCAGAATTGGGTTGTGTGACCGTATCTATGACATCTAAAACACCGCATGGGATTATGGATAAACCTTCTGACTTTTACAGTAATATATCCAACACGAACTAATTCAGGCAAGTCTATTGAGCTAAACGTCAGGATGATATTGTCTGTGGGCTGCACTTCCTGTCCTTTCCTTATCGTCAGTCTCCGCGCCTCAATGACTCCATCATCTGATAAACCATCGGTAATTTCTGTATCACTAACGCCTCTGAGATCAAAACAGTTAATTACACCCTTCGAGTAATTCTTCTTCGTGTGCGTTTTTACAGTCATCGGTATTGTTACTATCTGTTTGCCCTGTTGGCCTCTGGCTAGGTATACAAATTCATTCGCCATCAGCGCTCTTTTTGCCTCTTCTGTGCGTTCAAACTCTACTTCCAAACCACCGTCTCTAAGTTTTTCACATCGCCTGATACGTCCGAAGCGATCACAGCCGTCTCGTCGCTGGAATGGGAAAGCAAAGCCAGTTGTTTTGACCGTTCAGCGGCTTGAAAGACGAGAATGCGAGGGGAAGAACTCCTAGTGGCTACACTGTCCGCAGATCGCTGTATTTGTTCACGGTTCTGGCCACTGTCACGTGGACCAGGGAGGGTTTTAGAGTTTTGGCTTGCCATGTGTTCATTTGTTTGTTCGGCCCCGCAGACGTCCCACCACATTGGGGCCCTACTGGGGGGATGCCTGAGCCCCACAAGCGGGAGGTCATCAGACAACCGCGGAGCTATACGGGACAGGCGGCGCCTTCGCCCGGCCGGGAGAGAGATACTCACCACCCCAACCGGGATCCAGCACCGCCCACCCCTTGACCCCAGCCGGCCGGGCCGGCGGGCACTGGGAAAATCCCAGGCCCCCGGCCCGAGCGACCAGTCACTTGGTCCGTGTGAGGCCCCACGGGCCCGCCCGCCCCTCCGGGATATCGGGACCAAAGAGGTGTGTTGGTCCCCCGTCACAACTAGCACCGTGCGACGGGGGACCTCAACCTCCAGGACTCCGTCAACCCCGGGGGGCGGGCCGAGGGGGCGCGGCTACCCCGATAAAACTGAGCTGGTCGGCAGGACCGGGGAAGTTGCCCTGCCTGCTCATAGTAGGGATAGTTGGTGTTGCAGGGCCAGGTGAAGGACATGGATGTTGGGATGATATGGGTATTGGAATGGGAGCGTATTGACGGAAGGAAGAGGGGTGGCTGTGGTGACCCGAGGGAGCGCCATTTCCCTAGCCAGCCGTGTAACGAGGCCGGCCCCACTGCGGGGCCGGTTTCCGCATACGCAACACCGGACGGACTCTTACATCACTTTCCTCGAAGAGAGCACGAATTCTGACACAGAACGGCAAAGCTGTCTGGTTCCTGCCACTGCGAAAAAGTGCCAAGGTTTGTCGCGAGAACACTGCATTGTACGTGGGGTGGGTGGGGAACTGCCGTAATCTGCATGCATACCGTAGGCCAAGCATTTCACGTCTCAACGCCAGTGGAGGCTCGTTCGACTCCGCGAGTAGGCTGACAACCGACGTGGTTCTAAACGCCCTGGTGGCGGGCCGTAGAGCCGCATGCTGCACTGCATCGAGAGTACGCTTACTGCTTTTAGAGGCACCATCATACACATAACATGCGTAGTCCAACTTAGATCGGATGAGTCCCCGATAAAGCATAAGCAATGTCTTTCTATCAGAACCATACGAGGTTCGTGATATACACTTCAATAGGTTCAATGACTTAAAACATTTCTCTCTCAATGTTTTAAAATGTTGTTTGTACGTTAACCGGCTATCGAACTGCACCCCAAGGAACTTCGCGATTGGGTGAAGAGGTATAGGCTTGCCGTACAACTCCGTGTTTAGAGTTTGAGAGCATCGCTTGCGGCAAAAGTGCGTAGCAACCGTCTCGCTTGTGGAAAAGCGGAGGCCGTTAGCTGTACAGCATCTTTGGAGGTGGTTTACCGCGAGCTGCAAACGCCTTGTTAGCGATGGTGTATTGGAGCCAGATGACCATATCGCGAAGTCATCGACAAATAGCGATCGTCCGATGCTTTGCGGCAGTGGATCTCCAATGTCATTTATGGTAATGGCAAAGAGGGCAACACTTAAAACGCTGCCCTGCGGAACCCCATTTACTTCGCAGAATCGCTCGGAAAGCTCGTGTCCCACTCGGACGCGGAAGAAGCGATTTTTCAGAAACTGTTCGATGAAATGTCCCAGATTCCCGCGGATTCCACATTTCTTAACCTTCAGCAAGATCCCGTGGCGCCAAGTGGAATCATAGGCTGCTTCTATATCGAAGAAAATAGCCCCAAAATGTTGTTTGCGCTTAAAAGGATGCGAATGGCGGTGTCAAGTGTTACAAGATGATCAGATGTGCAACGGTGCTTCCTAAAGCCACATCGTGCGTTGGTGAAGAAAAAAAAATATTGCTCTTCCAGAAACCAGGTGAGTCGAACATTCACCATTTTCTCTAGAAGCTTACAGAGACACGAGGTCAAAGCAATCGGTCGGTAATGCAATGGGTCTAAACCGCTTTTTCTTGGTTTGAGTATAGGGACCACAATGGCGTCCCGCCAAGAGTCCGGAAAGTATCCTCCCTCCCATATTGTGTTCAGTGTAGCCAAACGTGCTTCAAGAACACGTACAGGCATGTGTTTGAACATATCATTGTGTATTCCAAAGGTCCCTCTGCAGCACTCTAGGCTTCTGATCGCCGAACGCAACTCACAAATACTGAATGGCTCGTTATAACATAAATGGTCTGGTGTTGAAAAGTCAATTGGCTTTGCTTCCACTTTGACTTTCTGGCGTATAAATTGTTGGCAGTAGTTTCCATCTCCACTGCGCGCTGCTAGAGCTCGGCCTATTTCCACAGCGACGTCAGCGGGATGGGTCACGTCAACACCTGATATGTGTAGTACGGGGAAACGGACCGCGTTATGTTGGCCAGCAATACGTTTTATACGAGACCATACCTGGGTCGTTGGGGTAAATCAGTTAATGGTAGATACGTACTCCCTCCACGACTTCCTCTTTGCTGCTCGTATAGTACGGCGCGCTAAGGCTCGTGCCCTTTGAAAAGCAAATAAGTTTACTTGATTGCTATTGTTGTTGAATTTCTTAAAAGCTCGCTTACGTGCTCGTATGGCGTCACAGCATTCTCTTGACCACCACGGAACGGGAGTGCGACGTGGGGCACCAGAAGTTCGTGGAATGGAAGAGTTGGCCGAGTGCAGGAGCATAGAAGTAAATTGTTCCACCGAAGGTGCACTTACATCGGCGTTAATTGATAGGCAGGATTCCATGTGCGTGCGCTCAAATTTCCCTCAGTCCGCCTTTCGCAAATTCCACCGTTGAGGCCTGCAGCCAAGCGTCACGCTGTCATTGTAGTGAATACAAACGGGAAAACGGTCGCTACCAAGTGCATCATCAGAAACCGACCAGGTCATATAACACGCCAGAGAAGGGCTCGCAGGACTCAGATCGATCGCGGAAGTAAAACCAGATGGAAGCGTGAAGTGGGTAGCGGCACCGGTGTTTAAGAGGCAGAGGGCTTCGTCCAGAATAAAACTCTCCACAGCTCGGCCGCGAGAATTTATGGATGCACATCCCCATGCGATGTGGTGAGCATTGAAGTCCCCAGGAAGCAGTACAGGCTGGACCAGTTGGGACACCAGGCGTCTGAGCTCAACCAACGGCAGTAGCTGTCCAGGAGGAAGATAGATGGAGCATATTGTGATCTTGTGCCGGCGGAAGCTGACGGTTGCAGCGACTGCTTGGAGAGAGGAATCGAGCGTTACCTCCTGGTATGGAATGTTATGGTGCACCGCTATAAGCACACCTCCGTGCGCAATTGTCTCGGATGTCCTGTTTATTATATATATATTTGTGCTAAATTTCCGAACAAATCTGCCTCTTCGGGGTATGTGTGGGGGGAGTTGACTTTAACCTCGTTACCCCCTTGGATCCGCTAGTGTTCCCTTGTTTCGTGCACCTCCGCTTTTCATCTTAAGTCTAGTTTTAAGGCTAGTTTCATCCTCGCGCCTAGTTTTTTCTTAGTTTTACATTCTTGTTTCTTAAATAAGACTTTCATGAAACTGGAAGTCTTATTCAAGACAAATTTGTCTTAAATAAGACAAAGTGACCTTCGTGAAACTGGGCCTGGGAGTAGTTATAATAAAAGAAAACGCTAGTTTTAAAGCTCTGGTCCCGTCCTCCTTCCGAGAGTGGGCGCTGTTAACCCCGGAGGGTTTTCTCTATTTGGTACCAGGGACTGGGTTCTGGGGCAGGAGTGTGGTGACCCCTCGCCCGGTGGAGCTAGTTAGTGGAAGGCCTCTTTTTTTTTGCGGCCCCAGCCGTGGCGGAGGCGGCGGAGGGCCCATCTCGTTTGCTGACGGAGCCGGCCCCTCCACTTGTCGTTGTGGCGATGGGGTGGCAGGCCTCGCAGATGGAGCCTCGTCTCCTTCGTGGTCCCCCGCCTGGGCCCTCTCCATCTGAGCTAGCCTCGTTCGCTTGGCTTCCCGGGCACGCCTTTCGGCTTCCTAGTGATGAAGATATATCTCGGGTATATGGATTGATCGGTGGGACGGCGAGGGAGGTGCGGGAGTGGGTGTTGAGGGCGGGAGCGAGGCGGGACTCACGGAGACGGGGTAGGATTCCGGAAGGGAAGATGTGGATGTGAGGGATTTCAAGGTGGTAGTGGTGGGGGTGCGTGGGGGAGGCAAATGGAGGCTGGATGACGGGCCGGAAGTAGGGGAGGGGGTTTCGAGGAGGGAAACGTTGTAGTTTGGGAAGAGCCGGAGTTGGGTGGGGAGGTCCGACCAGGCCTCTTGGGCCGGTTAGCCTGAGTCAATTCCTCGCCTGATGATGCTCGGGAAATCACCGAGTGGTCGTCAGGGCATCCATACGTCGTGGGTGAGATCTCGGTCGCTTCCGCATCGCTTCGGGTTTGCTGCCTTCTCCTCGTAGGCGACGCGAAAGGCACTCCGGACGCTCAGAGAAGAGAAGTCAATTGTGCGATCACTTCGGATGCTGCGTTTGGCTGTACATGTTGTGAGGTTGTTGAGCCATTCTTGGTTTTTGCGGAGTAAGATATTCTAGGGTGCGATTTTTCACAGAGGTCCCTGGTTTCTCGAAACGATATCTTGTTGGTATGCTTTATCGAGATGATCTCTTTTTCTCTGACATAATTTTGGCACGTACGGTCGTACGAGGTGTGGGGCTCCTGCCCTTCACCGCAGTTAACACACCACGGGTTCGGAGAACTACACGTCTCAGCAGTGTTGGTGTGAGGCACGCTTACTGCAAGCTGGGCGGTTGCGGCAGTACTGTGTGGTGTGTCCGAAAGATTGGAACTTGTAACAACGGATAGGACATGGGATAGTTAGTTATTAGGGCTTAAGGGCGCATCGACTACATTGGTCATGTAGCGCCCAAGGACATGGGATAAATTATCGGACCTTGACACGCACATAGCCTACACGAATTTCTGGAGGTACATCGGTCCTATTAAACGTCAAGATGATGTTTGTCTGAATCAGGTCGGAACCATTCTTTACTTTCATTTCTTCTTGCGCCGATCCCTCCGAACTTTGAAAGTCCTCGTACAATTTCATCCTCAGATACGTCTCTTAGATCAAAGCAGTTGATGATCCCCCGCGACGTATTCTTTGTCGTATGTGGCTCCACAGTAATTTAAAATATTTCGTTTTCCTTTTTGCAGTTCTTCCGCACAGTATACAAACTCAGACTACGTAAGTGGTATGCCAGCCTGTTCTGAATTCGCGATTTTTACTTCCAGAGCATCATCCTTAAGTTTTTGACACCTCAGAATTTCGCTAAACCTGCCACAACCATCCTTCCTGTGGGAAGGGGACATCGACGCGAGGCTTTTATTATTATCTCTGAACACGAGAATACGAGGGCCGCGAGTAGATTCCATGGAATCTCCGCGTGGGTAGAACTTGGTCACTGTCAGAGGGACCAGGAGTGTTTTTGCTTGATGTGTGTGCCAAACGGTGAGTATTCGTTTCCGCTCCTGGAGGCGCCCAACCATATAGGGGCCAACAGGGGGACGGCTGGGTCCCGCGAACGGGTGGACGCCAAGAAACTGGGGAGCTATACAGGACAGGGGACGCCATCACCCGGCCGGAAGAGGGAGACTCACCACCCGACCGGGATCCAGCGCCGCCCACCCCTTGACCCAGCCGGCCGGACTGGCAGGCACCAGGCCAAAGCCCAGCGTCCAGCCCGCACCTTTGGGATATCGGGACCAAAGAGGTGTGTAGGTCCCCCCGTCACAACTAGCACCGTGCGGTAGGAGACCTCAACCTCCAATACTCCGTCAACCCCGGGGGACGGGCCGAGGGGGCGCGACTACCCCGATAAAACGGAGCTGGAGGGCAGGACCGGGGAATTTGTACTGCTGCTCATGATAGGGAGAGTTGGTGTTGCAAGACTAGGTGAAGGACATGGACGTTTTGGCTGGGACGAGCATATGGATGGGAGGACGAGTGAGGCGCTCCTAGTCTGGCCCATCGCCGGATCACCGATGGACTGTGCTTCGGGATCATTAGGCACTCAATGCCCCCTCCACCGCGTAAAGATGGTGCCTCGTCGGGAGGGGGGGGGGGGGTCAGCATTTAGTTGCCTTTGACACATATTCAGAGATAAATTATTCGTGAAATAGGGTGGAATATACCACTTTCTGCGCACTGAAGACATCCTTTCCAAGGAAGTGTCGACATCATGCAAGTTGATTTGTGCTGATGAAGTCCCAGTGATCCATTTCTAAAAGCATTTCCTAGCATAATTATGCCTAACATTATGGACTGTGATACACGAGCATCTCGTAACACAATTCCAGGTGCAGAGAAAATGTATTATGAAGTCTGTTAAGCAATGCCATCTGCTGACGGCATGCTATCGCTATCGTTGTCGTTGGCATAGGCATCCCTATATTAGCTGCCCCTCAAATTAAATGAAAAGCATGCACTTATGAGTACACTATTGGCTCAAAACTGAGTTTGAAGAACAAAAGATGATATTTTGATTGACATTCTTTCGTGACACATTTCAACATCCTACTATCCTCTTTTCGACATCTCACACCCAACGAAAAACACTATTTCATTATTTTATAACACTTCTATTATTTTAACACTATATATATGTATACTTCTTTACATAATAGAGCTTCTCAGCATGCTCGGGAGGTTGCAGGGCCGTTGCGTCTCCTCTCTCCGTAAACTGTCCTCTTTCGGCCATTAGCGTGATCCCCTTATGTCTTCAATGACCCTTGTGAAAAAGTGCTTCATAACCGAAGTTCGGCGAGCGTAGCAAGAAATATCGCAGAAAATCCCCTCCAATAGTGCTATACCCTCCCGAAATATGCTCTCAAGCCAATTACATTTAGGTTCAGGCTATTATCATGTCACAACTTTGCCGTTGGTGTTGACGCTAGTTACATGCTTGCGCACTTGATGATCTTTCATTTGTAGTGCGTCATATTATATCCCGAACCAGAAAGCGAGTGTGGTAAATTCCACTGTGTCTCTGGGCGTAGACCGGGTTGGAGAGGCGAAATCACGACAGGACATTTATTTGAAGTCACCAAACTCAGTCTAACACCGTCTCGCTACAACACACCATATCCGGACCAATCTACCAGGTCGGACGCTAGTCAGTGCCATTCACACCTACGCCACTAAATAGAACAAACAGCACCTGCCGTCGGGCATGACCTCGACCTATGTTTGGAATCCACTAGTTATTCGTACTCACATCCTAGGGATGACGGCGGGAGAGTGCACATAGTTTGTATCACCGACACTTTCCTTCCCTCCAAGGGAAGTCGGGAAGTCGCCGGCGCCCGCCGGGATGACGGAGCTACTGGGAGACGGATCTGAGATTATCCACATGGCTTGCTCCGGGCTTAGAGGCTGCTCTTTGCTTTCGTTCAGGCTTAGGTTCTTTAATTTCTTGCCATCAGCTTCTTCACGTTCGTCTTCAATCTCAACTGCGGGTTGTACTTCTTCCTCTGGGTTCGGCAGCTTGCGTTAACTACCGGGCTTCGTGATAGGCGGAGGCCTGATACACCACGCTTGAGGCGCCAGTGCAAGAGGCCTGATACACCACGCTTAAGGCGCCAGTGCAGGAGGTCTGCGCCACGCCGGATGACCCAGCTTCAGAATCCTGTTTGCTCGGGCCGTCCTGGGGTTTCTGACATGTCTGGGTGGAGGGGGCGCGCGCCATCCGTCCAGGCAGCTGGGGTGACTGCTCCGGCGGACTGTGGAGCGGCTTCGGAGTTTAGGGGCGCATCGACTACATCGGTCATGCAGCAGTGTGGAGCGGCTTCAGCGACATAAAATGCATGACCCCATACAAACGTTGATGCTATCTGCCCAACCCAAGCATCGCTGATCTGAGTATGTCATCAACTTCAAGCCAAAATGCAAATATTACGCATGTATAGCTTCGAATGACATCAGTTTACGTAGCCGTCCGATTCCGCTAGCACTGAACACCAATAGTGCCTAGTTGATGTTTAGCTATGGAATTTCATAGCTGACTTTTGCTCGCTCGCACATACAGAACATGAGCTTGTACTGTGCCTTTACCTTCGGGCAGACGAATGCGAGAACCCAACCGTCTGTGATGATGCTGAATATGCGCAAGGAGGAGGTAACCCTCTGGGCGACACTTACGTCAATCACATCCAGAGCTTGAATGAAATTGATTATGGAGTTGGGTAGAATGAAAACAAAAAACATGAGAGACAGCCCAGCGATGGCATAGTACCCCTGAAGTCGGAACATTTGCTGACTGCCTTTGTTCACACGGACGAGTTCTTGCGCGATGCGTCTTGTCTGAGCGTAGCCAGCGCAGCCCACCACCACGTTGATGCAAGTGCTGGCCAGGTAGGTGACGACGACAAAACACGACATCACCATTCGAAACGACGGCGGAATGCACTTGAAGTAGCTGCAGGGGTGGGCGATGGCGGCGTCGCGCGTGGCCATCAGCACCATGCCGGACAGCCACATGACGCCGGCCGACAGCCAGGAGGCGGCCAGCATCAGCAGACAGCGCCGCTCGGTCATGATGGTGAAGTAGCGCAGGCCGTGCACCACGCTCACGTAGCGCTCGATGCTGAGGCACAGGAACGAGACGACCGTCGAGGCGCCGAACGCGTTGCGCGCGAACACCAGCGCCACGCAGACCCAGCCGGGCGGCACGGACCAGGCCAGCTGAATGACGCCCAGCACAATCGATATGGCGCCCAGCAGCATCTCGGCCACTGAGATGCTGACCAGCAGCTGGTACATGAGCGACTGGCGGAGGTCGGCCTGGCGCAGGATCGCCACCACTGGCGGGATGCAGTTGAGCACCAGCACACAGCCGAACGCGATCTCGATGTTGGGATACATGCCGCCGTCTCGGCGGCCGCAGTCAGTCTGAGCCGACGCCGGCGGGTCGGACGGACTGGGCGCTCGCGCTGCAGCCGACGGCGCACACTTGTCACGCCGCCGCTCTCGGTCCGCAGCAAAAAGAACGCCCAGCGACTTGCTTCGCTATCGGGATCTAGCTCTAACTCCCGATGATCCAGTTCTGAAGGATGTGAGCCATTAAAATCGAGCACCAGGGGGTCAACCAATGACTTCAGTGGTTCATACTCAATGTAAATCGTGGGGTCCGGTGGTAAGCTATACACTGGCTTTTGCTTACTGTCTCTAGGGTGTATATTTATGAATTATCAGCTGGAGCGAAAGCTGTAGACTTCAACTGCAAACGCATGCGCAACACCAAATAATTTTTGTCCTCCCAAAACTGCGAGTTCAGGCGACGGGATCGGGATTTTTCTTATGTCTTGACCAACCCCAAGCGCAAGCACCATGAGTTTGAATAGGTTTGATGACTGCTCTGTCTGCACATGCGATCTGAAGGGGAAGCATGCTTGGAAAGACATTGTGCTGCTGATACAACTTGTAAACCACATTCATCACCAAATGCTAATTTAGGTTCTTCCTCTTTGTCTGGTTAGCTATAATACTGTATAATGTTCTTGTCTTTGATGGTGCTATTGATAACTGCAACCAATCAGGCTGGAAGTATTCTGTATTTTGGAAAATTATTGGATAACGGATGGATACATGCATCTAACACGTATATGGATGCGAGTTGCATTGGCTCATAAATATATGGATACGGATTGCATTGGTTCATACGGATATAGAGTAGATCGGATTGGAAAACGTCAATCGTTTTATGTTCGTGTGTCAGGCGACCTCATAACCGGTTGGGCATGTTAGGTCCACCTATCAGCTTCCTGTTAGTAGGCAGAATGGCATCAGGCATTCACATGATCACACATGATATATGTTCGTTCGTTCTGTGTACGTGGTGCGTGATATATATTAGCGTGGATGCTGAAAGTGAACATGGCGCTCATTTACAACTCGACGTGCAACATAATACCTACGTACACCACTTCCGAACGTTAGAAAATACCATGTTGTACTATTTGAAATCACCACAAACCAACGGGCGTTGATTTCTGAAAACAATGGAGGGGGCACACTACATGAATGCAATGAGTTAGACCAAATGCATTGTGGGAGGGAGCAGACACCATAATGCCACATGTAAAAAGTTGAAATCACTAGCGGAAAACCAACACAGAGGAGGCACTTGCCCCACCAGAAATACAAAAACAACACCCTGCACAAAGCACTTCGTCTCCAATAGTTTGAAAACGGCACTTAACACTCGCACGTCCGGTGGTACGCACCAACTTCGCATGTCCGGGGGGGGGGCAGATGTCTGCCCCCCCCCTAAGATCTCTGGAACTATGCTAGCTAGCGACAAACGGAAAACGGCGTTGGATAGCTGGTGACGGGCTCTATCGAAAGTGTTTCGGTCATTTTTTCGCTCAGGTCAATATTCAGGTCACTGGGCCATCTTAGGTCAAATTTGACCACATCAGGTGGGACTCGGATATTGACACATATATCAGGACGTGTAACAGATATAAACAAATGGCGAACGCTATTCGACAGTCCTTGAAATGCGCTACCGGCAATAGGCGGTGTAATTTAAGGTCAGGTCAACCGGAACTTAGGTCAATGTCATGAATTCATGACCTCAGGCCAAGGCATAGGGAGGTCATGTAAGATATCAATCGACACGTCTTGACGATACAAGCACAATGACGGTAATTTCCGCCTTCTGGCTCAATGCAGTGCGACATAATGCGCAGAAATGTGTAGTGATCTCAGGTGACATCAGAGACCTTGGTGAGGTCACTGAGCAAAAATGTCAGCGGTAACATTGAGCATAGCTTCCATCTACATGCCACAACCGTTGTGAGATCATTCCGAGCGCAAATGTGTAACTAGGAAACATTTGTATATTTTACCATAGCCTTATAATGGGGAAGCTATGGCAGCGACCTGACCTAAGGTCAATACTACAAAAAAAAACCTGATATACATATTATGGTCCCTGATGAGATGATGACATATTATAAGTTTGAAATCAATCGCCCAATTATTGTGGAAGTTATGCCACCTAGAACTCCGAGTGTAGTTGGGTCACTTCGCCTGACATGGTGACCTGACCTGAGATGACCCAGGATTAAAGATGTATGAGGATATGCGGGAAAGGCCAATGAACAGCTGTGCGAGGTTTGGCCTTGCTACCCTATTAGTTTGGCGGCAAATGAGGACAAACCGGAGGGGGGGGGAGATATCTGCCTCCCCCCGGATGTGCGGGGGTTAACGGCTTCGTTCGGTTTTCCAGATGCATAGTACTGATTCGGGAAAAAAACTAGAACTGAATCTGCGCTTACCAAGTCAACGCACATGCGTGCTGTCGACGATAAAAACGGCATCCGCGAAGCTCGCTACCATTGCGGGCACATAACGAGAACCGCAAACAGTGAGCACGCCGCCGAGAGGATTCACGTCGGTATAATCCGAGTATCTGAGGGGCATCAGCCGACTAATGACGAATCGTTGCGGCTCGGCCTGCAGGCGGCCTGTCCGCGCTGGCGGCCAACGTGACGGCCACAGCTCTGATCATCTCAGAACGGTGCACGGGAATACCTGGGGCGTTGTCGCCGGATACGCCGGGACGCACCGGCTGACCGGCTGCCGACGCGAGCGGCGCCGGCTGACCTGACCTGACCTGAGGCAGCAGCGCCACTGGACAGCAGTGATACATTATTCGTGAAATAGGGTGGAATATACCACTTTCTGAGTACTCAATCGACATCCTTCTCAAAGAAGTATCAACATCCTGCTTCATGACAAGTCCTTATGAAGTCTTCTTATCTCCATTCAAACAGTATATCGTTGATAAGTACCATGCTCATGCTCTCGATAAGGGATAGCGATACACATATATTTCGCAACTCAATATCAGGTACATGGATTACCTCGCATAAATGTATATCGCATAAATGGTAGTTGATATCATATGTTTTTTGTCACTATCCCGAATATAGGGCTTGCCGAATTTTGAATCTCAAAACAAATAAGGGTACAGTCGTAAGTGCGTCATTGGCTCAAAGTTGTGTATGAAAGATATCAAATGCATTTCAAATGACACTAATTCGATGTCAAATTTCGACATCCTATAATTCTCGTTTTGACATTTCACACCTAACGGAAAAAACCTTTAAACGCTGCTGGAAAGCGCTGACCAGGCTCTGCCGGAAGCCGACCACCGGGGGATCCCGGACCCACTGGTGCCCCAGGCAGTACCAATGCCAAGGAACGGAAATGGGAGCTGGGAAACTGGGAAGCCGGCGACCGGTAGGTCCTCAACCTGATAACTAAGAATGCCACAATGGACAAGCTTCACGTAATGGGTACTTTGCTGCCAAAAAAAAAACGTGTGGAATATTTCGTATACAAAAATGAAGTATTTTGTTCATAGAAGACTCCTTTCATACCTAATTAAGTGACTTCAGTTAAGCGTTGTCTTCGATTAAAAAACCTACTCGTAGTGATGACGTCAGATATGTCGAGCATTGAAGAGGGCAAGCCAGAGACGCGTAATGAAGTCTGAATCGGATATTTCTTCCCCAAGTTTTTCAACCGAGTCGCGTCGTGGACAATGTGAGTGCTTGTGACACTAAACTAAACGAATTTCAAGAAAATATGACGCTCGAGAAGGTAGGTAATATATGATGGTGGTAATGCAGTAGCTAACCTTTCTCTTTCAAATCCAGGGCATTGTAGTGTTGTGTGAACAAACAGCAAGAGCTCGTACAATGTTTTGGAGTAATATGTATTAAATAATGGGAAGGGGTACGGCATAATTTATATGTGCCTTAGCTGGACACCATGGCTTCCCCTCCAGTGAAAGAGAAGCACCTTATATATTCAAATTCATTTAATATTTGCATTACGCAGTGGGATAACTGACATGTCATGATAATGCTACACTGTAAGCTGTACCCCAATTTTGTAATAATAAAGCATATAATAATAAAATAAAATATAATAAATATAATATAATAAATAAATATATATAATATATAAATAATAAATAAATAAATATAATATAGTAAAATGTAATATAATAATAAAATAATAAAATATATATACAATTATATATAAAATACAATTGTAATAATAATAATGACAAACTTAGTTTAATTATTGAGCATTCATTTCTCATTACATGATGGTTGAAATACCTACATAAGGAAATAGAGGAAGGGTATCCTACATTCAGACGTGGTGGTGGTGGATTGGAGTTTAGGGGCGCGTCGACATCAAAGGTCACTTTGCGCCCATAACCAACTATATTCAGACGTCTTCCGTACCACGTTCAGTGCATGAATAACAAAAAATATGGCAGTGTTCATAAACGATGCCTTTCTCTGATGAAATCTGGAGCTAGTGAGGCATTCCGGCGGTATTTTAGGCTTCCGAGAGCAGTTAGCTTAGGACAGGCATAAGGAAGTGATACGCTATTTTTGTTTGTGCAATTCAATGGGTAACTTTTAGCGGCTACTAATAACTTGCACCACAACAGCTACAGCTACAGCTACAGCACCACAATCCTGCACAACATTTTCGTGTTCAGAATATGACACCTCTACAAAATAATTATGCTCTTTGCAAATGGTAAGATACTTTTTTATCCAAAGGAACTGTTGGAATATGGATAGCTCGCTCATCGAATCGAAAGACAGTGCAATCACTCATTCGGCCATACAGAAGCAGCAGTAGAACTATTTGTTGCATTATTTCTTAAGTGTTCTGCGCCCCCCCTCCCCATCTTTCCACACGTGTGGATATGGGCGAAATGTATGCATGCATTGACGATATTTTTGCAGACATCACAGACCTATAAGCAGCATTGTAATGGCACAAATTGAGCATGATGCCACATGCAAATGCTGGCATGTTTTGCTGATGCAACGCAGATATTAAAAGAAGGGACTGCTATCAAATGGCAAATTAATGGATGCATTGGCCATAACCTATGACGTTTAGATGAGGTACAGGTTTTCAGGTTGATTCTGTAGATACATGGAATTCCGGGCATGCTGTGGAATTTGAATGGGCAAGATATCAATTGTGCAGGTGTAGCAGTTAATGCAATCAATTATCAATAGGTGTAGGAAGACATAATGCTTTCCACAGGAGTAGGTCCGTGTGATCAGAATCCCATAGATCATGATCACAACCCCAGCACTATGTCGTCGAAAATTTCATACTCTGTAATCTGTGGGTAGAGCAACATAATCAGTAATCTGTAAGAGTTGGCCAATGCATTCTAACATCTGCTAGCAGCATTTTGATGGAACAGAGTGAGTCAGATGCCCTTTGCAATTGCTACCATATTTGTATGATGGAATAATGCAAAAAATGGATCAATATAAGTTTAAAAAATACGGTTTGTGCCGACGTGGAACTTGTCCATTGCAAATGCAACAGGTGAAGTGCCTGCGTGAAGTATGCAACCTCAAAGTGCAGCTTCACCGCTGTCTCGCTAGATGGATCTGCCGTCAGCCGGTGGAGCTCCCGGGTGATGTATCCGAAAAACGTGAACAGTGGACGTACGAGTATCCATTGTTGGCCCAGGACAAGCATACGTGCATGGACACAGCAACCAGCATCGACGAGAAGAGCAAGGACAAGAACCGACTTGCTAGTGGTATACGAATAAAAAGGTTCGGTAGCCATGGCCACCATATCGGGAGAACTCAACACGACATGGCACGTGGTCCTTGAGCTCGACGCTGGTCCGGTTGCGAGGGAAACGAAAGCAAGCTCCACTTGCTTAGTGTATTTTTGTTTACTATGAGCGTGGACACGGTGGGAAAAGAGGCTCTCCAAAACTTCATGAATCATAACATTTCGCAGCATGACGTTCTATGGATGCCAAAGACTCACAACTGTCCCGTCTCTCCCTATCCAAGTTCCATAGCGATGCCCACGGTTTTTACAATGTCAAATGGCTGGACTAGAAGATCGCACGCAAGCTTTGTGTCGGCTTGTTCTTAATCGGCACTCAGTATGCGCCTTAGCCACCATCCACCGCTCGACCTGCCCCGGGTCCAGGAACTGTCATCAGGGGGGCATTTCGTCGGAGGGCCACATTCGGCGGAAAACTTCGCTAAGTGTGGAGGTGATGCACTCCAGCATAACTGAACCTAGCCCGTTTCGTTTCGAGAAGACTGCTTTTCTTGGGTATTCGTTGAGCGAGGGAGGAAATGCTTTCTTGGCCGAAGGGGCACCACCTTCCCATGTGGGAGCAACATGCCAACAGTGCCCCTCCCCTGCATCCGCCCCTGATCGACAATCCACGCAAGCAGCGTTGGAAAAGTGGTCTTTTTTGGAACTTTTGCCATCCAAAGAATTATACACTCCGGAAAAAATACACTCCTTGCATTGCTGGATGCAGACATGCTTAACTAGCAAGACAGCTATATGTCATTATACAATAGTGATAACTTGGATGGAAAGGAAGATTCAGTCATACTGGGTCCCCTACCACATAAACTTTCCAGTATAATTGAGGATAATACACATTTGTTATTTCAGGTCATCTGCAGGCACATTCCAAGAGAAGGCGGGAGGGGAGCCGAAAATCAGATGCCAGCCAGATTGGAAGAAAATCAGCTTGCTAGCATGCACAAGTACAACAGATGTCAACAGATGGCAAAATATGGATCACTGCAGTCTGAATATGATCTTAATGCTACTGAACATTCCATATTTCATAACATTCCATCTTCCATATCATTCCATTACATTCCATTTGTGCATGTGTGATTTCTGGTGAAGTGCAGGTGAATTAATAAACAGCCATCAATGCCTTCATGTGTATGTTCTCTATTTGTGGAAAAACCTCAGAATAGAGTCCAGATGTGCCCAGAAGAATACATGGATGAACACCAAGAGCTACAGTGGCATCCACACAAGTGGTAAGCCACAAAGGGTAGCACTTCCCCAAATCCCCAAAATACTGGTGGATATGAGCCATGCTTTGCCACAGCAGAGGAATTTTCATGGGCATTATTACTTTTCCACACAAGTTTTACACACATTTTACCTCCATGAAGCATACAAAGGTATTAGGTTTGGCTAAGCTATGCTGGATTAGCTTTTTTTGTTTGTATGTTAGCCATTTATCGAATTACTTTGGGGATCATTCAGGATTATAAAAAAAGCTTTTGAATTAAAAAACCACTCAGGCTAGCATAGGCTGTTTGGTTATAATGGGCCATTTAGTTTGCATTTTTTAAAGGAAAAAATGCTTCAAAAACTTTCCATTCAAAAAGACGTTCTTGCATCCAGTTAGGCTGCAGCTTTTTTTCTTCATTTTTAACATTACATTTCATGGTATACTTCCCAACCAATCCCGAGCCACTTTTTGGTGTCATTTTGCTACCGAACTGCAGTTGCCAAAAAAAATGTGTTGTCACATCATGTAGGTACCTACATTATGAGCACATTCATAACCATCGCATAAAAATAAATTTCAAGAAATCATATCACCTTAAACTGCAAATTTGTCCATTCAGAAAGTCAGAGAAACCAGAAAAGTTAAAAGTATAATGGTAGGTATTAAATGGAGAATGGGGACAGGATGCACCTGACAATTCTCTGAACATTTCACGAATGCTCAAATAATGCTTGAATGCATGCATATCTAAAATATCTGCAAAGTCATTGTGCAATGAAGATGCCCAGCCCCCCTTTGAAAGAAAAACATTCACGCTTCAAAATATGGTAAGTGAAGACAGGATTTTCCAGACAAAAGCAAAACAACCAGTCTCGTTCATCACTTGTCGGCAAAACATCACAGCAATTAATATTATCATGTCCTGCTCCTTGTATTATCCGAAGATATCCCGTCACACAACATAAGCTTACAGCTTTGGCTTATCCAAATCAATAACTCGAATAACCGTGAAAATATTTTATATAGATAAGTAGGTAGGTACCTACCTAGTCAGGTAATACGGGTAATACAAACTCTCAAACCTCGAGCCAAACACGCGGTCAATTCCATCCGGATAGCAGCGAAGAGCTTTAAAGAAAATCCTTCCTTCAATGAAAAAAAATAACTACGCTCCACTAACCAAATAAAGGAATTCACCTTAACCAGCCCGACCGCGTACGAAGGTCCGTTCTTGGATTCAATGGATTCACCGCTCTCCACTTCCCACTCTGGCCGGAGCTATTTAAACTATTGCCACGAAAAGCCACCAATAATGCATTTCTTTTTGCTTCCTTGGAGAATGATATGTTCTGCATCAAATGAGATGGATAAAACCGTTGATATTTATATTCTTAAGCAGTCAGGATCGATATACATAAAGGATATGGGAATAATTTTCACGGGGAGAATCCTTCCAATATCTTTTTAAATCTTTGAAAAATCCTTCCCATATCATTTTTGAAAATTGCCTGAATGGTACCAAAACGTTCCTAAAACCTGCAACACTTTGTTCCAAAATGAAGCTCCATAGAACCAGAAATTTCACCTTCTTTCGATTTCATGACTTATATTGTTTCCGAATTTCATCAACAAGCGGGAATAGTTGTGTTCACGCTACTCCGACCGCGAGGTTTCCCCACTCCGGAGAAATTCAGATTTACGTGTGTTGATCTAATCATGTACAATCTTATAAGCCTCATTCTGATCCAATTACTAATTTCTTCCCATAATCCTGACTATTATTAATTGAGAAAAATCCCCTGTAATTCTCTTGGCAGTTTCCTCTAACTTATTTTCATTTCTTGGTATTTCATAGTAATCATGGTGCGAAATGAGACGCTAATTTCTGCTCGTCCGTGACGATAGTCGGTTTTACAGCGGCAATTTGTCCGCCAGTCTAGTCGCTTTCATCCTTCCAAGTCATTCCTTGCTTCAACTAAACATTCCAGACATGAACTAAAAAGTGCATCGAAATTCATTTAATAATAATAATCAGAGTTGACTTGAATACATTTTCTCAGCTCTCATTAAAAAAAATACTTCATGGTCATGAGAATAAAAGATTTGAGACGGATTGTTTTAGTGTATCTTTCCTTAAACCATTATATACTCCAAAACCCATATCCCGGAGTAACATTTTAGATCCTCCCAAATATCCGTCGGTGCGCGAACCTCCTATTTTTGAAGTCTGTTGTGGATATGTATTAGTTGTGCGGTGTGGGCATTTCAGGAGTGACAGGTATGGATATATAAACTTGGTTGACATCGATTAAGTATACTTTTGTGATCATTTTCTCTACCATTGCTCAGAAAGTTGCCTTATAAGTTATCCACGTAACGTGGATGACTTCAGACGACGATGTGTGGTGGACCCCATCTGGTTGTCTGTGAGACACTAGGATAGGAACCGAACAAATCATTTGAAGGCGTTATATTCTAGAAGAATCTCGGGTTATTTCACGACGCATTCAACCGCAAGGCTGTATAGCGTCGTCAACCTATCACACCGATTGGACGTGGCTGGACTCGGCGAATGCTGCCTGCCGCGAGATTCGAGTCCGACGCTTCACCATCTAAGCTACCGAGGACCCCTGGTATTTATTATTCATTCCAGGAAACATCACTGCATATTTTTTTTCAAAATGCATACACTTCGTTGTTTATAAAATGTATATATTCCATTACTTGGCACTTCAATAATTTGGCAAACTGGAAAATTATACACTCCATTACATAGTACTTCTCAAGATTTTACACTCCATACTTTGGCAAGCCAAAAAGTTATACACTCCGAATCCAAGACAGAGAAGTGAAAATCCAACACTGAACGCAAGGGGTTTCAAATGCGACCATGGATGTAATTTAATCACCTCGAATGAAAATATGTTTTCATTCGAGGTATCACAAATAAGCAATGCACCTGAAAAAGCGCACCTCCAGGGGAGACCTGAGCATCCTCTCACGCTGCCAACCTCAATTGAAATCCTCAATTGAAATGTCTCCAATCAGTGGATTGGAGTTTAGGGGCGCGTCGACATCTAGGGTCATTTTGCGCCCATAACTTAATTGTAATCAATTTACGGTATTGCTATCATAGCTTGCTATCCATCTTCACGGGTGGGGGTATATTACGCCAAGGCGAGCTTGTCGAATGAACATAAAAATATTCCCAGACGCCACGACCTCAGAGTCGTTCCCTATTAGGATACGTAAAGAAGAGTCGGTGTTCAATCGTCCTAGAATCTGGCGTCGTAGAGGATCGAGCAGTGTACAGCCAACTAAAACGTGGTACACGGTAAGCGGGTTAGAACAGCGCGGACATACGGGACGGTCATTACCGGTGCATGCAACATATAACTATGTGTTGCAAAGGTACGGCCTATTCTCAACCCACGGAGTATTACTTCTTCCAGACGTTTGGTTCGGCGAGAGGATAGCCACTTATTCCTAGTGTCGGTTTTAAAACCCTGAGCCTACTATACTTGGAATTCCAGGTTCGTTGCCATTCTGACCGTATACTTGACAATATAGTAGGGTATATATCTATATCTCTTGGAGGGAGCCGTATATTGACTATACGGCCATTGCTAATGGCGTGTTTGCGGCTATGTCAGCAGCTTCATTTCCCGCGAGTCCAACATGGCTAGGAATCCAGCAGAACACGATATTTCTTCCGATGTCATGCAAGGATTTTACTACTTTCATAATCTTCCGAACAAGTCTGTTATCCTGGTTAAAGACGTCCAGTGCCTGGAGACTGCTCAGAGAGTCTGTGAAAACCACATGATTTGTGGGCCGGTCTTCCTTCATAAAATAGAGGGCTTGCAGAATGGCACAAAGTTCGGCAGTAAAAATCGAGGTTTGCGTCGGTAAACAGAAAGATCGAACACCTTGTCGACTTATGTAAGCATACCCGACACCAGAGATCGACTTTGACCCGTCTGTGTAAATGCGCGAAAAGTCGTGATATTCGTGTATTTTCTCCAATGCTAACATGCGGAGTTCCTCTGGGTTTACCTGCCCTTTCATTGAGGTTAGAGGTACGTCAGTTTTCACTGGGGCAGCATGCCGATGGGGAGTGTTAGGCGTGATTACACGTGCTATGGAACGCGGCCGGATATTACATTCTCGAAGAATCGAAGACATACGAGCTGAAAACGGTAATCCACGCTGAGCCCTGTGACGTGCACCTGATGTCCCTGAGAATATCCACCGGTAGGCTGTATGGTTCCGGTTTTGAGCAACATTGCATGCGTATCTTGCGCCCAATAACTTTCGGCGTAGTGCAAGACGTGGATCGTCTACTTCTACCATTACACTAGCAGCCGGTGTGGTGCGAAAGGCTTCAGTAGCGATGCGAAAGGCTGCATTGTGGTTCACGTCAAGGCCACGCTTGGTTGTGGCACACGCTCCGTCATAAATAAAAGATCCATAGTCAATTTTAGAACGCACGAGCGATCGGTACATCAGAAGCAGGATAGATCTATCTGCTCCATACGAGCATCTGGAAAATGTACGCATTACCTGTAGTCGCTTTGCACATTTATGTGCAAGATCGTTGATGTGAGTGGTGTATGTCAGTCGACGATCCATGCACACACCCAGAAACTTGGCAGCTGGCTTGAATGGTATATGGCGTCCATTGAGAATGATCACGGTGTCTGTACAAGAGCGTTTGCGGCAGAAGTGGATAGCGGTGGTTTTCGATGTGGACATAACGAAACCGGTTTTGTTGCACCAATCCTGCACCTTCCTAACAGCCATCTGGAGTTGTATCTCAACCGTATGCACAGAGCGTGAAGAGGACCATATGGCGAAATCGTCCACGAAAAGCGCTCTCCCTACGGAAGTTGGCAGCGATGTACCGAAGTCATTAATTGAAATAGCAAACAATGCAACGCTCAGTATGCTCCACTGCGGGACTCCGTTAACTTGTGAAAAAGTGCCAGATAGGGAGTTTCCTATTCTAACGCGAAACGTTCTGGAAGACAGAAAATTGGACAACAAGACACCAATGGGACCTCTGATTCCCATATTGTGCAGCTTCATCAGAATACCGTGAAGCAATGCCGTGTCATATGCGCCGTCAATGTAAAAAAAAAATATTACTGCTGTGTGGTGGCGTCCATGAAACCAGAGCGCACAACTGAGTCGAGTGTTAAAATGTGGTCAAGTGTGCTACGGTGTTTTCGGAACCCACTCTGTATCATAGTAAGGAGATTGTTATGTTCTAAAAACCACATCAATCGGACATTCAGCATTTTTTTTCAAACAGTTTACGCAGGGAGCAGGTGAGTGAGATGGGACGGTAATGTAATGGATCCGTGCCAGATGTATTTGGTTTACGTATGGGGACTATAATTGCCTCCCGCCATGAAGGCGGAAAGGTGCCCGATGTCCACATTACATTTAGGGCTTCCAAAGGTGTGTCTAAAGCAGCAGCTGGTAAACGTTTTAAAATATCATTATGCAGTGTCGGGACCCTCTGCCACGCTCTTGAGTGTGCTGATTGCTGCGGTTAATTCGGAACTGGAGAATGACATGCTGTACTGGAGGACGTCTGTGATGGAAAAATCAAGAGGACGTGCCTCGCACCGATCCTTGTTTCTAAGAAATCCTTCGTTATATGTGTTTTCCGAGCGTGCAGACAAAGCACATCCTATCTTCTCAGCCACTTCTTTCGGGTCGATGATGTCCTGTCCTGTCGTGTGCAAGACCGGGAGAGGAACTGGGGCGCGATTTCCAGAGAAACGCTTTATGCGGGACCACACAGTAGATAGTGATGTGGTAAGATTTAAAGTTACGTAGGATTTCCACGAATCTCGCTTCGTCTCGGCAATAATACGTCGGGCGAGCGCTCGTGCTTTGCGAAAAGCTATTGAATTATAGGTGCAGCTATTGTTATTAAATATACGGAATGCCTTCTTCCTAGCACGGATAGCCTCCAGGCACTTATCAGATCACCATGGGACTGGTACTCGAATTGACGTTCCAGATGACCCGGGGATGTGCCGCTGGGCGCTCTGCACAGTTGCCGAAGTGAATGTTTCCACGGAGATGGCTAATTCATCGGAGTGGCCGCGGAGTGTTTTCAAGGTCAGTTTGGAAAGCTTCCCAGTCAGCTCGGTAAAACAGCCACTTTGAAGGTCGTCGGGCAACCGTAGCTCGATTAACGAAATGAGAGTAAGCAGGAAAATGGTCGCTGTTATAAGGATCATTATCCACCGACCATTCCAAGACAGGTGCAATTTCTGGACTACATAGAGTGAGGTCCAGCATGGACGTCTGTCCAGTCGGTAATGTAATATGTGTTGGTGTTCCCGTGTTAAGAATGCATGGAGGGAAATCGCTGATAAAACGTTCCATTGCATGTCCACGGCTGGCAATTGTGGCTGAGCCCTAAAGAGAGTGGTGCGCATTAAAATCGCCACACACCATCACCGGAGGTGTTAGTTGAGCCACAGTTTGAGAAAGATCGGAAAGTGGAAACAGTCTGCCCGGTGGAAGGTATATGCTGCATATGGAAACAGTACGATGGTTTATTACTACACGAGCAGCAATGCACTGAATATTTGAAGAGAGAGGTACATGTGTGAATGGGACAGAGTTGTGCACAGCAATGAGTACACCGCCATGTGACACAGTGCTAGAAAGCACATCTTTTCGTAAAACAGTGTAAATTTTAAGTTGAAACGTAGAACCTGGAGCCAGTTTCGGTTCATGAATGTATACAATTAACGGCGTGCGGGAACTTAAGAGATGCTGAAGGTCATTGAAGCTGGATTTGATTATCCTACAGTTCCACTGTAAAATTACGATGTCAGTAAGTTAATACAGTAAAACATGAGCGTGGTCAAAAGATATAGTTTATACACAATGGATAGTGGATATCACAAACCCAGCGACGGCTTGGTGAGTTAATAAGAAAAGAAGAACATAAACCAGATAGTCACGTGTGTACGTCATTGTTGGTAGAAAAAGTAGGATGCGGATTTAAAATTGAGTTCCGGTGAAGTGAAATGCCGTGTCTTCAAGGAGTGTCTTTCGAGGACTCAGGGAGGTAGCTCCGATCAGGTCCGAGTGAATTTGTCCTTGGGCGGGACATTTGTGAGCTACCCCACGGCGGGGATTCTGACAGAGGAACACTCTGGGGGACACTCGGCTGCGGCGGAGGCGGAGGACCCATTTCAGACGTGCCCCCGGTCCCCGCCTCGACCGGGGACGGGGGGGACGCGGGACGAGGGGACTCGCTGTCGCGGCGACGGGGAGGCTGAGTTTGGGGAGGCTGAGTTTGGGGAGGCTGAGTTTGGGGAGGCGCGATGTCTGTGCCTTGGCGGCCCTTGACCCGGGCCTTTTCCATTTGAGCGAGCCCAGCTCGTTTGGCTTCGCGGGCACGCCTTTGGGCTTCCTGAAATTGCAAGCTTACGTCTGGAATTTTGATTTGTCGGTGCGCGTTTTTGGATGGCGATGCAGGCGCGGATGTAGACGTTGAGGGCGAGGGCGATGGCGAGGCCCGGCTCTCGGGAAGGGAGGAGGATTCAGGGAGGGAGGAGGTGGAGAGGATGGATTTAGGTATGGTGGTGGGGCGCGAGAGGGGAGGGGGCTGGAAGGGGAACGGGATGTAAGAGGTGGGGATTTCAAGGTAGATGGTGTGATAGAAGGGGAGGAGCTGGGCTTGGGTAGGGTGAACGAGCAGACCTCTTAGACTGGGTGACCAGGGTCCAATCCCCGCCCAGAGGCCGATCGAGATGACGCCTGGGATTGATCATCTGTGTCACTTGGGAGTGGGACCTCGGTGGTTTTGGTGTTTAGTGGGAGGGGATGAGCCTGCCTCTCTGGTGTCGCCAGAGGCACTCCAAATGCTCGGGGAAGGGCTGTGAGCTGGGTGATCAGCTCGGCGGCCCTATTGGGCTGTATGTTTTGTGGAAGCAACGTGGTGTTCTTGGCCTTTGATGCGTAAGATTGTCTGGGATGCGACCTTTCATATAGCTCTCTAGTTTCTCTAAATGTTAATTTGTTGATGTGTTTAAGTGAAATAATTTCATTTTCTCTAATGTAATTTGGGCACGCACGATCAAACGCCGCGTGGGGTACCTGTCCATCACCGCAGTTGGCACAAAATGGGCTTTCCGAATCGCAATTTTCAAAAGGATGCTCATTGGAGGCACACATGCTGCAAGCTGGTCGGTTTCGGAAATACTCGGAAATTGGAGGCACACCGAATTTTTTACATTTGAAGCAGCGCATTGGATTTGGGAAGAACTGTCTTACTTTTACTCGTAGGTAGCCAACTCTGATCTCGGGAGGTATGCCTGTGCTATTAAATGTCAAAATTATGTTGTTGGCTGGAATTAAATCCGGACATCTCTTCACTTTCATTTTTTCTGGCTGCGATGACTCCGCAATTTGTCAGTCCATCAACGATCTCGTCCTCAGATACTTCCCGCAGATCGAAGCAGTTTATAACTCCTCGCAACGTGTTCTTTGTTTTATGAGGTTCTACTGTGATTGCTACTGTATCATTCTCGTTGTTTTCCGTCCCTCCGTACACCGTACACAAATTGAGATGACATAAGTGCCCCAGCTGCCTGTTGTTTCCGCGAATTCCACCTCCAGTGCTCCGTCTTTTAGTTTATCACATCTAAGAATGCTTCCAAATCGGTCACACCCATCCTTTCTCTGAAACGGAGACAGAAAAGCAACTCTTGTTCATTCCTCTGAATACATGCACACGAGGCACAGGACTATGCTCCGTAGGGGTGCCATCCCGATCTCGGCGAAAATGTGGGTTGGTCTGGCCCTCACGAGAGGGACCAAGGATGTTTTTAGTTGGCCTGGATGCCATGTAGTGAGATTGTGTTCGACTCCTCTGGCGCCCCACCCCTTAGGGGCCTTACCGGGGGGACGCCTGGGTCCCGCGAACGGGAGGTCGCCAAGCGCCCGAGGAGCTATACGGGGCAGGCGGTGCCTTCGCCCGGCCGGGAGAGAGAGATTCACCACCCCGACCAGGATCCAGCGCCGCCCACCCATTGACCCCGGCCGGCAGGGCCGGTAGGCACTGGGAACCCCAGGGCCCCAGCCCGTGGCGACCTGTCACTTGACCCGCGTGAGGCCCCACGGGCCCGCCCGCCCCTTCGGGATATCGGGACCAAAGAGGTGTGTTGGCCCCCGTCACAAATAGCACCGTGCGACGGGGGACCTCAACCTCCAGGACTCCGTCAACCCCGGGGGGCGGGCCGAGGGGGCGCGGCTACCCCGATAAAACTCAGCTGGTGGACATGACCGGGGAAGTTGCCCTGCCTGCTCATAACAGGGACAGTTGGTTTTGCTGGGCCAGTTGAAGGACATGGATGTTTGGATGAAATTGGGATTGGAATGGGAGCGTGTGGATGGAAGGACGAGTGAGGCACTCTTGGTCTGACCCCTCTCCGGTACGATGGTCGCCGGGTCTTTGGGTCACTCAATCCCCCACACCACGGAAAGGTGGTACCTCGTCGGGGGCTCTCCAATCAGTGGCGATCCTCCAGAGAATGGTACGCTTTTAGACGAGTCCCCCCACTCCGAACAAAATGACTGGGCTGGTCATTGAATTAAGACAACCGAAGGCCATGCGGTATTCCCACGCAGTAGAATGGTCCAATCATATATATATATATATATATATATATATATATATATATTATATATTATATATAAATACATACACCTAATATACAGTGTATACCACTCCAGGACACTGTACCTTATGTGCACACAGCACATACCACACCAGGACACCATACCAAATATAGTGTGTACCATTACAGGACACCATACCAAACATACAGACACACATACCACTTCAGGACACTATACCAAATATACAGACAACACATACCACTTCAGGACACTATACCAAATATACAGACTGTGCACATATCACTCCCGGACACCATGCCAAATATATAGTGCATACCACACCAGGACACCATACCAAATATACGAACAGTGCATATACCACTCCAGGACACTGTACCTAATATACAAAGAGCACACATTGCTTTTGGGCTGAAGTATTGACTATTTGGGCGTCAGAGTATATGCAGTGCGAGTGGTTATCCAGCGCCCATCACTCAAGACACCATACCTGACACAAAGACAGCTTGCATGACACCTGGATACACCACACCATCAAATACCACACGGCGTATGGGTGGTGTGGTTGACGACTAGAAAACCTCGAGTTTGCAGTAGTAGTACCACTTGCAGGTCGGTCTGTCCAGCACCTACTGACCCCCACAGCAACACCCCTCTGCTGACTACATGTGACGAACAGAACAGCTACCAGGTAAGTATTGTTTGTGGTGGTGGAAACGTCTCGCCAGTGCGCGTGTACTTACCTGCCACTGTGGATGGAGCGCTCCATCATCTTGATGGGCGCCGCCACGGGCACCATGTGGTTGTCCAGCATGGTGCACTGCACGTAGCTCTGGAACATGCAGCTCCAGCGAGACGGATCCGTGTACATCAGGTCCTGTCGGTACAGGACGTGCGTCAGGGCGGGCATCAGGTCCTGCCGGGACAGGACGTGCGTCAGGGCAGGACACCAGGTCCTGCCGGGACAGAGCATGCATCAGGGCGGACACCAGGTCCTGCCGTGACAGGACGTGCGTCAGGGCGGACACCAGGTCCTGCCGTGACAGGACGTGCGTCAGGGCGGGCATCAGGTCCTGCCGTGACAGGACGTGCGTCAGGGCAGGACACCAGGTCCTGCCGTGACAGAGCATGCATCAGGGCGGACACCAGGTCCTGCCGGGACAGAGCATGCATCAGGGCAGGACACCAGGTCCTGCCGGGACAGAGCATGCATCAGGGCGGACACCAGGTCCTGCCGTGACAGGACGTGCGTCAGGGCAGGACATCAGGTCCTGCCGTGACAGGACGTGCGTCAGGGCGGACACCAGGTCCTGCCGTGACAGGACGTGCGTCAGGGCAGGACATCAGGTCCTGCCGTGACAGGACGTGCGTCAGGGTGGACACCAGGTCCTGCCGGGACAGAGCATGCATCAGGGCAGGACATCAGGTCCTGCCGGGACAGGACGTGCGTCAGGGCAGGACATCAGGTCCTGCCGGGACAGGACGTGCGTCAGGGCAGGACACCAGGTCCTGCCGGGACAGGACGTGCGTCAGGGCAGGACATCAGGTCCTGCCGTGACAGGACGTGCGTCAGGGCAGGACATCAGGTCCTGCCGGGACAGGACGTGCGTCAGGGCGGACATCAGGTCCTGCCGTGACAGAGCGTGCGTCAGGGCGGACACCAGGTCCTGCCGGGACAGGACGTGCGTCAGGGCGGACACCAGGTCCTGCCGTGACAGGACGTGCGTCAGGGCAGGACATCAGGTCCTGCCGGGACAGAGCATGCATCAGGGCAGGACCAGTTATTTAGTTAACCAGGTCACAACGTGCAAGAGCCCATGTGTCCAGTCGTCCTCTTCGAAACCCAAGCCTTGAGGGGCCTAGTCTGTCGAATGTTACATCCAACCGAAAGCGAGCACACCACAGGCCAGGATCCATCAGACCATCATGCAAATACAGCGAGCACTTCTGCGGGGTGGTGAGCGGGCACCAGCCACGTACCAGCAGGTTGTTTCCATTAACATTCCTCCACTTCTCCACGGGTTCAGTGAGCGTGACCACGTCCGGGAACTGGGCGAAGTGGTCCAGCAGGGTCGTCTTGCCGCTGCCGATATTACCCTCCACGCACACAGTGATCTTCTTACTTGCTGACATACTGATTGACCCACCCAACGCGGATAGGATTCGCCTCGTCAGAGCTGAAAAACGGCGTGCTGTCACTGTACAAAAACAGCCACCAGGAACAACACAAATGCATGCACACGAATGATGACCTCCTATGGAAGCACGTGCTACGCGGAATATCCTTCAGTGTGCACAAACACAGGCTTAGCACGTCCATGGCAGCAGCACCACATGATGAATGCACCAAACACACACACATGGCTACTGTCTTAGCACCACTGTGATGCTCTGCTTGCTGCAACTATTACAGCAGTCTATGTAGTTGGGGGTTCCACAGTATGTTGGCTGCATTGTTCATGTAGCCAACAGTTATGGAGCAAAGGGCTTGGTTGTGGTCTACATCAATCTTTGGCACCAGAACAGCTTACAGGCTAGTTTGAGACATGGATACTATTATGAGGATATATCACGCACATATAGGGTGAAGCAGAGGGATGTGTCTGGATGCATTTCCTATCAATGCATGCAATACATAAGTATTAAATAGTAATATAGAGTCGGCAGTGGGATTTCGGCATTCTGACAAGTGACAAGTAACTTGGAAATAGTATACAGGAAAAATTTCAGAAGCGATGTAACAAAACACTTAGGTGTCAATGCACATCTAAATGCAATACTGGGAGAAAGAACACTGGGGTGCCTTGAGCCTACTGTGATATACCCCCACAACAAACAATGCTCAATATAAATGGGTATATTTAACATAAATGCAAGGACTGTTTTCAACAATAACACCAAATATCTACTTAGTTGTTCTAAATTGAACAAAAAATTGCACATTGGAGATATTACCATTGCTGATATTTGTCACATTAAAAGTTCAACACCATCCTTCCCCACACCCCAGTAATACCGAACTCCATGATGCATGTTCAGCAGCAGACAAGTACCTCATTTTGGAATATGGCTGTCATTACACAATGCTCAAATATATTATTGTTAGGCGATTTCCATGCTGAGCAGTGATACAAAAAAAAATGCACACTAGGCTTGAATATCCAAGCTTGAATACCTTGCTATGAGAGTAGGTACACAGGTGAGTTCTTCTTACCTGAAATACTTGCTAGGAAGGTAAAATATATAAACACTAAAAAAGCACTTTTGGTTATCTAATGCATTTTCTATATCTGCCCCTGCTCAGCTAATATAGAACCATTCATTAAAAATGTGTCAAGGATTGTGATCATAAATTTTCCAACAAACCTAAAAATATATCTTCTTGTGAAATGTGGCATTTTTATAGATATATTGGATAAACTGAAGTATTCAGGAAACAACACATCTGGTCTTTGTAATCTAGCCCAACTGCATTTTTGTATCTGGAATACAGCACACTACAAAACAATACTCCACCTTAAAGCTCACCTGGTGAGTGGTTAGATAATTTCCTGGAGTGGTTTCAGGATTTTCATCAAAGGTGACTGTTTGAATATGGACAGCCCATTCATTTGGTAAATTTGCAATTTAAGGTGTTTTGCAATTTTCTTTATTTGTTTTGGGACTGCCATGGTTATGTTTATGATTGATATTTATTTTGAGATGCATAATTTCATAAGGTATATATAAATTGTTGCTGGGGTGGCTTCAGGAGAAATACTTGAAACTGCATTGCAAAATGTTTCTGCATCACCATTCCTTATCAAGAGCACATACATGCTACTTATAAATGGGATAATATCAGAAAGGAGATGTGAAGACTTCATAAGCATGCATCAAGGAGTGGGATGTCAATACTTCTTGGAGAAGGATGTTGATTGAGCATTCAGAGTGGTATATTCCACCATATTTCATGAATAATTTATCACTGCACCATAGGCACATATTTATGATTGCCCAACTGTGCCAGTGGTTCTCATACCATATTTTTGGGAACACCACATTTAAGAATGTGATTCTGGAGTTTCTAAGGTGTGATGAGTAGAAATTCAACACTCCATGCCATTGATTAAGTCATTCTCAAAGTTGAAAACACTTAGCTTCTAGCTATTTTCTAGCTGGCTATTTTCCTCAGACTTTCCTTGGATGTTCCACCTGCAGTCACAAGCATAGGAACAGAATGGTAGATGGACAGGCTGCCACAATGTTGGAATATATTACATCTACATATCAGTTAGGGAAGGAGTGGTTATATTTTCCATTAAAAGAAAAATTACTTCCAAAATCATGAACCCTGTTTAAAAAACAAGTGCAAAACTATATTATATTCATTAATAACTTATGGTACCTAATTGTGGCCAGGGAAAAAAATTGGATGGCCTCTACTGGCAATGAAACTCTGCTTTTTGTCATATGGTGTATTACCTCAGAATCTCCATATATCAATGTGATATTGTTTAACACAAGGCCAAAAATTGGACATGGGTTTCAGAATATAAAATGGTTTAAGGAAAATTATGCTAAAATGACCCATTTAAAATATTTTACTCACTACCATGAAACTTTTTTTTAAATGAAAAAGCTGATAAAATTTCTTCAAATTGATTCTTATTAGCATTCAGTTTTTTATGCACTTTTTTAATTCATATCTGGAATGTTTAGTTGAAGCAAGGATTGACTTGAAAGGATCAAAAGCAGCTATATGGGCAAGCAAAATGCAGCTGTAAAGACAACTCTTGAAACACAAAATGCAGTTCATTTACGTGTTTAGTAAAGATATACGATTACCTACTAGTTTGGCCATACAGAAGCAGCAGTGGAGATATTTGCTGCATGGCTTAAGTGTTCAGAAACCCCACCCCCACCCACTCTTCACCTATGTTGAAGTCCCCCAATCAGGGTGGGAAACTTACTTTCCAGGTTTGGAGTCTGAGTACAAATCTATTTCTTCCAGAGTACATTTTCATGGACATATTATTTTGTATGCATGGAACTTATTTGCTGGTAACTGATGGGAAAATCATATGTACCTAGTCAGTACCTATGTAATATGCATAAGTAATACACATCATCATTTTTGGTCACATCAAAGCATAGAAACAAAGTGAACAATGGACAGCACTGCAAAACAGGGAGTTATGATGATCGGCTCAGCTTTGTCTCTCGTAACTCACAGGAGCAATGCACTTTCCTTTCACTGTTGGTCTCAGTACAAGGCTAGCCAAATGAAAAACAAACAAATAATTCACTCTTCACCCTCAGCTCAGAATGCATCAATTCCCTGTGTGTGATACAGATCAGACACCACTACCTCACACCTGTCAGTCGGAAGAGATGGCCTGATGGCTGTGCAGTGCAAAGCAAAGGATCAGTCAAGGTCTTGTGTTTCCAGTATGGCACTGTAAAACATGTATCCAAAGCTGCTAATGGTTGACATCATTTAAGAAGTACCTTGCATTGATTGGTTGAAAGACAGTTTTCAGAATATAAAATGCTAAGGAAGCAAATTTTGATTGCCGGCCTCCAGGACTCCAGAAGTCGTCTTAGTGTCTGTTCCTGACCCTGCTCAAAAAAAGAGTAGAATAACTTTGAGCAACATGGAGCAGTTCGGAGCAGGTTCAGTAAAAGTGACAGCTGGAAAACTTGGAGCAACTGTAAAGCAACTCAGCAAGAGTATGTTGGAGTAAGTTGGAGCTACTCCATTCTGCTCCAAAAATGCATGAGAAGACAGAGCAGCTACTCCAAGTTGCTCAGAGCAGCTTGGAGCAGGGTCAGGAACGGACCCTTAAAACAGTCAGTTTTCCCACTATAGGGGGCTCAAAAGCAGGTTTCTGGAGAGGCATTCACCAAATTTGTAGCGACCAGAGGCCACTATTCAGTGTGCAGGCTCAAGGTTTGGCTCATTGTTGTTGGAATTTCTGCTAGTTGTGGTGTGGTGTGGTATGTTTGCATGTTGTCTATGTGCTTGATGGTACAAAAAGTGGCTGGTTTATTTGGTAATTGTAGGTAGAATAACATGTTTGGTAGATGTTTTATTCAATCTTGTATTAGTTTTTTAGTGGTATTTTTGTACCTTCTGCATGTTTGTGTCAGAGTGCATGTGGAGCTCATTGCACTAATCTTTATGTCTAGCTAGCATGAATCCAGAGTGCAAAAATGTTTTAAGAGATGAAATATCTGAAGAAGTGCCTTAATTCCCACCCTGCCCCCAATAATACATCTTTCTTCACCTCAACCCAACCTTGGAATAACAGATATCCATCACATTCTTGATGTTAAATGAGTAACAGGAACATAACCATGAATGTCAAAATGAACTTGCAATCAAATTACACTCTTGCAAGCTCAAACCATGCATTGTTGCCAGTTTCGCAACCGAGTTATTACCGGCAGCCATGCAGATAACCAGGTAGGTCAGGAACCTAACCTAGGTAGGTAGTAGGTACCTACCTACCTACCTACCTACCCACCGTCCCACCTACCTATATGCCTAGGTAATCACCTCAGCCTTGCAACTTGTCTGAACACGCACAGAAAGTCAATTCAGTACGGCCAGGCACCTGAGTCAGTTAATCACAGTTGGCGCCAATGCAAACAAGATTATTCAAATTTAAAAAGCACCAGCCCGCCGCGCCGAGGCCTGAAAACTCAGCTGTTTGCGCCAGGCGCGTCTCCGAACCTGTAGCCAAACCAATACAGACTCCTGGGACAAGCTGCGACAAGCTCCAGCTTGGGATTCACTCGTACTCACTATTTCTTGATCTCAGTGATCGACTTACATATCTCCTCAAATTACTCATTACTTGAATGCACCTGCCAAGTTATGTTGGAAAATAAATACCACGAAATACCAGCAAAGGACGTTACCCTAAGCGCTGCAAAACAAAGTAAATCACGCTCAAGGCGATATATGCGAGGTGATGTCATCCCTACTGCGCAGCTTTTCGCGCAGGTCCTTATATGACGTCATCAGGGGTACACACTCACACACACACATTCGTTTTCAGGCGAAAAGTGGTTTTACAGAACCGCCTATCTTCACATATCCATCTCTGTTGCGCATATATTTATACATCACTAGCATGCCAATTTCCTCTAGTGGCGGTTTGTGCGATTGCTGTTGGAGGTTCGCTAGTCTGGAGTTGTTTGGTTTTCTTTGAAGTACCGATCACGGTGATTTGCCATTTATGCATACATATCGGACGTAAAAGATAATTTGAGAAAGATAGTTCACATTAGTGATATACAGGACTTCGGACCTAGGAATAAGTACGATTTACGTCCATCTGCGCCAGTCCGGGTCATGTGGAGAGACTTGTGGCGGATCAAGCGGACCGTTATACAGCACAAGTACTAAAACTGGCTGGTAAGTGGTAATTTCGGTGTGCCTTTTTGCATACGTTTCATTTGATAGTGTTTCTTAAACAAGACCACTAACTTCTGGCAACGATCACATGGCAAATCGCTTGCCTTTGGCACCTAGTGAGGGAAACTAATGATTTATGCAGATTTGGGAATATTTATGTACATCTGAACACTTAAGACGCCATGCAACAAATAACTACTGCTGATTCTGTGTGGTTGAACCGGTAATTGCACGGTGCACTGAACATGAAAATGAACAAGCTATCCAATGTTCAAAAGGTTCCTTTTGATGAAACTATTCAACCGCTTGAAAAAAGCATCCTTGAAAATCACCATAATTTCTTAGCGGTGTGCCATATTCCAAACATGGAGATGTGATTGTGCAGGATTACTTCACTGTAACTGTTGTGACACTAGTCATTAGTAGCCACTTCAGAATATAACTACTGGTGCAGTTGCAAACAAAAAATAGGCAAAGAATTAGTAGAACTATGTGGTCAAACTTTCATATTTCAGTAGAGAAAGGTCCATTGCTCATGGATACTGCCATCTTCTTTATTTACTCTCTGAACAGGATGCTGTGGACGTCCAAAGTTAGGTGTTCAGTAAACTGTATATGTTTAGATGTCCCCACCTTGGGAAAGGGGTCCTTTCTGCACATCAGCATACAAGTTCCTTTTTGTGTGTTGGCCATTTTACAGAATCTAGATGCATCATTGCTGTTGCAGTAGTGAAATGCGTGATAATCATGAGTACCGGGTATATATATCCAGAGCTGTTGGTGCACCAAAAACCTTAATAGCTCACTAATCTGCATGACCGTAATTATTTGTGTATATTCTGCAGCAGCAGCTCCAGCCTGACGAGACTGATCAGTCGGCCAAAAGGTGCAAGGCTGCCTCTGATGAAGGTATCTTTGGTGGCACCTCTGTACTTCCCGATGATATCCATCAACCACTGGAAAAGCCAAGTAAGTATATTTAATTATTTTTTAAATTGGGGGTATTTAACCAGTAGTGGTTTCAAAGGATCAGCAGGTACTAAGGAATGTGTGAACACAGTTCACCAATGTTAAGTTGTGATGCTTCTTAGATACGCTTGCAATGAAGAAGTTCAGATATGCTCCAAATATACAACTGGATGGAGAAAAGATCATTGCGTTTCATCCTGATACCATTTTCCCCTCAAAATATGACTTCAGTACAATAATCATTTCATTTCTACACGATGTATTTGTACTGTCATCTGGCTTAGACACCAATATATACAATTCATGTACAGTATTTCCTGAAGGTAAGTAGAGAAAACGAACTATAATTTGCCGGTCACTAGCAAATGTAGCCAGCTGATTGTGCTTGCCGGAGCCATGTAAAGTGTTAAATTACACTTTACCAGTGTACAGTGTGCGTGTTGTGTGTATGTGGATTCATAGCCGTCCACATAACTCAAGAGAAAGAGAGAGAGATGCTGATTCATGGGGTCATCATATTTTTTGGATGAATGGAAGTTGTTAATTTGGGGGCATCGCCAGGTTGTATCGAAACAAGGACCCCAGAATCCGGGGAAATTAGCAATAACCCAACACAATATATAGCACTTGTATGGTTGTGAGGAAGGATGTTTGATTACTTTCACCTTTAATGCTAATTTCTCCTGGAAGTTTCAATCCTCACTATCCCATGTCTTCAAATGATACTAGGTCCTTTATCGCAATGACATTACTAATGTTGTGTATCTAATAGGTACTGAGCGCCAAATGACCCTGCTGTCGGGGCATCCCTAAACCCAAATAATCAATTTGTGATAGGTACAAGAAGTTCAGACCCCTGCAGAAAGATATGGCAAAGCAGAATGAGGAGGTTACTCAGCTGAAGCAGCAGGTCATCCTCCTCGAGAGCAACAAAGAGGCTCTTCAGGATTATCCCAAGCAGCCGCAGGAGCTGAACCATGCATTACAGCACGAAGTGCCCGCTGCTGTTCAAGGACAATGTGAGAATGAATCAATACCCAACACACCCAGAGTACTATTGGAAGACAAGATCAGTTCGTAAGCAGCTCATAAGATCATATCTCCCCAAATGTCTGCCCGCTGTTCCATTCATTTGCTGTTCGAGTATCCCTGAACCTCTCCGATCTTCTTCCCCACTGTAGATTAATGGAATAGTCCCGTGGTCCCATTTACACATGGCGCATTGGCCCTGTTCAAATTTCATTTGTTTATAGGCTATATATATTGTTAGCGTTTTTGTTTTTGTTAGTTCCAACGTGGGTGCAGTCATAGTTCTTAAGGTGATCGCCCTTGTAAACGTCATGAAGCAAAAAACCTGGATTAACAACACTTAATTGCATATGCATTAATGGCCGTACAGTTTATACATACCATATTTCAGGCGGACTGTTTTCAACAGATGAACTAAAAATGCACCTGCAACCGACCGGGAGATCGGCTGACTACATAGCCCTTGTGGAACGAAATGTGTCCAGGTTCCTGAATGAAAAACACGACCCTCGCAGAAAACCGAAGTATCCTGCTGCACCAGAAATGCAGAAAGAAACTGAGCCACGGCACTCCGCTTCTTGCGCCCAACAGTCGTGCCACACGCCTTGATTTTGGCCTGGTTGCGATAGGAAAAGACCGCAATTTATGACATCCATCCGTATGTTGTGGAATATATCGTTGGAAGCTGGTAGAACTTCACCGTGTTGTGCGCAGAACTTTGGCACTGTTCAATTCCGTAGCTGACTCCCATACTGATGATTTGAAAAGTATGGCTACTGCGTGAACCCCTATCAATAAGTATGAAAGCAAAACCCCAACACTTCCAGTAGTTGGCATTTATTTATGGACCTGATTAAACGCCCGATTTTAACGTGGTGCATTGTATCAGGCGGCGCAGTGTTGAGAAATGTTTACTTATATGTATGTGTGTGTGCAACAGCTACGGCAAAACGCTACAAGAGTCATAGCGTTTCGTGTTGCCTTTAGGCATGAAATAAAACAAGGGAATTCGTACCACGATTGATACATCGAGGGTAAACATTCAAAAACTGTTCCCAATATCAATATATATTTCTGCTAGAAAGCCCGCCATTCAGACCACTAGAAACCACCAGGGAATATTGGGATCATGAGGGTCCATTAGGATCACAGGAATCATCAGGAAACCACTAGGTACCATTAGAACCATAAGGTATCATCAGGACCATTAGGTACCATCAGGACCATTAGGTACCATTAGAACCATCAGGACCACTAGGTACCATCAGGACCATTAGGTACCATCAGGACCATTAGGTACCATTAGGACCATTAGGTACCATTAAGACCATTAGGTACCATTAGGACCATTAGGTACCATCAGGACCATTAGACCATTCGGAATGTTCCAATTTCCAAGGGGCAAGACCATTAGGAAATTCCTAATGTAATTTTTTTCTTTCTAGGGATGCCTCATCAAGCTTTCTGACTTACTTCAATGTCTGGAATCTTACAATTCTGGAAGAGTACTTGAATGTATGTATACTTTTGAAAGAAAATGCCATCTCTATGCATGACACCTATAACTAAATTGCTTTCAAAACAGTCAGCTTGGTTCAAAATGATTGTTCATCAAAATGCAGCTTAATACTGCCCTCAATATTCTCCTGTATTGATTTCAGCACAAAATAATGTTGGACAGAAACAAGTTTAACAACCTGGTTCAGCACCAACTTGCCACTTACTAGTCTTCAAAGTGCTCTATCTTCGTGCTACTCACTTGACATGGGGCCGAGGCTGAGCAGCCTACAGCATATCAAGATGGTCAGGCACAAATCATGCCAGAGATGCAATATTTTTAGTGCAATTGCATGCCTGTTTGCTGCAAAATGAGTATGGATATATCTTCCGCATGTATTTTCGTCCCATGGAACAGAGAAGATTCGAATGTCCCAACACATAAGGTTAATTAGGCCTAGTTCCCTACCTACATAGGTTCCTATTTGATAAATCCAGCTCTGAATTTAGCATTAACGGTCGGGAACAACACCAGGTTAAGGTGCGCTGTTCAAGTTGTTGATTCCTAAGAACTGGATAATTGCCGCACCTGACCTAAAGGCTTGTTTAATAACATAAGTAATACACAATAATTCCAGTAATTACACTAAATCCAGCGTCTTGCATTCCAACAATCAAAAACCGCGGTCGACGTAGCAGTAAGATTAGGTCTTTCCTGCGCCACAGATGAAGGTGCTCCCAGGTTTAATGACATATTTAGCATGTTGACGTGACGTCACCGTACCTACCAGAATTCTGGTAGATTCTACCAAACATCTGGAAAATTCCTTCTTACGTCACTTGGGCTGGAACTAGAAAACAAACTAAGTTCCGTTGTTCCTTTAGTCTTATACCCAGGTCAGTGTTATCGACAGGCCTTCATGGCTGGTACAGGGGAATAGTCCAGCATTTTATCCAGATGTCTCCATTTTTGTTTGCCTGAAAAAAGAACAAGCAATCCACAGTTTTAAGCTGCAGTGTTTTGAGGTTCTCGGAAGAACTGCTCCTACTGCTCACACCACCTTTTCTTCCCAACAACAAAAACATCTATATTTCATGGGATGGATTATATATTGGATGTCTGAACCCATGTCAGTGATTAATGCTCAATGTTCACACTTCCCGAATACAGTGACGTGAACAGCGGCTTACCTAGTATTTGCATGCGGGGGCAAACGGATGTCACGGTGGCTGAAGCAACACTCATACAAATAACCGCCGAATTTCGACCAGTATTTTTCATAAGTACCCATTGCTATTTTATGCTACGATGAATAGTAGCAACTTAATTTTCGCGCTGCAAGGTGCCCAACTTACCACCATCGTTCCGAAGTCAGTGGATTTTAACCCTCTCCCTCCCGTTTAGATGCTTTCGAAATTTTCGCCAAGTTTTGCGAACAGCCCAATGTTTTATTTAGTCTATGCACTATTCTGTGACCAATGTGGAGTTTTCCGTGCAGAGACGTGACTTTTCGTGGCACCTCCTTAACTTTTTGAGAACTCGGGCTAATCTTCAACCGTACATCCGTCTATAAGTATATATATAGATGTATATATATATATATATATATATATATATATATATATATATATATATATATATATATATATATACCTTATGGGTGTTCATTTCTGAACATCATTTGGGTACAAAATACATAAAGATAATGGGAAGCCTCAAATCGATGTGACGCACAGCCCATGATACCCCATGTTGAAAGTTTAAATTATTGGGGATGAAGCCAACACTGAGGGGGCATTTGACCCTAAAAGATATACAAAAACACCCCTAGTGTAAAAGTATATGAATGAAAAACGGGGAGCAATCATGAAAACCTGCTGCACGTTCAGTATCTGCACATGTCTGCTAGGCAGCGATTTTGGTATCGGTAATAAGGGCGTGACATTCTAACCAGTACCGTTACCTCCGCCAGTAGCCTAAGTATGGTGCCGTTTCTGGCCGAGAGCTTAGTCATCTGACTTTAGGGCGCTTCGGCCAGAACTAGTAATTCGCGTGGCACGATGGAAACCACCTTCCCATGGGAGGATCATGCTCACAGTGCCTCCATCCTTGCTTACGCCCCTACACCGAGTGGGGAGGAATTATATTGCAACAGTTATCTCTTACTTGCTCCTACCCCTCCTTCCCAGTGTAAGGAGGCTTACATTTCTCGGCACCAAAATTTATATATTTTCCTATCCGAACAGGCCGCCAGACATCCAGTCAGATCCTGGCCGTCTTACCCGTCCCGTACAAACACTTGCCCGGAAAGCGCACGCGTGTGGCGCCGGCGCCTACATCAACAAGCCGCACATGCGAGTGGCGACGACGCCCAAGATCAAACGGCCCGACAAACAACACGGCGAGCGCAAATAATGACTCGGCACCTCCGCGAGGGTACCGGTGGTGCAAGCACCCCGGAAGAAGGGTCATCGACCCGTGAGGTCGCTGGCCCGGACGTGAAGACGTCGCCGCCCAAGCCAGAAGAATACTCCACGAATCAGAAAGCGCGAGCTCACCCCAAAGTCCTGGGAGTGGGTAGAGAAAAAAAAGAGGCGGAGCAATTGCAAGTTCAAGAGAACAGAACAGAACAGGACGGACAGAGGGAGAAAGGAAGGAGAGACGCAGGGAGAAGGGTCTGGACCACGCGCGGCGCCTGAGGACCATCCACCGGTGGCCAGATGGCTGAGTTTTCTGATGGAGGAGAGGAAGCACTCAGCCAAGGCCACTCGCCACTCACCATCGGAAATGTGAGTGCTAAACTTCTGGCGTGTCATCCTCTTTCCCACCGAACCAACCTAAATTCTCTTCCGCCTTCTCACCAAGTTCATTGCTGAGAGCGACCTGTCTCATGGGGGGGGATCAAATAGGATAAGTTTAGGATGGGGAGGAGGTGGACGGATTATTAGTATTATTAGGGTTTTAGGGTGCGTCAACCCCAATCGGGTTATTTCGCGAGGTGGGCGGAAATGTCGGTGATGGCGGGAAGTATATGAGCGGTGTGTGCGCAATGCGATGCGATGCGGTGTATGTAAGGGCAAATATATTAGAGTAAGCATATAAATTCTCCAAGTGGCATCAGCAAAGACCGGTGGTGGAATTTCGACAGTAACGGACAGGAGGAGCGGTAGAGCAAGGCCGTATAAATTAAGATATAGTGCAGCAATGGATGACGTCAGAATTACGACCCTAACAAACGGTGCCCGCGTAGTAAATACCTCAGCGACCAGGCGCGAAGAGGGGAGGATATTTACGTCCAGAATTGAAATGGCGGCCGTGCCGCGGGTGATGAGGGGTGCGCGCGCTCTGACCAGGTCATCAACAGGCGACCCGTAGACGGAGATCGTACAAATGAGCACTTCTTGACAAGGTGTAATGATTTACACAATTATGCTTGGATATGTGCATGATATCAATTTGTACTATAAAGTAAATTTATAAGCGAGGCAGTCGACCTGCCAGCCGTCCTCCTATGGACTGAACGTTTTTCCGAGCGACGGGGGTGAATGTTGAAGCCAGTTAAATTGCCTAGAACATTATTGCTGTTATATATATGACGCGCGTTTGGCTAAGGCCTGATTGCCAGAGGGTGCGATGAACGGACACTTCGGGGGTATTAGTTCACCTGCTCTGGATCTTTGACCGTAAAATCACGCTGGCCTCTGCGATCCAGGGGTGCAGGTGAGGTGGCGAACATGGTATGCATGTGGGAGGGGCCGGTAAAGGGGCCACCACAGTGCGTTCGCCGGAAGTCTGGCGCCGGACTGTAGGGTATTTGCAAAACACTGCCCGGTGGTTTGTCCATCCCCGAACCCTGCACGTGGGCACGGTTGGTGCAGACAGTTCGAGGGGCATGATGGACGGGTTTGGCATGCCGTAAGACCCCAAGGCCAAAACTCATAGGGCCGGCTAGGATATAAAGACGACCGGGTACGTGACCAACCTGGTAGGGATCCGTGCCCGCCCGTTGGTTACGTCAGACCTGGTCGCAAGTGTACGACGAATAAGGCCCGGCGCGGCATCGATCGAACTTAAGGTTAGGTGTGTCGGTCAAAGACATCAGAGCACTTGTATGAGCCCTCGGAGTCAGTACGATGAGCCCCCTCGTTGCAGTTAAGACTTTGTCCAGGCGAGAAACGCTGCTAATAATGGCTAGGCCAGCCATGATTGGCAGTGAAAGGTTTACTTGTTCGGCCCGGTAATACCATCAAAATTAGAGCATTGATCTGTCGATCTATGTGTTTGTGTACCGCTGAAAGGGGGGGGGGGGTCGGGAGCTAAATTTGGGGACCAAGCAATTAATTAATTGATAAGGAGAGCATGAATGAGGCGAGCGAATGCGAAGTGAATGAAGGGAATGAACGTGAGTAGGTAGATCTAAGGATCAGCGGAAGCCGCTTGGGGCTCAACACAGGCACCTATTTCGTGCGGAACATTGCACAAAATTAGACTACTACTAGCGTCCAAAAAGTCCCAACACGGGACCTGTCAGTTAAACCAATGGTGAATGTCATTATCATCAATTCTCTAATGCAACGTATTAATTATAATCTGGCTAAAGACTCACTTACCTATATGGTGTTCCCAAAACTTTGACCTCGCACATATATAAATTCGTGTTAGGGACGGCAACTCAAACCAACATCACGACGGCTGGGGTTTGGGGATGTGTGGTGGAATTGGCGGTGAAAATCAACATAATACACCACTGACATAGGCACCATGAACAAAGGAGTGAGTTAGGTCCAGCCACCAATCAGTCAGTTCAAGTAGTTCAATCAGTTTCAGTTCCATTCGAGTTTAGGCTGCATCAAGAATAAATTGTCCACACACATTTGACACACCCATCCCAGTTTATCTTAGGTTAGGCAAAACCTAAAATACACTTTAACACACAATTTATACAATCTACCCCAAACACACACCCACACCCCCATACACCCATACACTCCCACCCCACTCACCACACCCACCCCACCCACACCCCGCACACCACCCACACCCGCCACCACCCCACACACCCCACCGACGGCAGAGCCGCCACCCCTACACCAGCTGTGACCTTCAGTTGTCCTGTCTATACTGCTGCTATTCGTGGTGTAGCGGATGGGCATCTGCCGGCCATCTGCCGGCCAACTGATCTGGGGATCCGCTGTGTGTACCTCTCCAATCTCCGCACGCCCCGTCCGGTTCTGCCCTCACTATCCGCGTATCCGTCCGGTCCTGCCTCTCCACTCGTCGCACGCCCGTCCGCTTCTGTATCCCTGGGGGCCTCATCGAGTCGTCCGTGCAAAATCGGCAGGGTGACATTTGGCGCAGCGAGCGCAACTGCCGTGTGTTAGTTATGTCTCTCTCGCCGGCACGGGCCTCCGACAGTGCGCCGCCGCGTCCCATGACGTCGTTCCGGCTCCCTTCGTTCTCTCCTGAGGAAGCCGAGCTGTGGCTGGTGCAAATGGACTGCGCGTTCGACGTTGCTGGCATCACCGAGCAAGCCATCAAGTTCAAGTTGTTGGTGACAAACCTGCCCATGGCCATCGCATCACAAGTTCGAGATGTGGTCATCGGGCAGCCGAGCGACTTTGACGCACTCTGCGCCGCCCTGGGTCAAAGGCTGGCGCAGTCACGGACCAGTCGCCTGGAGGCCCTGCTACGCCACAAGCAGCTCGGGGACAGGACGCCGTCCCAGCTGCTCCGCGACATGCGCGGCCGGCGACGCCCCCACGGACGGCGGGCTGCTGCGGACCCTCTTCTTGCAACGGCTGCCGCAATTGGCACGGGCCGCACTCGCCCTCCTGCCAGAGGCCACGCCACTGGAAGACCTCGCAGAGGCGGCCGACCGGTTTATCGAGGCCTCTCGACTGGCCGACATCATCGCCACAGTCTCGGCCCCTTCCGCCGAGCACCCGTCGCCGCCACAACCCGCCAGCAGCACGTCTGACTTCCACGCCGCAATTGTCAGGCTGACTGCCATAGTCAGCCGACTGGAGACTTCCAACCGGTGGCTGGAAGAGTCCATGGCCCGGCCGCATCGGTCTGCGGCGCCCATCGCTCGACGCTCTGGCTCCCGCTCGGCGTCCAGAGCACGACTGCGACAGCGCGACACCTCTCCAGTATCACAGTATCACTGCTGGTATCACTGGAGGTTCGGTGCGGATGCCCGCAACTGCTCCGAGCCATGCACCTGGGGTTCGGTAAACCAACAGGCCTGAAGCTGCCAGCGCCTACGGCATCAGGCCCACTGCATTTGGCGCAACTGTTCTATGTGAAAGACAGCCGCCTCTCCCGACCGCTCCTCATCGATACCGGCGCTCAGGTGAGCGTTGTGCCGCCTGCCGTCGTGCCACACGACGCGTGCGTCACTTCGTGGCTGCTCCCTCGGCTGGAGGCGGCCACTGGTTCGTTGGTCAAGACGCTGGGACGCTTCCGTCATGCAGTGCAGCTGGGCGGCGACACGGCTCTCGACTGGACATTCATCGGCGCGGACGTCGTGACGCCGATCCTGGGCGCCGACTTCCCGGCGCACCATCACCTGGCTGTCGACTTGCGTCAGCAGGTCCTACGGTATGCGTCGGGCCGAGTCTGTGCCCACGGGACGCCCACGTCCATCAGCTCGCTTGGGCTGCGTACTGTCGCCAGCTGATCGCCCTTCTCTGCGCTACTGCGCGAGTTTCCGCGGGTGACTGCAGCCGCCACTCTGCCGACGCAGGTGTGACACACTGTCACACACCACATCGTGACGTCTGACCCACCACGGGTCGCGCGACCACGACGTCTGGAGCCAGATCGACTCGCCATCGCACGCCAGGCGTTTGGCAAGCTGCGCCAACTTGGCGTCCAACGACCACCAAAGAGCAGCTGGGCCTCGCCACTGCACCTGGTCCCAAAGAAAACACCCGACGAGTGGCGACCGTGTGGGGACTATCGCGCTCTGAATACCGCCACCGTGCCCGATCGCTACCCGCTTCCGTACCTGCAGGATATCGCCGGGAACCTGCACGGGTGCACGATCTTTTCGAAGATAGACCTGGTGCGAGCATATAACCAGATCCCGGTGGAGCCAGCCGACGTCCCGAAGACTGCCATTACCACGCCATTCGGGCTATTCGAAATGACCCGCCTCCCGTTCGGCCTGCGGAACGCCAGTCAAACGTTCCAAAGGTTCATGAACGCCGTACTGCGGGACGTGCCGGGCTGCTTCGCCTACCTGGACGACATCTTGATCGCCAGCACCACGGAGGCGGAGCATCTGGAGCACCTGCGCCAGGTTTTCCAGCGGCTCGACCAGTACGGCGTGGTGGCGAATAAAGGTAAGTGTGTCTTTGGTGTCGACCGCATCACGTTCCTCGGCCACGACGTCAGTCCGGAGGGATTCGCACCACTTCCGGGCAAGGTCGCTGCAGTGCAAGAGTTCCCGCGACCAACCACCGAACACCAGCTCCGGCGCTTCATCGGCATGGTAACGTACTACCACCGCTTTGTACCCGATGCGGCTGCCCTGCTCAGCCCACTCAATGGCTTGCTGGCTAAGAAGGCGTCCAAGCGCACGCGCGTCATCGCTTGGTCGGACGAAGCCGAGCAAGCATTTTTACAAGTGAAGACGAAGCTCGCACAGACCGCACGCCTTGCCCATCCGACACCGGCAGCACCCCTCAGTCTGCAAGTCGACGCATCGGACACTGGTGTCGGCGCCGTCCTCCAGCAGTTCGTGGCAGGTCGATGGGAGCCCCTGTAGTTCTTTTCCAAGAACATCAGGCCCGCTGAAACCAGGCACAGCACTTTCGGGCGCGAGCTCCTCGCCGTATACCTGGCGATCCGTCACTTTCGTCACAGCGTGGACGGCCGGGACTTCACGGTCTTCACAGGTCACCGGCCGTTGGTGTTGACAATTGGCTCGAGCTCCGATCACTACTCACCACGTGAGATCCGGCACCTTGACTTCGTCGGCCAGTTCACCACCGACATCGGGCACGTGCCGGGCAAAGACAACACTGTGGCTGATGCTCTGTCCCGAACATTGGCCATGCTTCAGGCACCGCAGCCACCTCTGCATGACTTTGAAGCCTTGGCGAAGGCTCAACAAGAGGATGAAGCCCTGAAGACGTTCCTGGCAGCGCCGCACTCTCTGGCCCTGCGCGACGTGCCCCTGGCCAGCGGCCGCACGCTACTAGTCCACGAGTCGGACGGGGGACCCTGCCCGCTGATACCGACCAGTCTCCGTCACCAGTACTTCCGTCTACTGCGCACCCTGTCGCATCCTGGAGTTCGGACTACACAGCACCTAGTCTCCCAGAGGTTCATTTGGCCGGGCATGAAGCAGGACATCAGAATCTGGACGCAGGCGTGCATCCAGTGTCACCGCGCCAAGATACAACGCCACACCAGAGCCCCAGTAGGCTCCTTCAACCCACCAGATGCTGGTTTTGGTCAGGTCCACATCGACCTGGTCGGCCCGCTGCCATCGTCTGATGGCAACACCCACCTGCTCACCTGCGTGGATCGCTTCACCAGGTGGGTAGAGGCTCTGCCCCTGCCGGACATCCGAGCGATCACCGTCGCCCGCGCCTTCGTGTCTGGCTGGGTGGCCCGCTTCGGTGTGCCGTCCCAGGTCACGACAGACCGCGGTGCTCAATTCGAGTCGGGGCTCTGGCAACATCTGTCCACCCTGCTTGGCTGCACCCGCTGCCGCACCACCAGCTATCACCCCCAGAGCAATGGGATGGTGGAACGGTTCCACCGTCAGCTGAAGACGGCTCTGCGCGCAGCGGACCCGGCTACGCGCTGGACCGAAGTCCTGCCGCTGATACGGCTGGGAATACGGTCGGCGCTCAAGGACGACCTTCACTGCACGCCTGCGGAGCTTGTGTATGGCACGCCTCTTCGCCTCCCCGGCAAATTCTTATCCCGGCATCCGGATACACCCCCGCTGAACTCCGTCTCCTACGTGGACGATCTCCGGAGGACCATGCGGCGCCTCCGCCCGACAGCGTCCAGTCCATCGTCTGTGGCAGGTTTCATCCCAACGGAGCTCACGACCTCCACCCACGTCTTCGTCCGGCAGAATGCGTCCCGCACTTCGCTGGAGCCGCCGTACGATGGCCCCTTCAGCGTCTGCCGGCGATCCTCCAAGACGGTCACCATCCTCCGCAAAGGCAAGGAAAAGGTCCTCTCCATCGACCGCGTCAAACCTGCCTACTTGGGCCCGCCGTCCGGCACCGCAACCGCGAACGGATCGTCGTCTGTCCCAGCCACAACCACGTTCACCATGGATGGACCACGACTCCTGCTGCGCCCGTCGACCGCCCGTCCGCCGCTCGCGTCTCCGCAGCCTACGCAGCGCTCGGCCGCTCCTGAACAGCCCCCGCCGCGTGACTGTAGTCCGAGTGCCTGTCACCACGTCCGGCTGGTCCAGAATGCCCTCCGCTGCGCTCCGCTCTGCGCACCCGCTCCGGTCACGTGGTAGTGCCCCGGCACGTTTTCGTCACGTCACCTTTAGCCAATGACATGTCTGAGGAGGAGGTGATGTAGCGGATGGGCATCCGCCGGCCATCTGACGGCCAACTGATAACTCAGAGCCGCTGGTGAGCGCGCGCCGGCCATCTAGCATCTCGACCTGTCGTTCGCTCCCTTGACGCCAGATGTCAGTGTAGTGATTTACGTATACAGGTTCGTTTCATCTCGTTTCTCCGCTCATCTCCAATGCACTATTTTGTCAGGTCCAATGCACCTGACATAATAGCTTTCGATTTCACTGAGCCGACTTACTTGCATACTTAACCCACTTGCATTTACTTTTCCATAGCTGCGCACTTTAGTGTCTGAACTAGAACCTACAGTGTGTTCTAGCCAGGATGAATTGTCGCTATGTGACCAATAAATCCTAGGGGTGCATTTAGACAAAAAACTCAGTTTCAACACCCATATCACCGACATCACGAAGCGAAGCGCGAAGCGCGTCAACATAATACGTGCACTTGCAAGCACAGACTGGGGTGGAAGCAGAACAACACTTCTGCGACTGCACACATCAATCATACGACCCACCATAGAATAAAACAGCATCATTTTTTTCCACAATTTCTGAAAGTCAGAGTAAAAATTATAAATCATCAAAAACAGCTGCATCAGAGCAGCCACAGGCGCCCTTAGCGCTACATCGATAGCTAGTCTTCTAGTAGACTCAAACACACTATCACTCCACCACAGGAGGACACAACACCTGTGCCGTTACCACATCAAAATCAAATCCATTCAAAATCATCCGGCACAGCGCTGCTTCATGCCTGGCAGATACGACAAGAGCCGATTTGCTCGCAAACTTCCACCATATAGCATTCAAATTGCCACGGCTCTCTCAGATCTTAACCTCACAATGCCATCCACTGCAGCTCGACCGCCCATTAGGCCCTTGTGGACTTTCAGTCAACCAAAGGTCGAGTACTTGCTCTCGGAGAAGAAAGCCACTATCACATCGGCGGAGATTCTAGGCCTCTTTCACAAGTTCGCCGATGACAACAATCACAAATCACTCATATTCACGGATGGGTCGAAACACGAGGCTAAGGTAGGCATCGGCATCACTGGACCAGATCTCAGACTTTCCAAACGTATACCGGATAACTTCTCCATCTACTCTGCTGAAGCAATGGCCATTCTGGCCGCTATTTTCATTCTCATTAAGCGAAAAGTCAGAAACGTAGTGATTTCCTCAGACTCCAAATCCGTCCTACAGTCAATTAGCAACACCCACGACTGTCCTCATCACATCATTGATCGAATCCAACAAATCGTGGCTCATAACGTAAACATGAACTTTTCCTTCCTCTGGATTCCGGGCCACGCCAACATCCCAGGTAACGAAGAAGCAGACCGGCTCGCAAAGCAAGCCTTAGCATCGAACACCTACCCCAGCGTGGAATATTCGGTAGACGATTGCAAAGCACTACTACAACATTGCATTCGCCAACACCAACAGAAAACATGGACACAACACAACTCAACACAACACAAATCCAACCACGCCCACTCAATAAAACCAACCATAGGCACATGGAACACATCAAATCAGTCTCACCGACAGAAAGAGGTCATCCTCACTGGACTTAGAACCGGTTGCACAAAACTAACACAGCCTCGATTAGAGGAGGACCAACACACAACACCTCACTTAGACACCTGCAACACCACGTTAAGCATAGGCCACATCCTGCTAGACTGCAGTAGCTTTAGCTCTCAGAGACAACCACTTGAGGCCTTCTGCCAGAGAGAGAGAGAGGGCATCACCCTATCGCTTCCATCGCTTCTCGGTGACAAACACGCAGAACTCATTCAATTGCTATTTGAATATCTGTATGCCACAACTAGCAGGAGCCCTCTAGGCACTACCAACGTTCACATCAACTTGCAATACATGACCGCGAAGCACTCGTAGGAAACACGTAAAGAGCCATCCCCGCATGGCGTGGGACGTACTTGAGCCGATTTGCTTCCCAGTTATGAATAATTGGCTACCTAGCGGTGCCGTCGGAGGTAGATGAGCCGACTTGCTTTAGGAAAACAACGAAACTAAAAAAAAAACAGCTTAACGTAAAACCACTACCCAGAGGAGCCGTCGGACGTAGATGAGCCGATTTGCCTTCCGACACCTAACGTAAATGGCTACCCAGAGGAACAGCGGACGTAGAGGAGCCAAATTATGAAACACCGTACTAACCCAACTGACATCCCGGAATGGCATGCATAAACTAACCAACTACTAACAACTAACACGCGGCAGCCGGCGTGAGAGGCGGTGTGGACAATTGCCTCCTTGTCCGCACGGTAAAGATCCCTCGGTGCTCTTCGATAGGAGTAGGCTAAAGCCGGCACCCTGGCAAAATCAACTCGACACTCAAAACACCCCAGCCCCACCTGAACCACAAATTATTATGTGGAGGAGTAAAGTAAAATTAAAACCAGTTAGACATCAGGGAGACGTCCCCAACCCAGCCCCCGCCTCCAGCACCCAAAAAACTTCGCACAAAGCATAACGCAAAATTCCCTTAACGTAAATGTCCACTTGCCTGTACCTTGATCGTAACACTCGCTTTCATAGACAGATATGCAACGTGTTCCTTTAAAGGTGGCGCAAGTGACCTTTATGGTCCGGCACGCCTAAAAAAAACACTCTCCCCCCCCAATAAATCAGTTATCGTACCCAGACCCAGCGAGTGGTTCTACTGGGCGCTCCGGGGCAAAGGTGGCGACGCGACACCACAGCGGAAGCATATTTATCCCTTCGAGGCGCCGAGACTACACTGAGAAGGCGGTACAACGCACGTGTGCACGTTCTAGGTGGTGCTTGGCAAAGGCGTCTCCCTGTGGCTCTCCAAGATCCCATACGCCTATCCGCACATCCACACGCACCCACAGGCGCTACAGTGGCACAGCGGGATACTTTCGGCGCTCGACGTGAAGGAAGTCAGCGTAGGTCCAAGCAAAAATTGCTATTGCTATGGAAGACAAGGCTCATATTCATGGACAAGATCCTTCTAACTTTCAAATGACTCGATTTTGTCCCATTTTTAAAATTATTTTTAAGATAGGAAATGTTGTGTGAAAGACATGGAAGTTTGGCTAGGGCACCTATGGGACGGAGCAATTGTCCAGCCCATGTGACGTAACCGGTTGCCGAACAATATTGGACCGTCCCGGACTTATCTCTGTGGATGTTCTGAAAACTCACGTTTTGGTGTTGCACGCAAATGATAGTACCAAACTATGTTAAGGGAATTCCACGCAGTGAGTTGTATCTCATGTTTAATTGAACGATAGTTCTGACAAGGAAATAGTCTTGATTTGTGGGCGAAAGTCTGGATGCAAGCGTGGTTATCGGGTAATATGAACTACGGCTGCACGACATAATTCAAGCGTATTCTTTGTGGTAGGTACCTACCTTCCTACTGTAATGGTGTGATGAAGATATTGCGTCCTGCATTTCAATCATAGGCATGATCAGTGTTGGAAAAAACTGACGTTTTGGTGTCATGCATACGAATACATTATGTAATCCAGGATTGTGACTAGACTAAATGAAATATTTTGTGAACTCGGCTCATTAGTCATGGGACTAGTCTTTCAGAGAAGTGTTTGTTGAAGGATAATCCCGGTTGTGTGGTTCACCCAAGATGAGTGGGTCCGATTCATCCTGAGCTCTGCCAGGAGAAATGTTATTGGTGCACGTCTGGTAAATGTTATTATCTATGTCTTTTCTTGGCGATGGTTTAAATAGCTCCAGCCAGAGTGGAAACTGGAGAGTGGTGAATCCATCGAATTCAAGAACGGACCTTCGTATGCTGTCAGGCTGGTAAAGATGAATTCCTATATTTTGTTAGCAGAGCAGAGTGGTTTTTGTTTATTGCACCAAGTATTTTTTTGGAAGCTCTTTGTTGCTATCTGGGTGGAATAGGTTGCATGTTCTGCTCGAGGTATGCAAGTTGGTATTTCCTGACTAGGCACCTACCTACCTACCTATATCAAATATCTTCAGGTTATTCAAGCTTTTGATTTGGATGAGCCAAAGCTATAAGCATAGTTGTGTAGCAGGATATATTTGGATAATGCAAGGAGCAGGAAGTGAGACTATTAATTGCTGTGATGTCTTGCTGGCCAGCATAGGAATGAACAAAACTGATTGTTTTGCTTTTGTCTGGCAAATCCTGTTTTCACTTACCGTGTTTTAAATGGTGAATGTTTTTCTTTTCAAAAAAAGGTCTGGGTGTCTTCAGTGCACATAGACTGCAGATATCTGATATATGCATGCATTCAAACATTATTTATGCACTCATGAAATATTCAGGGAATTGTTAGGTGCATCCTGTCCCAATCCTCCATTGAATACCATTATACTTTTAACTTTTCTGGTCCTTCTGGCTTTCTGAAAGGATAAATTTGTAGTTTGAGGTGATTTGATTTCTTGGAATTTCTTCTTTTTAATGCAATTACTATTAATGTGCACATGCTCATAATGTGCCCACATGATGTGACCACACGTTTTTTTTGCAAGTGAAGTTGGGTAGTAAAATGACACCCAAAAAGTGGCTTGGAGTTGGTTGGACAACATAGAATGATGCATAATGTTCAAAATGAAGGAAAAAGATGCAGCCTAGGTCTGGATGCAAGCAAGCAATTTTTAATGGAATATTTCTAGACAATTTTTGTCCTTGAAAATTCAAACTAAACAACATATTCCAACCAAACTTAGCCTATACTTGCCTGGACCATTTTTTAATTCAACAACTTTTTTTTTAAATCCTGAAAAATCCCAAAGAAATTTGATAATTGTCTAACTTACAAAACAACCTTAATCTAACATAACTTAGAGAAACCTAATACCTTTGTATGCTTCATGGAGGCAAAATGTGTGTAAAACTTGTCTCATGGACAAGTAGTAATGCGCATGAAAATTCCTATGCCATGGTAAAATGTGGCTCATCCACAATATTTTTGGTTTTTTGGGGGAAATGCTGCCCTTTGTGGCTTACCAGTTATGTGGATGTCACTCTGGCCCTCAGTGTTCAGCCATACATTCTTCTGGGCACATCTGGACTCTATTCTGAGGTTTTTCAGAAATGAAGAACACACACATGAAGGCATGGATGGCTGTTTATTAATTCACCTGCATTGCACCACACAATTACACATCCACAGATGGAATGCTATGGAATGTCATGGAATATGGAATGATCACTGTCATAAAGGTCATATGCAGACTGCAGTGATCCATATGTTGGCATCTGTTGTACTTGTGCATGCTAGCAAGCTGGTACTCTTCCAATCTAGCTTGCATCTCATTTTTTGCTCCACTACTGCCTCCTCTTGGAATGTTCCTGCAGATGACCTGAAATAACAAATGTGCATTTTCCTCAATTATGTTGGAAAGTGTATGTAGTCAGGGACTCAGTGTGACTGAACAGTATAATGATTACTAGGACTGGAAGAAGATCTTTTATCATATAATGATTACTAGGACTGGAAGAGGATCTTGTTATCAGCCATAGATCACCAAAGGTTATAGGCCCCATAGCATGCTGCTTCCTCTCCATCCAACTTATCACTATTGTATAATGACATCTGGCTGTATATTGTTAGGTAAGGATGTCTTCATCCAGCAATGCAAGGATTGTATTTGTTTAAGGAGTGCATAATTCTTTGGATGGCAAAAGTTCCAAAAAATGGCCACTTTTCCAATGCTGGTGCCTAAGATTCTGATCCTTGGCTGGGCAGTTCTATTGCAGTTTAAAGTATTCACAAGGCAAGTTGTGCACACATTTTATGTACTTCCATGAATCATAGAAAGGTGTTAGGTCTAGTTAAGTTAGGTTAGGTTAGGCTTTGGCATATGGTAGGTAATTTATAAACATTTCATTGAAAGAAACATCCCCCAAAAATGTTCCTAAAAGTAGTTCAACCTAGGTTAGGTTAGGTTTTTTAATTTGACAATTTTAGAGGAAAATTGCCAGAAAAACTTCCATAAAGGCATTTGTTTTCTTGCATGGAGTACAGTGAAATTAGGTAACATTACAAAGCATAACCTAGCCCAGCTTTCCATGCAAAATCTTTTTGAAATCGATTTTTAAATGTGGACAATTTTTCAAACATTTTTGTCTATAAAATTTCTTAATTAGAAAACCTTATCTAGTCTAGCCTAACCTGTTTTTTTTTAAAGATAACCAAATTGCTTTTTAAAATGTGCTCTCACCTGATACTCTCACTTGGTTGGCTCCCCAAATTCTTGAGCATCACTCACCCAGAGATGAGTTCCATGACTGATGAAGGGGAGCCCATATCTGCAGGTATGCCAGTCCCCTAGACTAAAGAGAAGTATGGCTATCAGATAGACAGGGCAAGACACAGAAACTGGAAAGTGTACCCTAAGCAGAAATTGTATGCTTAGAGTAGCCACATCTGCTAATATGTTGTAGTCTGAAAATATTTATCATGGAAGTTGAGAAAGATGAAGTATAGAGAAGTAAAGCTACTCTACAAGTTAAATGAATATTTTACGATAGTTAATCCTATTCAATATATTTGCACAACAATGTGCAGAGATTTGCATGCAGTGCCATTTTAAATGTACCTAGGTCTGTTAAGATTACCACATCTTCAGGCAGTTGATGCACCCTAATACCCAAATAACTAACTATCTAACTAACACATCTTCAGGCAGTGAATTCCAGGTGGCACAGAATTTGAGGCTAAAAAATATCTTCCTGCAATCAAACTTCAGAGTTTCTAAATTTGCATTTTGTGGGAATGTTCAAAATCTATAAAGATGAGGATGAAGCCCACCCCATAGCAATCAAAATACACTAGATCAAAAAGGAAATTTTTGGATTTGCACCACATAACACTGAAGTCTTTTGCCAACCTGTGCATTTTGGAAACTTAGAAGTTATGGTAATTTGTATCTAATTTTTGCCTTTGAGTATGTTGCACAAGATCGGAGCTAGGTGAAGACTAGGGAAGTAAAGTTTATGTGTCCCATAATTGGTATTTTACTGCACATAATGCCATTAAAATATTTACTTAAAGAACTCACTTACTTAAGCAACTGGTATCTTGATAGGCATCTACTTGCCTAGGTACATAGGGTGGATCTGGGAATTGGCATAGGACACATGCTTGGATATGTGCCACTGTGGAGGATCCTAAAGGGATGGCTTTGCCTTTTGAGGGGCACCTCTTGCTGAAATATTTTATGGGCGGGGTGGGGATGCACTCAAGCCTTCCTAGATGGGTGCCTTTTCCTGGCTGGAGGGTTGCTGACTTCCCATGGGGGCACATGCCCTGGTGCCCCATTACATGTGCCCATTTTAGATACCTATAAGTGCCTACATATCCACATATATTTGGATAGGAATGATAATGTTAGGGTTGGGTCATTGATGCATTTTTCCAGTCACATCAATATACTTTTTTTGTGCATAATATATGTTATTTTAGCAAAACATAAGTACCCAAGGGCAGATACAAGGGGGCACTGGGACATGTGCCCCCATGGGTAGTTGCCAATCTGGAAAAGCATGAGTGTCCCCTGGATTTTTTTTTTCACAAGACCTACTCTGAGGGGAAGGACATCCCTTTGGAAAGGCTTGAGTGCACCCCTGCAAAATGCTCAGCCAGAGGTGCCCCTCCAGTTACTTTTGCAGTGGCACCCCTCCACATGTGCCCTGTGGGAACTCCTGGATTGGTCCCTGTGCTTGCCTCTATAGGAATTGCCTTAATGTATCTAGAGGCAATGTAAGGTATTCCTTACCTTAGATCCTGTCTGGCATTAGAGATACATTCACTCAAGTATGTGAGATTAAGGGATGATTTGATTGAAATGTATAAAATCACGAAAGGGATACATCAAGTTAATCTGAGTGTTGTCATATTTAGAGTATCACATAATGATCATCAATTTTGGTTAGGTAAATCCAGGGATATGACAATTTAATAAAACTTATTAAGAACTACAAGGGCCCATCTAGTACGGTTAAATATCTAATGGGAAGATAACACAAGGCTGAACAAAAATAACTCATCACTTTGATGAATACCACATGATAGATTCCACAGAAACCATTGAACATCACACATACCCATCAATGACTATCTACTTTCCCTATAATGTTGTCTTCACCTGATCACACATAGCACATGTGTGAATGAAATGTCCCACCAATTATCTCAAAACTATATGTGCCTGCTCATAGGGGCCTGCACAGTGCATACCCACTTTCCACAAATCTCACCCCATCTACCGCCAACTAGAACAAAAGAAAGATTCTGCAGCATACAAAGTTTGTTACCCTATTTTTAAATACATTCAATGAGGGATCATCCAAAATATCAGCAGGCAGCCCATTCCATTGATGTTGCTTCCCTTGCATCCCTTTGACTGAAGGCCTGTTGTTGCTTAATTGTCATATCCCTGGATTTACCTAACCAAAATTGATGATTACTATGTGATACTCCAAATAGGACATCACTCAGATTAACCTGATGTATCCATGTCGTGATTTGATACATTTCAATCAAATTATCCCTTAATCTCCCATACTTGAGTGAATGTGTTTCTAATGCCATAAGCCCCTCTCCATATTCTAGGTGACCTAGTCCACTGATGTGTCTTAGTGACTTTATGCTGTACTCTTTCTAGCATGTCTATATATTATTCATAAGTAAGAGCTCCATTATTCTACATAATATTATAAGTGGGTTGCAGATTTCTTGCAGCATGCATGGTATGAGCCAAAGACTTCAAAACCAGCAACGATGTCAAAGGAGTCAACAATATCACACATAAAGATACCAACAGGAGAAAACATCAGTTATCAGCAAAATATTTTGATGATAATGTCAACATGGCATCAGTTGTAAAGTTGGGCTGAATAAAGCTGAACGCAGTCATTTTCACGGATGTCAAGTGAGGAAATTGAGGAAGTAGTCTCCTCTGTTCTTTGATCTCTGTTTGAGGTTAAGCAAACTGCTAATGAAAGTTGGTTTCCATGTACATTTTGGAGTTCTGGGGCACTACAGTGGTACATTTTGTTTCTTCCTCACATGGATCTTGACCTGCCTTTTTTTTGCAGTTCTCGCAATGGATGTGCACCGGTTCTTCCAGGATTTCAATCCTTGGTAAGTGGAGTGTAAAGACGGGCGGTCACCCTGAATCAAGACCAGACACCATCAACCTCAGTATCGCGAAAGCCCAGCTCAGGTTGCACCTGGGACGGGAGTGGGCCGAGAGCGGCCGCGGGACGCGACACTTTAACAGTAGAATGCATAAAACTTCCTGCGAAATTGTTATATCGATATTTCTCTGAAACCGAAGCCAAACATTCCTCTAATACGTTGGCCCGGCATTCCCCTAAAACCTTGGCCCAACAGCAGCCGAATCCATGCAATAATTTCTGATACATGCACCTTTGAATTGAAAATATTGGTGGCGGCGAAATTACCCCGTTTTACCCGATTGGGTTTTGACATGGTGCTTGCACAGTTGAAAGTATTCAACTAGGCCAGACGAGGTGCTCCAGTTCCCTGTTACATGCAGCTTTTTTTAACTAGTCTGGAATGTCAAATCGATGCACAACGGTTTGGAAGCCAAATACAAAAAAGCATACCCAAGGCGAAGCACAACACATTCATAGAGAAATGCCCGTTTCCCTAAAAAGGCACCGACTAAGATAGCTTACGAAGGCTAATGCCGAACAGAAGAAAAGACAATATTTTGACGCGATCATGTTATGCCAGGCCACATGGAATATTGTCGCGATGCCATTGGGCCAATATTTGTAGACAATAATTCCAATCCGGTTCAAATATTCCTGAGTTTAATCTGAGATCGGCAATGTCTACCGCTCTACTAATTCAGTTACTTAGTTATTTTCCTTGGAGATGCAAGCCGCGAAACAAGGAAATATACCGTGATCTGACAAAAACAATGTCCGTTCTATAACTCCGTGACTGCTCCGTTGATCTGATCCAGCCGAAAGTTGCAGAGCTCGAAACAAATCATTGGGCATATTTCCATATTGTTTTAAGAAATGGGGTACAACTCTCCCCTACCCGGTATATCTGTCGTGCAAAACCCCAGGTGGGTAATGATAGCTTTCTCCAATTAGTTCAAGCCACTGTTTATCGATAAAAATCGTGTATTGACAGGCCCCCGGTTATTATTTGAACATAACGTAATGATAGGGCTTGTAATGGATCCAAGATCGATGGTTTTCGAGCTCATTCGTCCCAGTGTCTGGAATTTCATATCCAACTCATTTATTACTATGCACATAGCGTGGCTATATAAGGGTTTAACGTTTCTATAGTCCTGGTGCACCGATATGCGCAGAACACCTGTACACACTCGTCTTCTTGGTGTTTATATTCGTATATGCGTACGTCGCACCAGCGCATACCTAACAATTAGCGGTTTAGTGGTACCTCTGTTTCAAGGTGTGTCGTGATGTGTGTTTACCATTTATACTTCCCGCACCACAAGGTATGGTGTGCAACTGCCCCCTTACTTGTGCTCCTGTCTCCCCAGTACGTTTCTGATGCCTACTTAAATGCACTACTGTCACCTAACAGGTTCCTAGTTGGCTGTTGCGTGCTTGCTTTTCGTCTGCCCGCCGTAAGTTGGTGGTGCGTGCTTACCTGTGCGTGTATCCCCCAGCAAGTTCATAGTGCACTGTTGTCTGCTGACGTTCACCGCGCTGCTGGCGCTGCGGCTCGATGGCGAGGTGGACTGGAACTACTGGTCCGTGTTCAGCCCCATCTGGGTGTGGAAGGGTCTGGTGGTGCTGGGCGCCATCGTCGGCATCGCCGTCTGGCTGCGCTATCCGCACTTCCGGTGGGTGCTGCTCGGGCCGGGGGTGTGGGACGCCGTGTGGCTGCGCTATCCGCACTTCCGGTGGGTGCTGCTCGGGCCGGGGGTGTGGGACGCCGTGTGGCTGCGCTATCCGCACTTCCGGTGGGTGCTGCTCGGGCCGGGGGTGTGGGACGCCGTGTGGCTGCGCTATCCGCACTTCCGGTGGGTGCCGCTCGGGCCGGCCGCACTGGGCGCGCCGGAGGTGTGGGACGCCGCGATTTTGTATTTACCTCTGTATTGATTTACCGTACCGGACGCTCGTGTGACTGTTTTTGATGTTTGTTTTCTGGTATTGATATTGGCGCCGATATCATTAGCTGGCACCCGCGTGTTCTGTAAACAATTTCTTCATGCCACTTGGACGAACTGAAAGGCGTTGGTTGAACTGGCATGCCTGAAAGTTCGGCTAGCTGATGAGGTGTTTCTTTTTAAGTGCTGTCGTATTTTGCACGAACTCAATATTCAAGCATATGTGATTCATTCAAGATGCATCTTACGTCTGTAATCTATTCATGTGAATTCAGTAGGGACAACAATTCTAGGAAATTGGCGAAAATGCACTCAAAAGTGCACCAGTCTGTGCCAAAATAGGTATTCTAAAACATTATTGTTCCTGCTTTTCGTTTCATTTTCCTTCTTTGTTGTGATGTACCCAGATGCACGTGTTTGTGCAGGTAAGTAGGTTGGGTCATTTATATCTGACCGATTGTGCCTGCAATTATAATGTACAATGTCAGCCTACAGTCTATACGAACCCCCATTAGCCTTTAATTATCTTTGACAGCACTAAGTTATCGTCACCTGAGCCTAGATCGTTGCGGTCGCCTTCCATGCAGTGGCCTGTACTTTCCACACAGTATTTCTGCCATGAAGTATTGCGAAACGGCAGTGAATTGTAGCTCATTACAAAGATCGACTACATTTAATTATGGTATATTCTGGCTATGAGCATTGTGCTGAATATTTTGTCCCTTTTGGAGTCCTTCACAAAATTCGTGTGTAATCTCAACTGGAAGCCTGGGTGCGCCCATGAGACGTGTATATTACACAGTGGTAGCTACATTACGTATTTCATTGATATGACACCTAGCACCTGGCACTGGCGCTATTTTTCGAGATTCGAGGTAAATTTCTCTTCTGCAATGCTTTTTTTAATAGTAGTATTCAGCGATTTACAGCCACAAGGATGCTGTTGATATATGTTGACTGGGTCATTCCGTGTCAATTCAACCTGTCAACCAACAGTTTTGACACCCGACAACGGGAACTTCGATGCAGATCGGTCTATGGGGTGGTCTACAGTTCTAAGTACGATTCACAGAGCATTAGGGCAATTGGAACTTTGACTTTTCAGTAATTTACATTTTCTTATTTGCCAATACTTCAATCACGGTTATTTTTTAACAGTTATATCTCGCAAAGTTCTTCTAGTATGGACACAGGTTAAGCATCATGCGATGGAACTTGAGTTTGTCTATGAATTGAAGGGAATAAATCAAAATAACCCTTGGAATTGACCGTCCTGACGATGGGGAAATGTATCATGTAATTTATAGGGAACGGGACAGTATATATTTTAAAATTAATAATTTTGTTTTCATTATCCATACATTTCAGTACCAGAACGTGTTGTCAAGGTGGTGTTGTCATCCACACCGTCTCCGTAAACGTGTTGCAAAGCGTCCGTCCCGCCCTCCGAGCGCTGTCGCCGCTGCCTCAACACCCCTCCCCTCGAGGTTAGCCGAGGCGGTGCATGTCTGTAGCGACACGTGACGAAGGGATGCGCTCTGGCCGTCACTGGTGAACACAGGTAGAAGAGGTGGACTGCGCGTACAGGAGTTTAAACGAGGCACGGTATTCATACAACCATATACCTCAGTTAAATGGGTACAAGTTGAATGCATGAGGGCGATGCTTGACTGAACACTGTTTTGTGAACGGCAACCGGAGTCTTGGGCTATTTGTATGTCAGTTAGCATTGACAACAGACCGAAAGTGCGGTAATGCGAAGTGCTACTTTGGTGCATGTCGTGTCGGTCGTCAGAGGTGTATCCAGAAATGTTCGGGGGGAGGGGTCACATTCCTCACAGCCCCAATGTGCCTTGGATGGACGCTTTCGGCGTATCTCCGATAAGGCATCTGCCGAGCGGAGGGCGGTATGCATTCGACCATACCGAATTGCTGTTTTTTCTCTGAAAATAGCGTTTTGGCTAAACAAATTCCACCCAGCTGGTGGGGCTGAAGTGGCTCCTTTCCCGAACAAAGAGGCGCCACCTTTCCATGGACGGGGTACACACACCCCCAGTGCCTCCCCAGGGGCGAATACAAAAATTGTCATGGGGAAACTTGTCTAGAGGGACGCCACGACGAGAGTGCCTGTGGGGGGGGGGGGGCTTCGCGTGAATATATGTTGAACGTGGGTGGTGGTGCACTCGAGCCTTCCTGCAGGGCGCCTTTTCCCGGCAAGATGGGCGCTACCTTCCATCAGGGGGACGCACATACCACCAGTGTCCCCCGCCCCACTTCCGCCCCTGCCTGTCATCAAAGGGTCGATTGCTGTCGACTGGTTAGGGTGGCCTGACATGACCCAGCCCGGGATGCGCGCTGACCCGGCTGACGCCGCCCGCCGCCCCTCGACAGGACGGAGGGCGACGCGTACGTGCACTTCAAGGCGATGCTCATCAGCCTGGCCGTGCACCTGGTGCTGCTCATGTTCGAGATTCTCGTGTGCGACCGGCTCGAGTCGGGGCGACACATGTGGATCCTGGTGTTCGTGCCGCTCATCTTCATCTCCATCCTGAGCATCGTGGTATGCGTGTGGGCCGTCAAGCACGACCGCTCCTGCGAGGTGAGCGCAGAACAACAGCCTACCGGGTATATTAGAGTGGTATATCTACCGGGTATATTAGAGTGGCCCATGCCTAATAATGTCAGAACGTTCTAGCTTTCAAGCCCTCAGATGGTTCTACTTGGGTAAAAGCAAGGTATATGACGATTGAAGGGCATCGATTGGCATTCGTAGATCTATCAAGGACATTGAACTTCGACCGAGAAAGAAGCTTTGGTGTTGGTCTCCATTTAGAAAACGTGTTCTATATGAAGACATTTTGATCTTGGGCTCAGTTGATCCTTTGGCAGTGTTGGATTTGAACTTCCAATTTTTGGATTTGGAGTGTATAATCCTTGAGCTCATGTAATTATGAAGTGTGTAATGTCTGCTAAGCATGGGATGCGTAGAAATTACTGATACAACGTAATAAAATGTATTCAATGGGTTAAGTTTGGTTAGGTTGTGCCACGTCAGGCTTGTCTTTTGAGTTGGCAAATTTCAAATTGGTTATGTTTATGAAAAATAATGTGGAAAGTTTTGCTGAGCATAGTCGAATTTAAGATGATTATAAAAGGTAACCAAATGGTCGTATTAAGTTAAAAAACAAAAACAAATCGGTCTCGTATTTCGGGCACGGCCCTTCTTCAGAGACAAATGTCTTTATAAACATAAAGACATTTTGCGTTTACTGCCATTTAAAACAAATTTACTCTCTCCACAAGCAAGGCAATGTTCGTTTCCCCGAGAGGATACTGTTTTTTGTTGTCAGGCAACGCCATGGTGGTTGTTCACAGTAATGCAGTGATAAATTATTCGTGAAATGGGGTGGAATATACCACTTTCTGAACACTCAATCGACGTCATTCTCAAAGAAATATCGACATCCTGCTCCTTGGAACCTTCCCCATCAGCTCGAATTTAGGTATGAGGCATCAAAAACATTTTAAATGCCACTTAATTCCATGACAAATTTCGACATCCTACTGTGCTCGTTTCGTCATCTCACACCTAACGAAAAACCATTATTTTAACCCTGCAGTAATGGGAGTGTGGGTGACCTTGTTGCCAGGCGACGTCATAGTGGTTGTTCACAGTAATGGGAGTGTGGGTGACCTTGTTGCCAGGTAACGTCATGGTGTTTGTTCGGGGGAAGAATAGCCTAGGGGTAAGTTGCTCGTCTCTCAGTCGAAAGGTTGTGGGTTCGAGTCTCACCTGTCGCTGCTCTTCGCCAGCGACCAATCGGCGTGAGAGATTGCCGACGCTACATGTCTCAGCGGTCGATGTGTCGTTAAAAAACTAATAACATGGTGGTTGCTCACTTCACAATAATGGGAGTGTGTGTGGTCTTGTCGCCAGGTAGCGTCATGGTGGTTGTTCACAACGATGGGAGTGTGTGCGATCTTGTTGCCAGGTAACGCCGTGGTGGTTCACACTAATGGGAGTATGGTTTGTTAACACTAAGCCATCGAACTGCTGCAACAGGACTACGGTATTCAAGTAATGTTACGTGGGCAGTGGCGGATCACGGTTGGTGACGCGATCATGCATGTCCGGCTGTACGACGAGTTCAGCACCTGGCAAGTGTATGACCACGCTGTGTATCATTAACCGTGGCTGGGCCCACCGACAGCCGATCGTGACGATGTGACGATGTTGTACCCACAGCTGGACCAGTAACCGTGGCTGGGCCCACCGACAGCCGATCGTGACGATGTGACGATGTTGTACCCACAGCTGGACCAGTAACCGTGGCTGGGCCCACCGACAGCCGATCGTGACGATGTGACGATGTTGTACCCACAGCTGGACCAGTAACCGTGGCTGGGCCCACCGACAGCCGATCGTGACGATGTGACGATGTTGTACCCACAGCTGGACCAGTAACCGTGGCTGGGCCCGCCGACAGCCGATCGTGACGATGTTGTCACGATGTTGTACCCACAGCTGGACCAGTAACCGTGGCTGGACCCACCGACAGCCGATCGTGACGATGTTGTGACGATGTTGTACCCACAGCTGGACCAGTAACCGTGGCTGGGCCCACCGACAGCCGGTCGTGACGATGTTGTGACGATGTTGTACCCACAGCTGGACCAATAACCGTGGCTGGGCCCGCCGACAGCCGATCGTGACGATGTTGTGACGATGTTGTACCCACAGCTGGACCAGTAACCGTGGCTGGGCCCGCCGACAGCCGATCGTGACGATGTTGTGACGATGTTGTACCCACAGCTGGACCAGTAACCGTGGCTGGGCCCACCGACAGCCGATCGTGACGATGTTGTGACGATGTTGTACACACAGCTGGACCAGTAACCGTGGCTGGGCCCGCCGACAGCCGGTTGTGACGGGGACGAGTGACCTAGGGATAAGTTGCTCGTCTCACAATCGAAAGGTTGTGGGTTCGAGTCTCACCTGTCGCTACTCTTCGCCCGCGGCCAATCGGCGCGAGAGATTGGCGACGCTACATGGCTCAACGGTCGACGTGTCGTAAAACCAACAATCACCACCAGCCTGTTGTGACGATGTTGTGACGACGTTGCGCCCACAGCTGGAGCTGGTCTGCTCGGTGAACATCCTGCAGTTCATTTTCCTGGCGTTGCGGCTGGACGGCTTCGTGCACTGGTCGTGGGAGGTGGTGTTCGTGCCACTGTGGATCGTGCTGTGTCTGTCGGTGGTCGGCCTGCTGTACGCCATCATCTTCGCCGGCATCCTGCTGCGCACGCCGCACGCCAGCGCCGAGCAGCGGCGCACGTCGGCGCACACTGCGCTCGGCTACAGCTTCCTCATACTGCCCATACTGGGCTTCCTGGTCAGTGGTGTCGCCCCCGCCCGTGTCCGGCCCTCCTGCTGGTCGACCTTTTGCTGCCCATACTGGGCTTCCTGGTCAGTGGTGTCGCCTCCGCCCGTGTCCGGCCCACCTGCTGGTCCACCTTTTGCTGCCCATACTGGGCTTCCTGGTCAGTGGTGTCGCCTCCGCCCGTGTCCGGCCCACCTGCTGGTCCACCTTTTGCTGCCCATACTGGGCTTCCTGGTCAGTGGTGTCGCCCCGCCCGTGTCCGGCCCACCTGCTGGTCGACCTTTTGCTGCCCATACTGGGCTTCCTGGTCAGTGGTGTCGCCTCCGCCCGTGTCCGGCCCACCTGCTGGTCGACCTTTTGCTGCCCATACTGGGCTTCCTGGTCAGTGGTGTCGCCTCCGCCCGTGTCCGGCCCACCTGCTGGCCGACCTTTTGCTGCCCATACTGGGCTTCCTGGTCAGTGGTGTCGCCTCCGCCTATGTCCGGCCCACCTGCTGGTCCACCTTTTGCTGCCCATACTGGGCTTCCTGGTCAGTGGCGTCGCCCCGCCCGTGTCCGGCCCACCTGCTGGTCCACCTTTTGCTGCCCATACTGGGCTTCCTGGTCAGTGGTGTCGCCTCCGCCCGTGTCCGGCCCACCTGCTGGTCGACCTTTTGCTGCCCATACTGGGCTTCCTGGTCAGTGGTGTCGCCTCCGCCCGTGTCCGGCCCACCTGCTGGTCCACCTTTTGCTGCCCATACTGGGCTTCCTGGTCAGTGGCGTCGCCCCGCCCGTGTCCGGCCCACCTGCTGGTCCACCTTTTGCTGCCCATACTAGGCTTCCTGGTCAGTGGTGTCGCCTCCGCCCGTGTCCGGCCCACCTGCTGGTCGACCTTTTGCTGCCCATACTGGGCTTCTTGGTCAGTGGCGTCGCCCCGCCCGTGTCCGGCCCACCTGCTGGTCCACCTTTTGCTGCCCATACTGGGCTTCCTGGTCAGTGGCGTCGCCCCGCCCGTGTCCGGCCCACCTGCTGGTCCACCTTTTGCTGCCCATACTGGGCTTCCTGGTCAGTGGTGTCGCCTCCGCCCGTGTCCGGCCCACCTGCTGGTCCACCTTTTGCTGCCCATACTGGGCTTCCTGGTCAGTGGTGTCGCCTCCGCCCGTGTCCGGCCCACCTGCTGGTCGACCTTTTGCTGCCCATACTGGGCTTCCTGGTCAGTGGTGTCGCCTCCGCCCGTGTCCGGCCCACCTGCTGGTCCACCTTTTGCTGCCCATACTGGGCTTCCTGGTCAGTGGTGTCGCCTCCGCCCGTGTCCGGCCCACCTGCTGGTCGACCTTTTGCTGCCCATACTGGGCTTCCTGGTCAGTGGTGTCGCCCCGCCCGTGTCCGGCCCACCTGCTGGTCCACCTTTTGCTGCCCATACTGGGCTTCCTGGTCAGTGGTGTCGCCCCCGCCCGTGTCCGGCCCACCTGCTGGTCCACCTTTTGCTGCCCATACTGGGCTTCCTGGTCAGTGGTGTCGCCCCGCCCGTGTCCGGCCCACCTGCTGGTCCACCTTTTGCTGCCCATACTGGGCTTCCTGGTCAGTGGTGTCGTGCGCATCCTCCCCACAGTGTCCTGAAGTTGATCTTGGCTAGAGTGAGAGGGAGGTAATTTTATTCATGCGAAAAAAAGACATCCATTTTTCATGCTTTAACAAACTTCTTCTGTTGTTCAGGTCCAATGTTCTTCCCTGCGTCCTCTCCTTATCAAGTCCAAGAGATGATCAGATTCTGCCGTCAATAATTATCCAACTGATGTACATAGAAGAGCCCACGCAAGCGCAGCATGCTGGATTTTTATAGTATGTATTGCCGTTGTGAACAGAAAATTACTCCATATACTAGTTTGTCCCTAAGATTTATTTATTTAACCTGGGTACAATCATGTACTGCAGGTTCATCATGCATTATTCATAGCTCAAGTGGATTACTCAAGTAAATGACTTCGTTAATAGTCGGTCACAGATGTATCTCAACACGTTTCCAACGGACTGTTTCCACCAACCACCTTTACGGGTGGTTACCTTAATAGTGTGACTGTTTTTAAAATCATTTTGGGATGCTTTTTCAAAAGGTGTCAAGGGAAAACTTTTGTCACCGAGGAAGGAACATTTATTTATTAACTAAATGCCACTAGAATATGAGCCGGTATCAAAGGGTGTCAGAGGATTGGGAATTGGAACTGGGAATTGGATTGGATATGTTTTATATATCACGATTCACGATTTATTTTTTCAGTTCATGTTAAATTGTCGCTGTATGACCCATGCAGTTGATATGCAGTTGATAAACAATAACAACAAAAGTTCATACCAGCTAGAATGCTGGGAACAGTGCAGTTTGGATGCGTTTGTCTGCCCGTACCTAATTTATCAGTTACAATGGTTCCTATTGGTATGTCAGGTTGAAGCACTTCACACCAGCAGAGAAAACGAGCAGACAAACGCATACCTCACCATGCAAATCAAATTGTAATCAGTGCAATCTGATTTTTATTTTTATTTATTACAATGCTGGTTGCATTTTTGGTCGCACTATTTTTCTAGTCTGTCTATATCGAAATATATGCTTCCATGAAGGAACAACCGGTAATTTAATTTCGATTTTTCAGTAAGGGTTGGTTGGTTGGCTATTTGGGCTTAGGGGCGCACTGACTCAGTGTGGGACTTTTTCAGTGAGGGACTCTATGACGAGCCCAATGGGTTGATATTTGGAATGTCGTTGGCCGAATCTAGAGTTTCACAGTTGTGGTGCCTACGTGAATCGGGGAACGATAATTGACGCAAAGCAAACGTTGATGCTATGTTGCACACTTTTTTATCCATAGCAGATCAACATTAAGAAAGGGACGTCAATAGCTTAGTGGTTAACCCTATTACGGTACCGATCTGAGCGATTGGCTCTTGTACCGGGGAATTCTAATTGGACATGGTAATCGAGTCCTCATGCATTGATCTACATATTGATGCAATGGACATACAAATTTTCGCAATGGCGTGTGTAGGGTGGCCAAAAAGAGAATAATGGGGGATTATTTTGTATTTGGTTCAACTGGTACATGTATGCTCTGATTTTAGTATAAGCAACATCAGCTAATATAAAAGGTATAGAAGGTTAGTGTTAGATTGTAATGGTGCCATTTTCAAAATAGGAGGCGTTGCCAGGGTAGCGGTTCCTGCGGTGTCCTACATCCGCCCTTGGTGTAATAAATAAGGTTGATATCATAAAACATACATCATAAAACATCCAGCACATAATAGTCAGAATTAGAATGTTAGGTAACTTCATCAGTTGCAAATATGTGAAAGCTTTTTGCCTGACTTTGAAACGCCTTTGCCATATTTTGCAATTTTATAAGCACCAGGGTCCAATATGTGTCTAGAATTGCGATGCATGAATAACTGGCCATTTAGTAATGCCTCAAATCAAATCTTGTTCACCCAGAAGACGGTCCTCAAGTGCTCAAAGCAGCCAAAATCGGCTCTAGGTACCTGCCAAAAGCCTGCCCGGGATCCGCTGTTGGTCAAAGTAAAATGCAATTTCGACTCAATATTAAAAAATAACGTCAGAAAAAACACCAAATTCCAGAAGCCTACTCCCAAGGGTATATATATATATGATCATGAAAAACCGTGGGATGGAGCTAATTCAGACCCGGTGCATTAATAGGATTAAGTTGAGCGTTTGGGGGACCAGAGTTACGGGATTCGGTTCCACACGGTGATTGCCCCTTCTGCCAGTGTGAAAAATGGCGAGTGGAAACATGTCCCTTAGGATAGGACAGCTAGCGAAATGTGGTACGCAGGTGGAGGTGAAATATCAAGCCCCAAGTAATTTGGTATTCTTAATCTGGTACACACGTGTGTCCGTTGTCTGGTATCGGCTGTGGGCTGTAGGCGATTTTTCTACAATATTTTCAACTAACTTAGGGCGGGCGTCGGTAGCTCAGTGGTTAAACTGAGCATCTGGCAGGCCAGAGGTACGGGGTTCGATTCCCCGCGACGCCTGCCCTTCCTGCAAGGGTGAGAGGCAGGCGACGCCATATGGCCTCAACTGCTGAGTGCGTCGTAAAGCCAAATCCACACAACTAACTTAAAGTGTCTGAAGAATTGGAGCACGATTTGGCGCAGCTTTCAACAGGTGTCGACACTTGGGTTGTTATGAGTTGCCGTGGAATTCCTACCTCACGCCTTTAAAAAAAAAAAAATTGATCCGAGTTTTTGTTGGGGTGGCTTGAGGAACCAGGGTTCTATTGCTAAGCAGAGTTTGTTGCGTGAACCCTGGCCCCACCACCCGATCCATGAACTCCAGTTCAACGGCAGAATTTAGACCGAAAGTTTAACGTGCCGCCAAAGCACCGGCACGGCCGCCCGGTAGCTTGTCCCCGGCCTTATCGGACCAGCTGCCAACTGACACTCCCGGCCGGGGGCTAAATGCGAGCGCGCGAAGCGACTCGAACCCTGTGTTGCCAGGACAGGGGAGACCAGTGCAGGCCAGCGCTCTAACCAACTGAGCTATCGGAGCGGCATTTTCATTTTCTTTGTTGGATATTTGATGAACAAATACGTCAAGAAAACTAATTTGGGGTTTGTTTAAATGGGAATGTGCTGCAAGCTGAGAAATTGTAAGTAAGATGACAATTTTGCGAAATTATTAGTCATCGAAGCACAGTTGGTACGCGAGCACAGCCCACCCAGCGATCCTACCGTCGGTCCACAGTTGCAGCCGTGGTCGGTCAGCAGCTCCAGTGTCGACAATGCGCTGTCGGCTGTCGGCAGGTGCTGTTGGCGAACAAGCTGGACGATCTGAGCCACCTGAGCTACTTCGTCACCGTGTCGCCGCTCTTCATCACCTTTTTCACACTGATGCTCATGTCCTTCAGCTCGAAGCCAAACAACCACTGTGAGTGTCGACAAACGAAGCCGTGCTCTTGTTGTCGAGGGGCGGAAACAGAGCCGTGCTCTTGTGGAGGGGCGGAAACAGCCGTGCTATTGTTGTGGAGGGGCGGAAACAGAGCCGTGCTCTTGTTGTCGAGGGGCGGAAACAGAGCCGTGCTCTTGTTGTGGAGGGGCGGATTATGTGGCTGCAAGTAGACACTGGGAGTTGTAGCAAAATGCTGCTGTGTGAGCGCTGTTTAATGCTATTGCATGTGTATGTATGTAGCCAAATGATGCTGTGTGTAGCGCTGTTTAATGTTGTTACATGTGTACGTATGGAGCCAAATGCTGTTGTGTAACGAGTAAACGCCGTTTCAGGTCTGTTGGCATGTCCCCCTGTAGGATCTGTGACCCGTGTGGGTGTTCGACAGTGTTAAAATAACAGTTTCTCGTCAGGTGTGATATGTCGAGACGAGTACAGTAGGATGTCAAAATCGCCACGGAAATAATGCGAGATCAAATAATTGTGAAGTCCTTCAAACCCAGGGTTTAGACAATTGAGTGCATATGGCCACCCATTTTACGTGTTTGGAGAGGTACCTAATTTGGGGATATCGACATCAGCGATAGCGATGCAAATACCTATGCTATAAACCAGCATTGTATAACATACCACATCACAGGTAATCCCTTTATCTGGAATTGCGCCGCTGGGTGCGTCACTGGCGCCATTGGTATCACGGTCCAGGGTGTGTCCCTGTGGTGATCATAATCATGCTACTTAGATATCGGATACTGTTAGAAGCAAGGTATAAAGACTTGGCAAACGCGCACCTAGAAGCACGATGTCGGTATCATTTTGTGAAGGATGCCTATTCAGTGTTCAGTAAGTGGTATATTGCACCCTATCTTAAGAATAATTTGTCAATGGTGTTCCATCCCCTTTCACGTTTGCTCACTACCGTATTTTGGTTGGCAAACGTACTGCCAAAAGCAAGTGCCTGTTGATTGCTTGATCCTTATCTAGCCCACGCCCTTTGTGTCTTGACCCGTGATTGCTTTCCTGGCATTCGGCAGGAACAGAAACAGTGGCAAGAACACACTGACAAATGCGGGGGTTGATCTATCCAGCTGGAAAAGTTGCACGACGGGTAGCTAAATCAGATGTGAATGATAGAAATCAGCCGTGCATGCTTCCACACCCGCCACCCCGCCACCCCGCCGTCGACCTGGGCGGAGGGACGGAGAGCCAGCGACCAGCTCTTATTTGCCGGATAGTCATTGGTTTAGAACTTTCCCAACCCAGTGCCAACAAATAATTATCAACGCACCACCGTGGTGATGAACATACTTCGTGGTGTGTCGGGCATATCGGGCATAAAAGACTATTCGAACTGACTGGAACATAAGCTGAGCAACAATTGTCAGTTCATCGTAATATTCAGAGGTGTCTAATCAGCTGATTCTGATCGGACCAATGCTATTTCCGTTTGTCAATTTAAGGTAGGTTGCTCAGCATGTCCAAAACACCAGGCGATAAGTTCATCAGCCACTCGCACTCCAAATATGGCTAGTAAAGGCCCATTGAAGCTTCGGCAGTCGCGACCTGTCAATAGGCAGAACGTTGGCTTGGGCTGGTCGCGCGCGTTGGGGCAAGCTATGTCTCGTGCTGTCATCACGAGCGGTCAGCGCATCAAGGCATTTAAGGTGGTGCCTCACCTGTGTAGAGCTGACAGATTAAATAAAATATATTATTGTACAAAGCAATGTTCTTATCCGCTGGAAAATAACAAAATCAAGAACTGGACGCAAATAAATAAATGAGTGATAAGTAACTATCGTAAAAAAGTTGAGTTCAGGTTTACGCACTGAAATTGAAAAAGCTCTATCATTAATCTGAAATGCGCATCAATGAGGCAGGCCTCCGGCACATATCGCCATATATTGCCGTTTCGTTTCATAAGTGCATGATATACGGCATTCGATGAACGAAGTCGTTTCTGCAGTTTACTGTCGAGCAACATTGGGACATGTTTCACACAAAAAGTGTATTGATTCCTTGAATTAAGGGATTGTGCGGCATTGTGGAGTAGGAGCAAGTTTTCTTTCTGCTTAGTTAGGTTCGTGAGGTGAGACATTCTGGAACCGAAAACTCAACTAAGAGTTCAGGAACGGTGGACTCTAAGACTGGGCTTTGATGTGGTCCTCAGCTATCTCCCCAATCCAACTGTTTTGGAGCAAAATTCATCTGTACACAAGGTTTGCAAAACTAGAAACGTCTGATACCAAATCCAAGGAGTTGGAAACTTGTGACAATATTGAAACAAATATCAATTAGTTTTGCTTGGCCCCACTCAGCAACTCAAAGCTAGCTCTGGATCAGCCAATGAATCCAATCTGTACTGGTATGTTGACCTGGTTCCAATTCAGAATGTCAGTACGGACTGGCATTTATCACCCGGCAGGCAATGGCCCCGATGGAGTCTGGACTGTAATGGGAGATGGCCGTGACTCTGTACTATCGTCCACCTGTGGTGACACGCTGCTGCCGTCCACCTGTGGTGACACGCTGCTGTCGTCCACCTGTGGTGACGCGCTGCTGCCGTCCACCTGTGGTGACACGCTGCTGTCGTCCACCTGTGGTGACGCGCTGCTGTCGTCCACCTGTGGTGACACGCTGCTGTCGTCCACCTGTGGTGACACGCTGCTGTCGTCCACCTGTGGTGACACGCTGCTGTCGTCCATCTGTGGTGACACGCTGCTGCCGTCCACCTGTGGTGACACGCCGCTGTCGTCCACCTGTGGTGACACGCTGCTGTCGTCCACCTGTGGTGACGCGCTGCTGTCGTCCACCTGTGGTGACACGCTGCTGTCGTCCACCTGTGGTGACACGCTGCTGTCGTCCATCTGTGGTGACACGCTGCTGTCGTCCACCTGTGATGACACGCTGCTGTCGTCCACCTGTGGTGACACGCTGCTGTCGTCCACCTGTGGTGACACGCTGCTGCCGTCCACCTGTGGTGACGCGCTGCTGTCGTCCACCTGTGGTGACACGCTGCTGTCGTCCACCTGTGGTGACACGCTGCTGTCGTCCACCTGTGGTGACACGCTGCTGTCGTCCATCTGTGGTGACACGCTGCTGTCGTCCATCTGTGGTGACACGCTGCTGTCGTCCACCTGTGGTGACACGCTGCTGTCGTCCACCTGTGGTGACACGCTGCTGTCGTCCACCTGTGGTGACACGCTGCTGTCGTCCACCTGTGGTGACACGCTGCTGTCGTCCACCTGTGGTGACACGCTGCTGCCGTCCACCTGTGGTGACGCGCTGCTGTCGTCCACCTGTGGTGACACGCTGCTGTCGTCCACCTGTGGTGACACGCTGCTGTCGTCCACCTGTGGTGACACGCTGCTGCCGTCCACCTGTGGTGACACGCTGCTGTCGTCCACCTGTGGTGACACGCTGCTGTCGTCCACCTGTGGTGACACGCTGCTGTCGTCCACCTGTGGTGACACGCTGCTGTCGTCCACCTGTGGTGACGTGTGATATTGCCGCCTTACCGTGCTGCCGTCCATCTGTTCTGACACGCTGCGTCTCCGCCAGGGTGGTTCGGCATGCGGCGCGACTTCTGCACGTTCCTGTTCGACGTGTGCCCGTGTCTGCGCGAGTACTGCAACATCTCGTACCAGGTGCCGGAGCGGCGCGACTGGTCACCGTCCGGCGACAGCGCGCCGTCGCCGCCGCCGGCCGCCGCGCCGACGCCCGCCAACAAGAAGGAGAAGACTGTGGTGCCGGCCATGGCCATCGACATGCCAGACTGAGCGGCGCACACACCGCCGCACAGCGCCGGTGTAGTGCTGGCGTGGGGCCAGTGTAGCGCCGCACAGCGCCGGTGTGGCGCTGGCGTGGGGCCAGTGTAGCGCCGCACAGCGCCGGTGTGGTGCTGGCGTGGGGCCAGTGTAGCGCCGCACAGCGTCAGTGTTGTGTTGGCGTGGGGCCAGTGTAGCGCCGCACAGCTCCAGTGTGGTGTTGGCGTGGGGCCAGTGTAGCGCCGCACAGCTCCAGTGTAGCGCCGCACAGCGCCAGTGTGGTGTTGGCGCAGCGTCAGTGTAGCGCCGCACAGCGCCAGTGTGGTGTTGGCGTAGCGTCAGTGTAGTACCGCACAGCGCCAGTGTGGTGCTGGCCTGGGGCCAGTGTAGCGCCGCACAGCGTCAGTGTGGTGCTGGCGGGGGGCCAGTGTAGCGCCGCACAGCGCCGGTGTGGTGTTGGCGTAGCGTCAGTGTAGCGCCGCACAGCGTCAGTGTGGTGTTGGCGCGGCGTCAGTGTAGCGCCGCACAGCGCCAGTGTGGTGTTGGCGTAGCGTCAGTGTAGTACCGCACAGCGCCGGTGTAGTGCTGGCGTGGGGCCAGTGTAGCGCCGCACAGCGTCAGTGTGGTGCTGGCGGGGGGCCAGTGTAGCGCCGCACAGCGCCGGTGTGGTGTTGGCGTAGCGTCAGTGTAGCGCCGCACAGCGTCAGTGTGGTGCTGGCGCGGCGTCAGTGGGCGCTAGACAGCGCCAGTGGTGCTAGTGTGGCATCAGTGGGGAGCCAGACATCGTGCCGACGCCAATGTCGGCCGGCTGTCCGGCTTGCGTTCAGCGTACGGGTGGCTGAGGTGCCGGTCAGTGGGTGGCTGAGGTGCCGGCCAGTGGGTGGCTGAGGTGCCGGTCAGTGGGTGGCTGAGGTGCCGGTCAGTGGGTGGCTGAGGTGCCGGTCAGTGGGTGGCTGAGGTGCCGGTCAGCGGGTGGCTGAGGTGCCGGTCGGCTCCCCGACCACTGTGTGGAGGGATGTGTTCGGATCTGATCTGCTTGTTGTCGTCCGGCCGGGCTTGAGCGAGTTTGGTGTGGCCCGGGTGTGTTTGCCGGCGTGCTCACGCCGAGCCGGGACGGGTGTAGTCGGTTGGCGCCGGTGCTGTTCCTTTGACCTGCGTTGCACCATTAGTGTACTGTAGGTATGTGGCTGGTACGAGTCAGTCGCCTCTCAGATTTAACCGTTTTATTGCAGGGCATTATCCATCATCGTGTCACGCTGTTCATTTTGTCTGCTACATTGTCATCGTTAGTTGCAGTTTGGTCTGGTGCCTGTAATGGAAGGAGACACCAGATCAAAAATATACTACATATTGCGATGACGTGTATTTGTCAGCGGTGATAGCTCGCTGGTGAAACACAAGAATGGCATGGAGAGTATAGTGACGTTTACTCTAAAGCATATAGATCGCGTACCCGGCAGCATCGTGTTCACGGTCGTGATAATTACAGGTGCCGAGGCCGTGTACAGCACAAACGCAGACGCTATCGAACACAATTTGCACAAAATACCCCTCGTATCACGTGCCTCCCACGGGGTGGATCCGTATCTGTCCAACAACAGTACCCTTGTGTCGACCGGTGCGGTGGCCGCTGAAGCCGCTGAGATGAGTAGTTCTGCGTTATTATGGATTGATTATCATCAGTAGCTGATTTTGTCTACGTAATGCCGTAATTGGGATAGTGATGACTGGGCTCCGACACGTAATTGGTGGTAATTAGGCTGTACAACAAGTCAGCCATTATTTATGTATTTACGGAATGCGCGCATTACACAAAACGTAAATTTGTATATGTTGCCTGGTTTTCAGCCTCTAAAACTATGCGATTTATTTCAATTGATTCTTCCCCCCTTGGGGCATGGTAACGAGGACTTGCTGGCCGTGCCTACTTGTGCGGCCTCCCGGCCCACGATTGGGTCTGTGCACCACACAAGGCGGCCGGGGGAGGGAACACGGAACACCTGGTCCCACCTGGGCCCCGCGGGAAGCGCGCGCTGTCGACACAACTGCTGGCTGTTTGGATAATGGCCGACATATCTCCAACTCGGGCCTGCGGCTGGGGAGATGTCAAGTTGTGGAACATGAATCTGAATATTTAGCTGGAAGAAGGGGCATAACACCCACCCTCTGCTTCCCACACCGACTTCTGGTTGAAGACCCTTTGAGATCGGTACATATCAGGCACAGTTTTTTTTGTAAATCGGGTCGGGGAAGCGAAAATTCCCGTCGTGGCTCCAAAAATTGGCGTCGATGGTCGATGAGCACATTGTGGCCCACAAGATCACATCGGGATCCGACAAAAATAAAACAGCAGTCCTCCAAAATGAGGACAGATCCAGAAAAATAGATGTCAGAGCCAGAAAATCCCTCCGTAGCCCCAACACAACACCAGATGCCTTCAAAGATCGCGTACGGTGCCGACAACAAAAAACGTATCGGCGATACAGAAATCGCGGCGGGACAGAAAAACATGGTGAGTGGGGCTCGAAGAATCAGGCCAGGGCTCGGATTCTAACAATTTCATGTGAAGTCATAAAAATTGCGTCGAGCCCAGAAAACTTGCGTCAGGTCCCCTTCTAGAACCACGCGTCTCGGCCTGAAAAGTCGCGCCGGAGCCACGACAAATCATACAAGAGCTCACAAAATCGTGCTGGAGCCTCACAAATATGCGTCAAAAACCTCAAGTAAACAACGGGACCCTAACAGCTGAAAAAGTCCGAAAATATACCGGGCCCTCAAAAGTGCACTCTATGTCAAAAGTGAGTCTCACAAAAAGAGACAGGCCTTAAATATGTGTGGCAGCTCTAAACAAACGCACCGGGAGCTTTAAAAGCTACCAGTGGTCCTCAATATATGTTGGTGCCATTAGACCGCATTGGAGCCATGCAAACCGGATGGGCCGTCTAGAAACGACATGGCTCTAAAAAATGGCACTAAGGGACTGGGCACTAAATAAAAACATCAACGTCTTCGAAAACCCTCCGGTATCCCAAGAATAATCTGACGGGGGCCGTCCGGTGTAATGGGCTCGAGGAACAGCACGGTGCTCACTGTGGCAGACCCCCAGCTGGTCTGGCGGGGGCCGTCCGGTGTAATGGGCTCGAGGAACAGCGCAGTGCTCACTGTGGCAGACCCCCAGCTGGCCTGGCGGGGTCCGTCCGGTGTAATGGGCTCGAGGAACAGCGCAATGGCCCACTGCGGCAGACCCCCAGCTGGCCTGGCGGGGGCCGTCCGGTGTAATGGGCTCGAGGAACAGCGCAGTGCTCACTGTGGCAGACCCCCAGCTGGTCTGGCGGGGGCCGTCCGGTGTAATGGGCTCGAGGAACAGCACGGTGCTCACTGTGGCAGACCCCCAGCTGGTCTGACGGGGGCCGTCCGGTGTAATGGGCTCGAGGAACAGCGCAGGGGCTCACTGTGGCAGACCCCCAGCTGGCCTGGCGGGGGCCGTCCGGTGTAATGGGCTCGAGGAACAGCGCAGGGGCTCACTGTGGCAGACCCCCAGCTGGTCTGGCGGGGGCCGTCCGGTGTAATGGGCTCGAGGAACAGCACGGTGCTCACTGTGGCAGACCCCCAGCTGGTCTGGCGGGGGCCGTCCGGTGTAATGGGCTCGAGGAACAGCGCAGTGCTCACTGTGGCAGACCCCCAGCTGGTCTGGCGGGGTCCGTCCGGTGTAATGGGCTCGAGGAACAGCACGGTGCTCACTGTGGCAGACCCCCAGCTGGTCTGGCCGGGGCCGTCCGGTGTAATGGGCTCGAGGAACAGCGCAGGGGCTCACTGCGGCAGACCCCCAGCTGGTCTGACGGGGGGCCGTCCGGTGTAATGGGCTCGAGGAACAGCGCAGGGGCTCACTGTGGCAGACCCCCAGCTGGTCTGGCGGGGGCCGTCCGGTGTAATGGGCTCGAGGAACAGCGCAGGGGCTCATTGTGGCAGACCCCCAGCTGGTCTGGCGGGGGCCGTCCGGTGTAATGGGCTCGAGGAACAGCGCAGTGCTCACTGCGGCAGACCCCCAGCTGGTCTGACGGGGGCCGTCCGGTGTAATGGGCTCGAGGAACAGCGCAGGGGCTCACTGTGGCAGACCCCCAGCTGGTCTGGCGGGGGCCGTCCGGTGTAATGGGCTCGAGGAACAGCGCAGTGCTCACTGTGGCAGACCCCCAGCTGGTCTGGCGGGGGCCGTCCGGTGTAATGGGCTCGAGGAACAGCGCAGGGGCTCACTGTGGCAGACCCCCAGCTGGTCTGGCCGGGGCCGTCCGGTGTAATGGGCTCGAGGAACAGCGCAGGGGCTCACTGTGGCAGACTAATGGTTTGCTACCTGCTAAATATAGTCAAGCCTTCTTCCGAAGTACATATGCACACAGTTTCACACGCCTAAATTACATCCTTAAGTATAGATGTTGGCATTAACTCATTCATGTGTTACAGTTTATACATGCGCGATAAAAGCAAATTATAGTGATGGACAGATGACATGGAGCTAGATGTCGGGTATATATTCAAATAATTTGCCCGTGTGGTTAAAACATAAATCGTCACCCAAAATGTCAATAAGAGTAAGCGAGTCTACTCGTCTAAAACGCCGTTTTCACTGCGTTCGAAAGCGGGGACATGACAATAGGGCATTGTGCGCTGTGAGGGGTACATCACAATGGTCGCAGATCGGCCTGGACTCATTTCTCAGAAAATAAATGTGGGTGGAGTATTTGTGCCATATCCTTAGCTAGACAGTATTATTCCTTGCCTCCGGAATATTTTCACTGATGATTTATATGACACTAGATGGCTTTTCAATGTTTTGAGCTTATTATTATCATTTGAGTTACATGCTGTCTGCCATTTAAGTAAAAAAATGCGTTGATGGCCTGGTTGAGATTTGTGGCAGGAAGAGGAAGTGCATGGGCACATGGCTTACGGGCTGCCCTCTTTGCCGCCGCATCAGCCATGTCATTTCCGATAATGCCGACATGGCTCTGGACCCAGCACAACGTGACGCATTTTCCAGACTGGTGGTTGGGAGTATTAACCCGTCCCGTCCGAGGGGGGGGAGTCTTCAACCACCCCCTCAGGTTTTTTTTCGCTGATAGCGGACGAACGGCGCGCGGCAGCGCACCCAAATTTGGCATATCTTTTCCCACATCAATTTGACATGCTGATTCAAATTTGTAGGCCAGGTCATCTAGGGTCAACGAATTAGTCAAGGTCAAGTGACGTCACCTCCAAAAAGTTCAACCAGTCGTCACGCTTTAACAGATACAAAAATTTGAATGACACTTTCAGCGTCTGCTTATCTTTACGGATGTAACAAAACTTACGAGTGTAATTTTTTTTCGTTTTTCACTACATATAAATGTTGCGTATTTTGCAAATTGCAGCTCAAATACAGGATTCTGGCTAAAATAAGCATTGTTTATCAGGGCAAGTTGACTTCCAACAACGTTTCTCGATCTGCTCTACCCATTGAAAAGGAAAATGGAAGAAAAAAAATGGGGGGGGGGGGCAGAACAATTATATCCATGGTCGATTTCGCTGTCCTTTTCTTATTCCAAATATTTCTTCATATATCCAGAAAATGAACTCCCCACAGTCAAAACATAATGTAAGTCGTGAAAAGTCGTGAAAATCTAGCCCCCCTGGTCACGTCATTTTTGTGGGAATTTGTTTTGGAGGGTGGATCCGGACCCTGCTCGTCGAGCGCTTTCCGATGATACCTCTTTCGGTTTCGTGCGATGCTTAGTTTGGATTTTAGAGGGGATCTTCAACCGCCCGCCCCCCCCCCCCCCCGAGACGGGGTGTGAGGATTTGACCGGATAGATAAAGATTTGGCTGGGTTAAGACGAATTGCGATGTCCCGTAAAAGGGGATCATGCGGATTAAACGACTCCAGAACTAAAAGACTGCTTATCGAATCTGAAACAACATGAGTACATTCATGCCCCACTCCAATGAAGCATAGCGCATTTTGGATGGCCATCAATTCCGCGGTATACACGGACGCGTGTGTAGGCAGTGTAAATGCCCTTGTGTTGGGCTCACTCACGAAAGCACAGCCCACACCACTTGCTGTCCTTGAACCGTCGGTATAGGTAAAAACGTACTCACGATAAGTTTCCAGGTGCTCTAGAGTTTTCATGCGAAAGATTTCAGGTATCACCTTCGCTTTATGAGTGTCCCCAAATGGATGTATATCGTAGGAGTCAGTTCCCAAGGGGGAGTTGACATTAACTCTACCCTCATGATGCTGCGCTGGCGAATGCTGCTCTCTTGCAGCAACTCCCGCATGCAGAGACAAAATGGATTCGAACTGGTGCCTCGTCGTTGCTGGGATATCTCCTATATGCGAGAGGAAAACACGGACTCATAGGCAGGGTGCGTAGGGAATTACCTTAACCTAAAAGCGTAGCGTAGTCCGAGTTTGGCTCTTCTCATTGATAATGGTGGCTCATGAGTTTCCGCCAAGAGACTGGCAATTGGCGAAGAACGGAATGCTCCCATTACGAATTTCAAGGTTGCATGGTAGATGGTGTCCAGAATGGATTTCTTTGAGGTGCTGGCCGAGTCGTAGACAAAGCAGCAGTAATCAAGTATGAATCGTATAAGTGATCGATATAGCCGTATAAGGGTAGTTTTTTTTAAGATCCGTATGTAGTCTAAGACAGGCACTTCATAAGATTTAAAGAACTACTTCACGATTCGCTCAGAACTTGTAGGTGCTGTCTAAACGTCATGCGACTGTCAATGAGGACACCCAAGAATCCTGCTATCGGTCGGGAGGGCATTTCTTGTCCGTAAAGTTTGATTTTCGGATTGGAACAGTTTCGATGCCAGCAAAAGTGGTGCCTTGGTCCGTCTTTGTCTTGGACCGTCTTTGCCTTGGATAAACGGAAGCCATTTACAATACTTCACCTTTGCAGATGCGAAACCACAATCTGTTTCTGTCTCGGCAGGGATGATATACGTGACGCTCAGGACCAAATTTCAACGTCATCAACGGACAGCGATTTACCAATTCCACGTGGCAGACCATCTCCAATGTCATTGATCATGACTGCGAACAGCGCGACGCTCAAAATACTTCCCTGAGGAACACCGTTCACCTGAACAAAAGTATCGGACAGGATATTTCTAACCCGTACACGAAACCTCCCATCGGTCAGAAAATTATTTAAAAAAGGGCCCACATGGCCGCGGACGCCAACATGCCAGAGCTTCAGAAGTATGCCGTACCTCCATGTGATATCATAAACTCCCTCGATGTTGAAAACGATAGCACCTACGTGACGCTTTTGTTTAAAGCTGGCTAAGATTTCTGTATCCAGTCTCAACAAATGGTCAATTGTAGAGAGGTATTTTCTAAAGCCACACAGTGCATTCGTAAAAATGTTTTCGTTCCTCCAAGAGCCATGTAAGACGCAGGTTCACGAATCTCTCCATCAATTTACGTTGACATGAGTTGAGCGAAATCGGTCGATGATGTAATGGTTCTGTAATGCAATGTAGGATATTTGTGAATTCGTTTCTGAATGCATTGCTGAATGGAATGCTGGTGCTACCTGATGAAATGCGTCATCGATAGACGTCAGGTCACGTGGTGTGCTGCTTCTTGTATTGATAATGCATGCATCAGTGTTGAGATAATTTACATTGAATGCTTCGTTTGGCCCACATGTCACCCCAGTGAACCACTTTCATTTCCTGAATTTCATCAAAACTGACCTGAAGTCAAACGCTGACCTTGCAGGTTACATGCTCGGATGTGTTGCTTCTGTAAGGAGGCTTACATTTTTTCCTCATGAACCTTTCACATTTTTTCCTACCCGAACAGGCCACCAGACGTCCAGCCTGATCCCAGCCACCATTCCTTTGCACAAATTTTCCCCGAGAAGTAAAAGCAAACGCGAGTGGCCCCGACGCCAAGATCAAAAGGGCGACTCCGACAACCGAACCCGAGTAATGGCCCGGCACCCCGTTCAACTGGCCACCGGAGGCGCAAACACCAGCTGAACCACCTCTGGCAGAAGGGTCACCGGCTCTTGAGGTCGGTGGCCCGGACCTGGAGCCGTCACCACCCAATCCAGAACTTTCTAGAACGCCATGAAGGCCCCAGGCGGCTTGACGCTGCGAGTGGCCTGGGGAGGGAAGAATACCCGACGAATCAAAATCGCGAGCATACCCGAGGCCCTGGGAGTCGGTACAGAGAAAAGGGAGGCGGGGCTATAGCAAATTCAAGAGGGCAGAACAGGACAGACGGAAGAAGAGAGACGCGCAGAAGGGACTGGAAGACGCGCGGCGGTGGACGCCGGACCGACGCCTCAGGGGCGTCCAGCGGTGGCCAGATGGCTGAGTTCTCGGATGGAGGAGATGAAGTGCTCAGCTGAGGCAACTCGCCACTCACCATTGGGCATGCGAGTGTTATACTTCTGACATGTCTTCCTCTTTCCCGAACCTTTCCGAACCAACCTAAATTATCTTCCGCAGCTTTTGGCTTCTAACCAAATTCATTGCTGGGAGTGACCTGTCTCATAGGGGGGGCAAATAGGATAACTTCAGGATGGGGAGGAAGTGGACGGAGATGTCGGAGATGGCGAGAAGTGTATGAGCAGTGTGTGTGCGTAATGCGATGTGGTGCATGTAAAGGTAAATATATTAGAGTAAGCATATAAATTATCTGGTAGCATCAGCAAAGACCGGTGGTAGCATTTCGGCGGTGATGAACAGGAGGAGCGGCAGAGCAGGGCCGGATAAAATAAGACAGAGTGTAGCACAATTATGGTTGAATATGTGCCTGGTATTAATTTGTACGGTAAAGTAAATTTATAAGCGAGGCAGCCGACCTGCGAGGCGTCCTCCTATGAACTGAACGTTTCCGGGTGGTGGTAGTAAGTGTTCAAGCCAGTTTAATTTGTATAAAATATCATTGTTGTTATATATATGACATGCGTTTGGATAACGTCTAATTGCGAGAGGGTGCGATGAACGGACATTTCTGGGGCATCAATTCACCTGCTCTGGATCGTTGACCGCAAAATCCCGCTGGCTTCTGCGACCCATGGGTGCAGGTGAGGTGGCGAACATGGTATGCATGTGGGAGGAACCGATAAAGGGGCCACCACATTGCGTTCGCCGGAAGTTTGGCGCCGGACTATAGAGCATAGGCAAATCACTGCCCGGTGGTTTGTCCACCCCCGAACTCTGCACGTGGGCACGGGTGGTGCAGACAGTTCGAGGGGCATGATGGACGGGTTTGGCATGCCATAAGCCCCGAGGCTAAAAATGGTAGGGCCGGCTAGGGTATAACGACGACCAGGTACGTGCCAAACGTAGTACGGATCCGTGCCCGCCCGTGGAATACGTCAGAATTGGTCGCAAGTGTACGACGAATAAGGCCCAGCGCGGCATCGATGGAACATAAGGCTAGGTATGTCGGTCAAAGACACCAGAGCACATGTATCAGCCCTCTGAGCCAGTACAATGAGCCCCCTCGTTGCAGTTAAGACTTTGTCCAGGCGAGGAACGCTGCCAATAATGGCTAGGCCAGCCATGATTGGCAGTGAATGGTTTACTTGTTCAGCCAACGTATCATCAAAGTTAGAGCAATGGTCTGTCGATATATGTGTTTGTGTATCGCTGAGGAGAGGGGGGGGGGGTCGGGAGCTAAGTTTGGGTACCAAGCAATTCATTAGTTAATAAGGAGAGCACGAATGGGACGAGCAAATGTGAAGTGAATGAGGAGAATGAATGTGAGTAGGTAGAATTAAGGATCAGCGGAAGTAGCTTGGGGCTCAACACAGGCGCCTATTTCGTGCGGAACATTGCACAAAATTATACTATTACTAGCGTCCAAAAAGTCCCAACACGGACATGTCATCCAAACCAACGACAAATTTAATTGTCGTCAATTCTCTCATGCAACGTATTAATTATAATCTGGCTAAAGACTCACTTACCTATAAGGTGTTCCCAAAACATTGACCTCGCACACATATAAATTCGTGTTAGGTACGGCAACTCAAACCAACATCACGACAGCGGGGCTTGGGGAATGTGTGGTGGGGTTGGCGGCAAAACACCACACAATACACCACTGAAATGGGCACAATCAACAAAGGAGTGATTTAAGTCAAGCCCTCAATAAGTTCAGTCCGTTCAAGTAGTTCAATCAGTTTCAGTAGAGTTTAGGCTGGGTCTAAAATACATTTCACACACCCATACCACTCACCCCGAGTTTAAGCACCATCAGGAACACCTTTCACCCACACCCCATTTGGAACACCTATCACCCACACCCCACTCACCCCACACACACCCACCCCACTTACACCCCGCACACCCACACCCCCACAACACCTCGCACCCACACCCGCCACCACCTCCGACACCCCACCGACGGCAGAGCCGCCACCCCTACATTTCCTTGCTCAGTGGGCGATTAACGTGTATTCCTTACACCGTGCTCGGCGGTAACCAAACTGGGCCGGCCCAGCTCACACCCTCCCACCTCAACTCGACACGGCTCCCGCGCTAGACACCCCCGACCGCTGATTTGTCCATCCCGCACACGCCCCACCACGCCACGTATCCGGCCGGCCCGGCCCGGTCACCAGGTCGCCGCACTGGATGACTCATCTGCCGGCATCCTGGGGCTAGTACCAGTGCCACCTCACATACAATCTCACTACAGGTACCCCGTGGTGATTTTCCCATAAGGTCCCATGTTAAAGTCTTCGTTAACCTGAGGTCAAATGTTGACGTCGGGTGACCAGTTGACATGGTGTGCTGCATGCCACCATGATAGCGGTGGCACAAGCGTTTGATTAATTCAATAAGTGAATTTTCCGGCAAGTTATGCCGTACCCCAAATTTGACCTCGCTGACCTTTTCACCTCTGAGCGCTAAAGTATTCGTCGTAGCAACAAAAATCGCTTGGTGAAGGTGGTACGCATATGCATGCGAAGGTTGTGTCGACTTTGCAGACGAATCGGAGGATATTGATGACTGCGTTCCTGGATGCGTTTCTGAATGGGATGCTAATGCTACCTGATGAAATGTATCATCGGTGAAGGTCAGGTCACGCGGTGTGCTGCTTCTTGTATTGATGGTGCATGCATCAGTGTTGAGATAGTTTGATGATTTTTGGCCATTCAATTATTTGTTTGGCTCACATGTGGTGGTACCCCAGTGGACCACCTTCATTTCCGGAACTTCATGAAACATGACATGAGGTCAAACGCTGACCTTGCTGGTCACATACTGGAATCTGCTACTTCCTTGCTCGGTGGACGATTATTAGGCGCTAATATTCGATAAATGCATTCAGGAACATGCTATTAGGTGTCCCGTGATTTTCCCATAGGGTGTAATGTTAAAGTCTTCGTTGATCTGAGGTCAAATGGTGAGTCGGTGACCGTGAAGGTGACATGCTTGGATTTGCTGCTTTCTTGTCCGATGGGAGATTATTTGGCGTCAATGACCATCCTATGAATGCATTTAGGAGGGTATTATTCGGTACCCTGCGTTCATGAGCCATACCCAATGTCTGGGTGTTATTTCATGGTGACAATTAAAATTTTGCGGAAGTTACCGGGTACGTAGATGGCATTAGTGCACGGCCGAAACAATATTTTGTGAACATAGGTCAAACTAAGAGATTGTAGGTCATACGCTTTAATGTGCTGCATTCATGAGCCATACCCAATGTCCGGGTGTTATTTCGTGGTGCGAAGAAGATTTGTGCGAAAGTTATCGGATACACACAAATTTGGCATACTTCCCATTTTTGGGCCTTTTTGGCGAACGGTGGTGAATGCGATACCACAATGGGTCATTTTGATTGAGGTCCTCTATATACGTGCTATGTAGACTATCACTTGTAAAAGTCAGGCATGTCCAATGTGTCACCATAATTTTATTCGGTACCCGTAAATATATATAGTACATGAGTAAAACCAACTTTGGTGAACTGAGGTCAAACTGTGACGCTGAATGTCACGTAATTCGATGTGCTTCATCTTTGATGGACAGCAGACATCTAAGCGTTGAAATCATTCGGCTAAGTGAGACACTTTAAATTGTACGCGGTACCCCGTTCTTGACACGAATGACCCTTCTTGACCTCTGGAGATTGAACTGCTCGTCCAACTGAATGATTGTTGGCTTTACTTTTGCAAGCGACAAAGATCATATCCTGATAAAAAACGAAATCCGAGAGTATGCGAATAGGATGCTGAAAGCGAGTGCGATTGCCTTGCTAATACCATGGATATTGCATGGGGTAGAAGTTGATGCGGAATTACAATTTAGGACTTAGGATGTGCACATAGCATCCAGAAATAAAAATAGCAATTCGACGCCAAATACGGTCAGTGACCCCAAATCAACTTGGAAATGTCAGTAGACTATAGCAGCACGTTAATGCAGCCCTCACTGTTTCATAAATCACTAGTCATCACTAATTGGCGTGATGATGTTATGCTAGACTGCAAGTAGTTCCCTCCTTCTTAAAAGATGGCCCGACGTGCTCCCGTTAATGACGTCACAGTTATTGACGTTAATGACGTGTCCGACTTCCAAGTTGTTCCTTTTTCCAGCCATAGTTGTCGAAAAGCTACCCTTAAAGCCAGAAATAAAAATTAATGGTATCTGTTGCACGCTTCGGAAGGTAATCTGTGAAAATGCATCCGGGGTTTTCCCCGTTGAAACCCTTGAAAATAAAAAAACCTTGAAATTATGAAGTCATGACTTCTATTTTAGTGTCTTTGTAGAAGCGAATTGGTCATGTCGGAAATTGTGGTTCCGCCAGATCTGACTTTCGAAATTTTCACCAAAAATATTTACAAGGGAATTAAATCCCATACACACCTTTCTTCTTCAAAACAGACCCAGGAGTTGCAGCCCGCTGCGGTTCATCTCCCGCCAGCCAGAGCAATATGACACAGAGGACTGGAGTGACAGCTTGAAGTCTGCCCTCTCCATACATAGCTGCTGAAACATTAACGGGGCATGTGAGATAATCATTACAAGCTCCCCTTGCTTGGCCGATTTTATCCTGTGGTGTTTCTGTCTTTTTCATTCATTTGAAATTCCGAAGCAGATATCTGTGGTTTGTATTTATGCAAGGTCAAGTTATCGGCAGTCTGTGGGAGAATGTATCCGGTCATGTCGGGTCACAGTTCAGCCGAGGTGCTGCTCGGCCCGTGGAGCGGGCATCTCCGAGCCGCCAGGTGGCAGGTCGAGCGTCGGCCGGCGCGGTGATGCTCCAGACACCAGGTGGTGTGCGTCAGCAGCGGCCGTGTCAGCTGCCCGCCACCACCAGCAGCGGCCGTGTCAGCAGCTCGTCACCACCAGCAGCGGCCGTGTCAGCAGCTCACCACCAGCAGCGGCCGTGTCAGCAACTCGTCACCACCAGCAGCGGCCGTGTCAGCAGCTCGTCACCACCAGCAGCGGCCGTGTCAGCAGCTCGTCACCACCAGCAGCGGCCGTGTCAGCTGCTCGTCACCACCAGCAGCGGCCGTGTCAGCAGCTCGTCACCACCAGCAGCGGCCGTGTCAGCAGCTCGTCACCACCGGCAGCGGCCGTGTCAGCAGCTCGTCACCACCAGCAGCGGCCGTGTCAGCAGCTCGTCACCACCAGCAGCGGCCGTGTTAGCAGCTCGTCACCACCGGCAGCAGCCGTGTCAGCAGCTCGTCACCACCAGCAGCGGCCGTGTCAGCAACTCGTCACCACCAGCAGCGGCCGTGTCAGCAGCTCGTCACCACCAGCAGCGGCCGTGTCAGCAGCTCGTCACCACCAGCAGCGGCCGTGTCAGCAGCTCGTCACCACCAGCAGCGGCCGTGTCAGCAGCTCGTCACCACCGGCAGCGGCCGTGTCAGCAGCTCGTCACCACCAGCAGCGGCCGCGTCAGCAGCTCGTCACCACGAGCAGCGGCCGTGTCAGCTGCTCGTCACCACCGGCAGCGGCCGTGTCAGCAGCTCGTCACCACCGGCAGCGGCCGTGTCAGCAGCTCGTCACCACCAGCAGCGGCCGTGTCAGCAGCTCGTCACCACCAGCAGCGGCCGTGTCAGCAGTTCGTCACCACCGGCAGCGGCCGTGTCAGCAGCTCGTCACCACCAGCAGCGGCCGTGTCAGCAGCTCGTCACCACCGGCAGCGGCCGTGTCAGCAGCTCGTCACCACCAGCAGCGGCCGTGTCAGCAGCTCGTCACCACCAGCAGCGGCCGTGTCAGCAGCTCGTCACCACCAGCAGCGGCCGTGTCAGCTGTTTGTCACCACCAGCAGCGGCCGTGTCAGCAGCTCGTCACCACCAGCAGCGGCCGTGTCAGCAGCTCTTCACCACCAGCAGCGGCCGTGTCAGCAGCTCGTCACCACCAGCAGCGGCCGTCTCAGCAGCTCGTCACCACCAGCAGCAGCCGTGTCAGCAGCTCGTCACCACCAGCAGCGGCCGTGTCAGCAGCTCGTCACCACCAGCAGCGGCCGTGTCAGCAGCTCGTCACCACCAGCAGCGGCCGTGTCAGCAGCTCGTCACCACCGGCAGCGGCCGTGTCAGCAGCTCGTCACCACCAGCAGCGGCCGTGTCAGCAGCTCGTCACCACCAGCAGCGGCCGTGTCAGCAGCTCGTCACCACCAGCAGCGGCCGTGTCAGCTGCTCGTCACCACCAGCAGCGGCCGTGTCAGCAGCTCGTCACCACCGGCAGCGGCCGTGTCAGCAGCTCGTCATCGCCAGCAGCGGGCGTGTCAGCAGCTCGTCACCACCAGCAGCGGCCGTGTCAGCTGCTCGTCACCACCAGCAGCGGCCGTGTCAGCAGCTCGTCACCACCAGCTCAGGCGCGCACAAACAACACGGCGTCACCGCCTGAGGGGACTCGGGCGGCTGTACAGCGCCCAGCTGACGTCACTGCGGCTCACCTGGCCGTAAAACGTACACGGTACGCCGTCAAAAGCACACCCGCGCGCACGGCAGACAGTGTACCGCAGCCGCACAGACCCAACCCAACACCAGAATGGCATGTAAACGAGATAAGCGAAAGAAGATGTAGAATCGATAGAATCGTAGGCATCAGGAAGGTAAGTACGAATAGGGAAGTATGTGGAGACACGAAGCCCTTCAAACCACACCACAAGAGCAAGAGCAACAAACGCAACGATCAGTTGCGGAGTGAAGGAGGAGGGTTCGCTCACTTCTTGCCCTTCAAGTTTGATTCGCTTGGTGGCAACACGAAAGGAAGTGAAGGAAGTGCTCACAAATCGCCGTCCCTCTATGCAGATAAACACTAATTTTACGAATTAAAAACGAGTTCAAAGGCACAAGGCCGAGGCTCCATCAAACCTCCGTCGTGAAAAATATCTCGCACTCGGCGTAGCGTCGCTTGCTGCCTCCCATGACTGGTGTCTGCCACGACACCATCCGGCCAATCGCGTGGTGCCAGTCTGGCGGTCGCGAGGGCAAGGCACCGATTGGTCACTGGGTTGCGAAGCAGCACTGGCTCGGCCAATCATAGCGTGAGCGCGGCCGTCTGGGATTACAAATTGGTAGCACGTGCAGAGCTGACTGCGCTTCCGCGTCATGTCAAAAGCTTCAAGAAGAGTATCGCCAGAGATATGTTGAGGATGACAACTGCCAGTACCAGCCGCTGTCTTGAGAACCAGTCCTGCAACGATTGGCTCATCTCAGATCTGGAGAACCAGCCTCCCAACAATATGTACACACTAATCAGGTCTGGAGAGCCAGCCTCACAACAGTAGGTGGATACCAATCAGGTGTGGAGAACCAGCCTCGCAACAATATATGCACACCAATCAGGTCTGGAGAACCAGCCTCACAACAGTAGGTGCACATCTATCAGATCTGGGGAGCCAGCCTCACAACGACAGGTGCACACCAATCAGGTCTGGAGAACCAGCCTCACAACAGTAGGTGCACATCTATCAGATCTGGAGAAAAGCCTACAACAGTAGGTGCACATCTATCAGATCTGGGAGCCAGCCTCACAACAGTAGGTGCACATCTATCAGATCTGGGGAGCCAGCCTCACAACAGTAGGTGCACATCTATCAGATCTGGGGAGCCAGCCTCACAACGACAGGTGCACACCAATCAGGTCTGGAGAACCAGCCTCACAACAGTAGGTGCACACCAATCAGGTCTGGAGAGCCAGCCTCACAACAGTAGGTGCACACCTATCAGGTCTGGAGAACCAGCCTCACAACAGTAGGTGCACACCTATCAGGTCTGGAGAACCAGCCTCACAACAGTAGGTGCACACCTATCAGGTCTGGAGAACCAGCCTCACAACAGTAGGTGCACACCTATCAGATCTGCGGAAATGAGGAGAACCAGTCCTACTACAGAACATGTATCTGACCTGGAGGACTATTCCTGCAAAACAAAGTATTTGTTAAATCGGGAGAACTAAAGTAGGCCTGCTACAGTACGCGTAACCCGGACTGTGAGGTCTTGACACACCCATGGCCCGAAATGCGACCTTGAGTGTGTCAGGTTGCTTTTACTACGCTGAAGCACATGCACAATGCACATGCTGCATGTGCCGATATCACACCAATTGCCTAAAATGCGTCCCATAATTATCTTCTTGTCATTCAGAAGAAACAGTACTAATTGGAGACTATATTATGCGATTTTGTAATGCCCCGGTGTCCTGAAAGCTCCTAATTCGTCATAACACAGGCTATGAGCTGATTTGGGCGCACTGAACGTTTTGGCTTGTTGGTAATGGTACTGGTTCGGGTACAATCAACAAAATGTCTGGAATGCGATCTAAGAACCATTCACGGGTTAACAGTGTGGTGGCGGGGTGCCGACCACTTCCACATGTCCATGCGATCTAAGAACCAGTCACGGGTTAGCAGTGTCGTGGCGGGGCGCCGACCACTTCCACATGTCCATGCGATCTGAGAACCGGTCACGGGTTAGCAGTGTCGTGGCGGGGCACCGACCACTTCCACATGTCCATGCGATCTAAGAACCAGTCACGGGTTAACCGTGTCGTGGCGGGGCGCCGACTACTTCCACATGTCCATGCGATCTAAGAACCAGTCACGGGTTAACCGTGTCGTGGCGGGGCGCCGACTACTTCCACATGTCCGCGCTTATCCCAAACGGTGTGTCGGCCAATGCCAGCGAAAACAGAAACGGACAGACATGCTCGTATTCAAATACAAATACTAAATACTACATAAATGAGCACGTCGTGTAAGGCTACGGTTGACGTGTTCTTGTGAGGTGTATCATGGCGTAGTGCTGCTCGGATCATTCCACTTTAGTGTTATCACGCTAACAGTACCGGCGCTTGTCTCACCATTAGTCGAACTGGCGCTTGTTTCACCGTTGGTCGAACTGACGCTTGTCTCACCATTAGTCGAACCGGCGTTTGTCTCACCATTAACCGAACTGGCGCTTGTCTCACCATTAGTCGAACTGGCGCTTTTCTCACCGCTAGCAGTACCGGCGCTTGTCTCACCGTTAGTCGAACTGGGGCTTGTCTCACCGTTACCCGAACTGGCGCTTGTCTCGCCATTAGTTGAACTGGCGCTTGTCTCACCGCTAGCAGTACCGGCGCTTGTCTCACCGTTAGTCGAACTGGCGCTTGTCTCATCGTTAGCCACGCCGGCGCTTGTCTCACCTTGACTTTTGGGTTGGCGACATAGAGCAGTGGGTTGGCGCGATACATGGCAGTCTCTTCTGCCTGGCGGCGTACCATGTCGCGCTGGCTGGCCGCCAGGAAGTTGGCCTCCTCGCGCGGCATGACGCGAGCCTTCACAGTCAACGTGGCCGCGTCCGGCATCGACTTCTTCCGCTGCAGCGTCGTCGTCGTCAGCGAAGGCTGGGGAAGAGGCGGCGGCCATCACTGTCAGGCCTTCAGGGGGAGAGGCGGCGGCCGCCACTGCCAGGCCTTCAGGGGGAGAGGCGGCGGCCGCCACTGCCAGGCCTTCAGGGGGAGGCCGTCACCGCCAGGTCGTCACCGCCAGGCCGTCACCGCCAGGCCGTCACCGCCAGGCCTTCAGGGGGAGGCCGTCACCGCCAGGCCTTCAGGGGGAGAGGCGCCGGCCGCCACTGCCAGGCCTTCAGGGGGAGAGGCGGCGGCCGCCACTGCCAGGCCTTCAGGGGGAGAGGCGGAGGCCGTCACCGCCAGGCCTTCAGGGGGGAGGCCGTCACCGCCAGGCCGTCACCGCCAAGCCTTGAGGGGGAGAGGCGGCGGCCGCCACTGCCAGGCCTTCAGGGAGAGGCCGTCACCGCCAGGCCGTCAGCGCCAGGCCGTCACCGCCAGGCCTTCAGGGGGGAGGCCGTCACTGTCAAGCCTTCAGGGGGAGAGGTGGCGGCCGCCACTGCCAGGCCTTCAGGGGGAGAGGCGGCGGCCGTCACTGCCAGGCCTTCAGGGGGAGGCCGTCACCGCCAGGCCTTCAGGGGGAGGTCGTCACCGCCAAGCCTTCAGGGGGAGAGGTGGCGGCCGCCACTGCCAGGCCTTCAGGGAGTGGGGGGTGGGGGTGGGGCGGAGGCCGTCATCGCCAGGCCTTCGGGCGGGGGGGGGCATCAGGCCGTCTGCCACGGCCTGCTTCGGTACAGCTGGTACCGAGTGGGTTCGTGGTGTACAGTGTGACGAGATGGGTACGACAGTGGGCGCCGAGTTGGTTCGTGGTGTACGGTGTGACGAAATGGGTACGACAGTGGGTGCAGAGTGGGTTCGTGGTGTGCGGTGTGACGAAATGGGTACGACAGTGGGTGCCGAGTGGGTTCGTGGTGTACGGTGTAGCGAGACGAGCTACTCACCTAATGACACCCAGCTACTCACCCAGTGACACTCAGTTACTCACCTAGTGACACCCGGCTACTCACCGTACCGCCGCGTCGACCCTGCGGGCCGGGCATGAACATGCTCTCGGTGCGCCTCATGCCGGCAGCCTGGCGTGCCATGCTGGCCGCCTGCTCGGGCGTGTCCGGTATGAAGAAGAGCGGCCCGTCGGCAGTGCCGGCGGCGCGTGTCGGGGCGTCCGTCGTCGCTGACACTCGAGAGTCGTGCGTCCAGTCTGGGTCGGGCGGCCGGCCGGCCGGTGGCCGCGGCACGGCCAGCTCGGCCGGCTGCGGCGGCGTGTGCCGCGCGCCGCGGCCCGCCGGCTCCACCGAGCCGTCTCGACTGGGCGCGCGGCGGTAGTGGTCGAAGCGGTCGTTCATGGCGGGAGCCGAGTGCAGACTGGAGCGCGAGCGGCGGCCGGCCCGCTCGCGCTCGCGCTCCCGTTCGGCGCCGACACGACTGCTCAGCGCCGCCGGGTAGTAGTCGACACTGACGGCGTCGTCGGCCGCCGACGCCGGCACGGCGCCGCTCAGCCGCCGGCCGCCCATCGGCTGCGCCTCCGGCTCCGGCAGCAGCTCCGGCTCCGGCTCCGGCTTCGGCTTGGCAGGCGGCGGCTGAGGCGGCGCGCCCAGGCCGGGCGGCAGGCCGTTGGGCGGCAGCGGCGGCGGCGGCGGCGACGGCTGCAGCTGGGTCGGCTCGTGCGGCGCACTGTCTGCGATAATCTTGGGCGCCGCCTTCTCGGTGCTGCCGCCGCGCGCGTCCGGCCGAGACCGGTAGCCCTCGGAGCCTGTCGACACGGCTGGCCAGTGTCAGGTGTGTGACCCGGTGACCTCTACTGCGGCCGTCACTAGCCAATCTTATGGTGTCAGTTCAGCTGTACACTTCATAATAATCGCAATCTGCAGGAGTTAGTGCGTGAGTGCATTCCGGCCGACACGTCACCGGCAGGCGAAAATGGCGCCAACGACACATACGGCTGCGGGGCTGCAGTGGCCACACAGAGCCAATGTGCGACGGGTGGCCACACAGTGGACATGCCAGGGGCTCGGTGGAAATGTACACAGGCGATGTACAGGAGGCACACATTAAATATGGGCGGTGGGCATGGGAGGTGGGCAGGGGAGCGTGCCCAGACAACAGTGGAGACAGGCTATGGACGGATGAGGTGGACTGGACCGGTCTGACGCCCAGCACCACGGCAGACCGGTCTGGTAGCCAGGCAGTTAAACACCACGGCTGATGGACCGGACCGGTCTGGTAGCCAGGCAGTTAAACACCACGGCTGATGGACCGGACCGGTCTGGCGGCCAGGCAGTTAAACACCACGGCTGATGGACCGGACCGGTCTGGCGGCCAGGCAGTTAAACACCACGGCTGATGGACCGGACCGGCCTGGCGGCCAGGCAGTTAAACACCACGGCCAATGGACCGGACCGGTCTGGTAGCCAGGCAGTTAAACACCACGGCTGATGGACCGGACCGGTCTGGTAGCCAGGCAGTTAAACACCACGACTGATGGACCGGACCGGCCTGGCGGCCAGGCAGTTAAACACCACGGCCAATGGACCGGACCGGTCTGGTAGCCAGGCAGTTAAACACCACGGCTGATGGACCGGACCGGTCTGGCGGACAGGCAGTTAAACACCACGACTGATGGACCGGACCGGTCTGGTAGCCAGGCAGTTAAACACCACGGCTGATGGACCGGACCGGTCTGGTAGCCAGGCAGTTAAACACCACGACTGATGGACCGGACCGGCCTGGCGGCCAGGCAGTTAAACACCACGGCCAATGGACCGGACCGGTCTGGTAGCCAGGCAGTTAAACACCACGGCTGATGGACCGGACCGGTCTGGCGGCCAGGCAGTTAAACACCACGGCCAATGGACCGGACCGGTCTGGTAGCCAGGCAGTTAAACACCACGGCTGATGGACCGGACCGGCCTGGCGGACAGGCAGTTAAACACCACGGCCAATGGACCGGACCGGTCTGGTAGCCAGGCAGTTAAACACCACGACTGATGGACCGGACCGGTCTGGTAGCCAGGCAGTTAAACACCACGGCCAATGGACCGGACCGGCCTGGCGGCCAGGCAGTTAAACACCACGACTGATGGACCGGACCGGTCTGGCGGCCAGGCAGTTAAACACCACGGCCAATGGACCGGACCGGTCTGGTAGCCAGGCAGTTAAACACCACGGCTGATGGACCGGACCGGCCTGGCGGCCAGGCAGTTAAACACCACGGCCAATGGACCGGACCGGTCTGGTAGCCAGGCAGTTAAACACCACGGCTGATGGACCGGACCGGCCTGGCGGCCAGGCAGTTAAACACCACGGCCAATGGACCGGACCGGCCTGGCGGCCAGGCAGTTAAACACCACGGCCAATGGACCGGACCGGTCTGGTAGCCAGGCAGTTAAACACCACGGCCAATGGACCGGCTGCCGTACAAATGTCCTCTGTGATCGTGGCTGCGACTCGGCCCGCGCAACAGCCCCAGCGACTCGGCCAGCGCAACAGCCCCAGCGACTCGGCCAGCACACACAAACATACTGTCAACAGAGCACCGGTCCAAAAACATACTGTCAACAGAGCACCGGTTCAAAAACATACTGTCAACGAACACCGGTCCAAAAACATACTGTCAACAGAGCACCGGTCCAAAGACATATCTGTCAACAGAACACCGGTCCAAAAGCATACTGTCAACAGAGCACCGGTCCAAAAACATACCTGTCAACAGAGCACCGGTCGAAAAACATACTGTCAACAGAACACCGATCCAAAAACATACCTGTCAACAGAGGACCGGTCCAAAAACATATCTGTCAACAGAGCACCGGTCCAAAAACATACCTGTCAACAGAGCACCGGTCCAAAAACATACTGTCAACAGAGCACCGGTCCTAACTGTGTCAACAGAGCGCCGGTCCTAACTGTGTCAACAGAGCACCGGTCATAACTGTGTCAACAGAGCACGGGTCAAAATACATACCTGTCAACAGAGCACCGGTCCTAACTGCGTCAACAAAGTACCGGCCCAAATACATACCTGTCAACCGAGCACCGGCCATAACTATGTCAACAGAGTACCGGTCCAAACACATACCTGTCAACAGAGCACCGGGCCTAACTGTGTCAACAAAGTATCTGTCCAAATACATACTTGTCAGCAGAGGACCGGTCCTAATTGGTTTCAGGGCACCGGTCCAAGCCGTACACTGTTGTGCATTCCTAACTGTACCTAACTGAAGCGCCCCTCTGACGGACAAAGGTATCCCCCGGAATGCTCCAGTGCACATCTGTGCCCCGTCCAACGGACTTCTCAGTATAAAACGCGAAGCTCGTGCAAAGTGCGAAGTTCGTACCAGGCAGGCAGTGTTCAGTTCGCTGGGTGACCATAGTTGCTGGTTCTCTGCTTGACATGGGTGACCGATTTAAACATTTAAATAGTTCCGGCCAATATTTAGACGACAGTTCTGGAGATATCCGTTTAGTTACAGCGAATGCTCAGCGATGAGATATCCGGCTACCTACAGCACTTCGCAGCGATAATTCTGGATAACCTGCCAGCTACAGCACGTGTGCAAGCGACAATTTTTGATATCTCGTTAGCTACAGCGCGTGCTCTTCTGGACATATTCAGCCAGCTACCATGCATGATCAACGATAATTCTGGAGTTATCCGACAGGCTACAGCACGTGCTAGCAACAATTCTGGAGATTTCCAGTTAGCTATTGTGTGTTATGAACGACGGTAGTTTTATAAATACCTGGCTAGCGTGTTTAGCGGTAGTTCTGGATATATCGAGCCAGCTACAGCGCGTGACCAGCGCTAGTTCTGAGATATCCGACGAACTACAGCTCATGACCCTCATGACCAGCGATAGTTTTCGTCATGCTTGCTGGGCTGGCGGTTGCCACAGCAAAGCGCAACGCCGTCCTGACCGATTCATTGCAACTTCACGTTTAGCCAAGCCAGGTTCAACAAGGTCACAACACGGCAGCTCATGTCAGCGCGATACCGTGTCCCATGTTGTGTCAGCATGGCTCGAGATCGGACCAGCGCCTCACCAGGTTGCAGGAAGTCGGGAGCGAACTGTTTGGCGTGCACACGAGCGACACCGGAGTCTTCCCGCGCGTGCTGTGACGCGATGTCGGCCTGTTCTGCCTTCCCCCGGGCGGTGGCTGTCCTGCAGACCAGAGACCAGAGCAGCTGTCAATGGGTCAGCTCACCGCTGCCCTGTGTAGCGGCCGTCAGCAGGGCGGACCCCACTCATCCTGTGTAGCGGCTGTCAGCAGGGCGGACCCCACTCATCCTGTGTAGCGGCTGTCAACAGGGCGGACCCCACTCATCCTGTGTAGCGGCTGTCAACAGGACGGACCCCACTCATCCTGTGTAGAGGCTGTCAACAGGGCGGACCCCACTCATCCTGTGTAGCGGCTGTCAACAGGACGGACCCCACTCATCCTGTGTAGCGGCTGTTAACAGGGCGGACCCCACTCATCCTGTGTAGCGGCTGTCAACAGGGCGGACCCCACTCATCCTGTGTAGCGGCTGTCAACAGGATGGACCACACTCATCCTGTGTAGCGACTGTTAGCAGGGCGGACCCCACTCATCCTGTGTAGCGGCTGTCAACAGGACGGACCCCACTCATCCTGTGTAGCGGCTGTTAACAGGGCGGACCCCACTCATCCTGTGTAGCGGCTGTCAACAGGGCGGACCCCACTCATCCTGTGTAGCAGCTGTTAACAGGACGGACCACACTCATCCTGTGTAGCAGCTGTTAACAGGACGGGCCCCACTCATCCTGTGTAGCGGCTGTCAACAGGACGGACCCACTCATCCTGTATAGCGACTGCCAACAGGACGGACCCCACTCATCCTGTGTAGCGGCCGTCAGCAGGGCGGACCCCACTCACCCTGTGTAGCGGCTGTCAACAGGGCGGACCCCACTCATCCTGTGTAGCGGCTGTGAACAGGACGGACCCCACTCATCCTGTGTAGCGGCTGTCAACAGGACGGACCCACTCATCCTGTGTAGCGGCTGTCAACAGGGCGGACCCCACTCATCCTGTGTAGCGGCTGTGAACAGGACGGACCCCACTCACCCTGTGTAGCGGCTGTCAACAGGACGTACCCCACTCATCCTGTGTAGCAGCTGTTAACAGGACGGACCCCACTCATCCTGTGTAGCGGCCGTCAGCAGGGCGGACCCCACTCATCCTGTGTAGCGGCTGTCAACAGGATAACTCAGCGGTCCTGTATAGCAGGGCTGCTAACAAGATAACTCACTATTGTTCTGTATAGTAGCTGCCAACGGGGCTCCTCGCAGTGACACTGTATGTAGTCTACTTTTGGAATAGCCCAAGCTAGCCTGAATAACAGCTGTAACGGGATATGTCACAAATGCTTGTATATCAGAGCGATCAAGTCAGCTCACAGGGACCTGATCCTACCCGTTTAAGTTCACGGGTCAGCAAAGCTTCATCTCGTCGTTTAATGATGTTCACAGGTAGCTCAGATGTCGTCTTACATCGCTGTTGAGGTGGAATAGCGTGACAGCTGCACCTGTCACATGTTACCGACAACACAATACAACAGAACCGAACATTCAGACCTTTTGAGCAACACAACACACTATGCCACACCGCCATAGGAGCATTTCCGCAGCCAGACATCACAACATCGTGCACAATACCACCACCGAGACAGCCATCCAGCACAGAAAATCACCGTCAACCCCCTCCCTCCCCACACACAATGTCGGGCTGACGATAATTGGCCGGGTCCGCGTGTTGGAGCCTGCTCGGGCCGGCCCCTCGGCACACTCGGCCGACCGACATACCTCCACCGCAGCTTTACGCCCCGCAGACACTTGGCATCGACCCGTGGGCGGCGGCAGACCGGCGGCACCGGCGGTACCGGCCACCGGCCACCGGCCACCGGCCACCGGCCACCGGCCACCGGCCACCGGCCACCGGCCACCGGCCACCGGCCACCGGCCACCGGCCACCGGCCACCGGCCACCGGCCACCGGCCACCGGCCACCGGCCACCGGCCACCGGCCACCGGCCACCGGCCACCGGCCACCGGCCACCGGCCACCGGCCACCGGCCACCGGCCACCGGCCACCGGCCACCGGCCACCGGCCACCGGCCACCGGCCACCGGCCACCGGCCACCGGCCACCGGCCACCGGCCACCGGCCACCGGCCACCGGCCACCGGCCACCGGCCACCAGCCACCAGCCACCGGCCACCGGCCACCGGCCACCGGCCACCAGCCACCAGCCACCGGCCACCGGTCACTGGCTACCGGCCACCGGCCACCGGCCACCGGCCACCGGCCACCGGCCACGCTGGGTCTGGACGGAGCACAGTCACTGCCACAGGCCATAGATGACCGCCACTATCGTAAGTCACCACAGATACAGTCGCAAGGTCACATACACCGTCACACGTCACCGTCAAGGGTCACAGTCACCGCAGACCACATCACATGTGCCACCATCATCGAGAAACGCCACAGTCCAGGTTACGGCCACGTGCATGGGCATGGTCACAGCCAGACACCGTCACCGTCACAGACAGACACCGTCACAGCCAGACACTGTCACAGCCGGACACCATCACAGCCGGACACCGTCACAGCCGGACACCGTCACAGCCATACACCGTCACCGTCACAGACAGACACCGACACCGTCACAGCCAGACACTGTCACAGCCAGACACCGTCACCGTCACAGACAGACACCGTCACAGCCAGACACCGTCACAGCCGGACACCGTCACAGCCGGACACCGTCACAGCCGGACACCGTCACAGCCAGACACCGTCACCGTCACAGCCAGACACCGTCACCGTCACAGCCAGACACCGTCACCGTCACAGCCAGACACCGTCACCGTCACAGACAGACACCGTCACAGCCAGACACCGTCACCGTCACAGACAGACACCGACACCGTCACAGCCAGACACCGTCACCGTCACAGCCAGACACCGTCACAGACAGACACCGTCACAGCCAGACACTGTCACAGCCGGACACCGTCACAGCCGGACACCGTCACAGCCGGACACCGTCACAGCCAGACACCGTCACCGTCACAGACAGACACCGACACCGTCACAGCCAGACACTGTCACAGCCAGACACTGTCACAGCCAGACACTGTCACGGACAGACACCGTCACAGCCGGACACCGTCACAGCCAGACACCGTCACAGCCAGACACCGTCACAGCCAGACACCGTCACAGCCAGACACCGTCACCGTCACAGACAGACACCGTCACAGACAGACACCGTCACAGCCAGACACCGTCACAACCAGACACCGTCACAACCAGACACCGTCACAGCCAGACACTGTCACAGCCAGACACTGTCACAGCCAGACACCGTCACCATCACAGACAGACACCGACACCGTCACAGCCGGACACCGTCACAGCCAGACACCGTCACCGTCACAGACAGACACCGACACCGTCACAGCCAGACACTGTCACAGCCAGACACTGTCACAGCCAGACACTGTCACGGACAGACACCGTCACAGCCGGACACCGTCACAGCCAGACACCGTCACAGCCAGACACCGTCACAGCCAGACACCGTCACAGCCAGACACTGTCACAGCCAGACACCGTCACACCAGGCACCGTCACAGCCAGACACTGTCACAGCAGGCACCGTCACAGCCAGACACCGTCACAGCCAGACACCGTCACCGTCACAGACAGACACCGACACCGTCACAGCCAGACACTGTCACAGCCAGGCACTGTCACAGCCAGACACTGTCACGGAAAGACACCGTCACAGCCGGACACCGTCACAGCCAGACACCGTCACAGCCAGACACCGTCACAGCCAGACACTGTCACAGCCAGACACCGTCACAGCCAGACACTGTCACAGCCAGACACCGTCACAGCCAGACACCGTCACCGTCACAGACAGACACTGTCACAGCCAGCCACCGTCACCGTCACAGACAGACACTGTCACAGCCAGCCACCGTCACCGTCACAGCCAGACACTGTCACATGACAGCCAGACACTGCCACATGACAGCCAGACACTGCCACATGACAGCCAGACACTGTCACAGCCAGACACTGTCACATGACAGCCAGACACCGTCACATCCAGACACTGTCACAGCCAGACACCGTCACCGTCACAGCCAGACACCGTCACCGTCACAGCCAGACACCGCCACATGACAGCCAGACACCGTCACAGCCAGACACTGTCACAGCCAGACACTGTCACAGCCAGACACCGTCACAGCCAGACACCGTCACAGCCAGACACTGTCACAGCCAGACACCGTCACATTCACAGCCAGACACCGTCACAGCCAGACACCGTCACAGCCAGCTGCTGTCACAGCCAGACACCGTCACAGCCAGACACCGTCACAGCCAGCTGCCGTCACAGCCAGGCACCGTCACAGCCAGACACCGTCACAGCCAGACACCGTCACAGCCGGACACCATCACAGCCAGACACCGTCACATTCACAGCCAGACACCGTCACAGCCAGACACCGTCACAGCCAGACACCGTCACCGTCACAGCCAGACACCGTCACAGCCAGACACCGTCACCGTCACAGCCAGACACCGTCACATTCACAGCCAGACACCGTCACAGCCAGCTGCCGTCACCGTCACAGCCAGACACCGTCACAGCCGGACACCGTCACATCCAGACACCGTCACCGTCACAGCCGGACATCATCACAGCCAGACACCGTCACAGCCAGACACCGTCACCGTCACAGCCGGACACCATCACAGCCAGACACCGTCACAGCCAGACACCGTCACCGTCACAGCCAGACACCGTCACAGCCATACACTGTCACAGCCAGACACCGTCACAGCCATACACTGTCACAGCCAGACACCGTCACAGCCAGACACCGTCACAGCCAGACACCATCACAGCCAGACACTGTCACAGCCAGACACCATCACAGCCAGGCACCATCACAGCCAGACACCGTCACAGCCAGACACTGTCACAGTCAGACACTGTCACAGCCAGACACCGTCACAGCCAGACACCATCACAGCCAGACACCGTCACAGCCAGACACCGTCACATTCACAGCCAGACACCGTCACAGCCAGACACCGTCACCGTCACAGCCAGACTCCGTCACAGCCAGACTCCGTCACAGCCAGACTCCGTCACCGTCACAGCCAGACACCGTCACAGCCAGACACCGTCACCGTCACAGCCAGACTCCGTCACAGCCAGACTCCGTCACCGTCACAGCCAGACACCGTCACCGTCACACCCGGACACCATCACAGCCAGACACCGTCACAGCCAGGCACCGTCACAGCCAGACACCGTCACAGGCAGACACCGTCACAGCCAGACACCGTCACAGCCAGACACCGTCACAGCCATACACCGTCACAGCCAAACACCGTCACAGGCAGACACCGTCACAGCCAGACACCGTCACAGCCAGACACCGTCACAGCCAGACACCGTCACAGGCAGACACCGTCACAGCCAGACACCGTCACAGCCAGACACCGTCACAGCCAGACACCGTCACATTCACAGCGGAGTGACTCTCGCAGTAAGCCGTCGCCTTCACAGCTGCAGTCACAACTACCGTCGCAGTCGCAGCCGCAGCCACGATCACAACCCTCCTTGAGTCACCACAGTCACAGGCCACCCGCCGGCGACAATCTTCCAGGAAGTGGTGTCGCGGCGGATTGATCAGGACAGGTCAGGTTCGTTGACAACATCGAGCACCACCGAGTTCTGTTGAAGCCAGACATCACCGGAGCCTATTGAAGTCAAACGTCACCGGATCCTAATGAAGCATGACGTCACCGCATCATGTGGTCAAGCATTGTATTTCAACGCCACCGAACGTCATCGGATCCTGATGAGCCCAGCCATCGACTGATCAGGCTCTCAGTCGGCGCGATATGCGCACAAGTCTCAGGCGACATCCAGGAAATAGACGAACACAATTCCGACACGCCCGCACCGCCACAGCTGCAGCCATATACCGTCCCACCACTGTGGCTCGGGTATGGCAACAGCTGCAGCCACATACCGTCCCACCACCGTGGCTCGGTTACGGCCACCTCCAACCATATACCGTCCCACCACCATGGCTCGGTTACGGCCACCTCCAACCATATACCGTCCCACCACCATGGCTCGGTTACGGCCACCTCCAACCATATACCGTCCCACCACCATGGCTCGGTTACGGCCACCTCCAACCATATACCGTCCCACCACCATGGCTCGGTTACGGCCACCTCCAACCATATACCGTCCCACCACCATGGCTCGGTTACGGCCACCTCCAACCATATACCGTCCCACCACCATGGCTCGGTTACGGCCACCTCCAACCATATACCGTCCCACCACCATGGCTCGGTTACGGCCACCTCCAACCATATACCATCCCACCGCCGTGGCTCGGTTACGGCCACCTCCAGCCACATACCATCCCACCACCGTGGCTCAGTTACGGCCACCTCCAGCCACATACTATATCGCAGTGGGTCGGTTATGGCCGCCTCCCCATACGAGACACTTCGCAATGCCGTTATGTATGTGTCGCTCACGCTACGGCCGCCGGCGTGACACACCACAGATGTACGTCAGACCAGAGTTGTGCTTCACATCAGAGACGTGAGTCACAGCTACGACTCGTCAGAAGGGGCGGGAGCGGGGGCTGGCGTGACGTGGCAAGATCAGAATTGTACGTCAGACCAGAGGTGTGCTTCACATCAGAGACGTGAGTCACAGCTACGACTCGTCAGAAGGGGGGGAGGGGTTGCTTGCGTGACGAGGCGAGATCAGAGGGATGAACCGTGACGCCCGAAACACACAATATCGCTACCGAGCCTTCGCTACCACGTTGGAGGGTGTTTGTCGGCGGCGGGCATAATCGATAGTTGGTCGGTAAAGTCGTGCCCGGCAAAACAGCCCGCCACCAGCACGATGACATGCTATGACCTCTGGAGCACTGAACAATGCAATTGTCGCAGTGTGTGAGCCAGTGGATAACGATACCGACGGGAAGCGAGCATAATCAGGTCAAACTGTCCAGAGGTGGTGGGTTCAATGCGGACCAAGTATACAAAAGACAACTGCAACCAAGCAATGGACTGGAACCAATCAATGCACTGTAAATGGCTGCCAACGAATAGTCATCAGCGGTCAGCAATGAGGCAAAACCGGTCATGGTCCTCAGGAGAACAGCGGTCAACAAAAACCGGTAATAGTCCTCGGGAGTACAGCGGTCAACCAAAACCGGTAACAGTCCTCGGGAGAACAGCGGTCAATCAAACTGGTAATAGTCCTCGGGAGAACAGCGGTCAACCAAAACCGGAAATAGTCCTCGGGAGAACAGCGGTCAACAAAAACCGGTAGTGGTCCTCGGGAGTACAGTAGTCAACCAAAACCGGTAACAGTCCTCGGGAGAACAGCGGTCAACCAAACTGGTAATAGTCCTCGGGAGAACAGCGGTCAACAAAAACCGGTAATAGTCCTCGGGAGTACAGCGGTCAACCAAAACCGGTAACAGTCCTCGGGAGAACAGCGGTCAACCAAACTGGTAATAGTCCTCGGGAGAACAGCGGTCAACCATATTCTGGCTTGTGGAATTGTCAAATATGGACGCATGCGAGTGCCTACTCGTGTATGTTCATCAGGAAACAAAGAACAAATCGAGGTGAGACGAAATTGAATCTGACGTGGCGGCACAGATGGGTGAGCCGGAAACGGATGAGCCATGACAATCGGAATACCTGGAAAGTGCCTGAAGGAGTGCCCTTCACTCAGCACAGCCGGCAGGCTGTAACAGTGTTTTGTGTGTGTGTGTGTGTGTGCACTAGCCCTGTGTCCCATCCATCATGAGTTTGTGCCACTGCTTTGAAAGAACAAAGTTCGACCCAAAGCTACATCTGTTCTCTACATTTTCACTTTTGTAATCCTCCATTACACCTTAAAATCACATGCTGAGGCCGCAGTAAGCAGCAATCAAATGCAATGCAGACAATATTCTGCAACCATTGATTGTTCTGGTGTCATTTTGCAAAATTAAAATAACATGACGAATTTATGCTATTTTGGCATCCAACTTGACCTCGATCTAACAGTGACCTTTGGCTGGTGCCAACTGCCAACTTAACATCGATCTAACAGTAACTGTAACCTTTAGCTGATGCCAGCTCGAAAGTGCGGTTGCGGTTGTTGCATTCAACAAAGTATAGGAAGATGGCTGCCTTCGGGATTTTTGACGGGAAGATATAGCAATCCCAATTATCGAACTGAGGAAAAGAGGATTGGAGCCACACCTCACCGTCGTCCTCTCACATTGACCTCTCGTCCGTGCAATCTCTTGGAGTTGATGCAAACGTGCGACTAAGGTGTTGGGAAACACCGTGACTCAAGAGATCATCGTTCAACACTGGGTTCCGTTATACGTGTCGCATTTAAGCGTAAAATACTTGCGGGAACTATTTGATATTGAAGGAGCTAATAACACGACCTGACAATACGGAACCTGACTGAAAGCTCGAAAGTGCGGCATGCGCAGCAGCTTGGGTCGGTTTTCTACCCCTGGCTTTCTGAAGAACCGTCTTTTTACGTGCGTGTGAGAAATGAGCTATCTGGACGCTTTCATCAAATCAACCGAATCACACAGGGTGGTGTTCTCAGCGTCATTTTGTTTGCCGTAGTCATAAATGGCAATGGCATAAATGGCACTTCCACAAAACATCAGTCAGATTCGTTGCTAGTTGATATTTTTGCAATCTGGTTCTCCGGCTGAAATATATCATCGTCGTCCCGACAGTCACAACTTGCGGTAAGCCAACGATGGGACAGAATGAATGCACTTTTAGCGTACTACCAAAAGGGGAGTCCATTTCTTGTCACTGGATTTTTTCATCACCAATTCTAGCATTGCTAGCTCTCATCCCCGTAATACTTTGGTTCGAAGTTTCTCTGGTAGCTGTACCACCATACATTTTCATGAAGGACCATTGTTCGCACGCGTAGTGCAAACTGATGTAATAAGCCAAAGCAAGTACTGTCAGGAATAGCTATCGCAGCTTTAGTGTGATATCACACTAAAGCTTGACTATCTAGTCAAATATGTGTGTTATCAATCAGAAAACACCTTTGGTGAAAGCTATATCAATATTGTGGTGTGCATGCAAGGCTGGTGGTATCTCACCAAACTAATGGGTGGGGGTTCGGTGTCTAAAATTGTCAGATCCAAAAGGAAAAGTCAGTAATGAACATTGGCGGAGTACGAAACCAATGGAATCCGGATCCCTTCCCGATCCATTCGGGACGTCCCGACATGCGCACATGTCCCCATTGTGACGCCAGTAACAGCAGCACAAGTCAACGCTTCATGTAGCAGTTTCAAATTTAAAGACATTGATCGATGGAAAAGTATGCATTGTTTGTTCTCGGAGATGCTTTATCTGAAACCAGCTACCTTTTATGGAAATGGATGATTTGTAGCCTGTGGGGTTGATTTGATCTCTTTTTTTTGTGGAATGATTTCCTCTTAATACAATAATATTGAGAATCACGATACATTCTACGCAAAAACAGATGCCACATGAGACTGGAGTAGCTTGGTGACTTCCGGTGTTTTTACATGATTTATCTTGCTGTAAATTAATTCCCAACTGAGACCCTCTCTGTCAAGTGGTCTCTGTCATCGGCCCATGTGTGTTTCTTGGTGAGAGAGGAAGGAGACAATCGTCACGAGCCCACTGTATGGCACCCATTATGACACCGTACTGCATGACACTGTATGACACTGTTCGGTATTTTGTAGTCGCATGATGCAATTCAGAATATTTATACTGATAGGTTCTGAGCAGTGCTCTTTCGCTTACTTGACTCCACCAGTTGTTGGATACACTTACCTGTTGGCAATGATGTAGAATAAACAAATACATGAGCAAAGGAAATCAAGAAGGCTCATTAACCTTCTCTGTTAGTTCACGGCCCTTTCAACAGCCCGGGGTCCCTGAGGAGTCATAGAGACCCTTTACATTGCACCAGAAACTTTCTTGTTACACTGATTTTTAGACAACTTTTTCAGGCGTCATTAGTGGTGGGGGCGACGTTAAGAATTGGGAAAAGCTAAGTGCGGAGGCGACGTTAGGGATGGGGACGACGTTAGGGTTCGGGCGAATTTTCGGATGGGGGCGACGTAGGGGTTGTGGGTGCGCTTATTCGCTTCGCGGGGGTGCTTTTTGTACCGAGGTGAAAGCCTTTTCCACTAGGAGGGGAGCCTTCGGTTGAAAAATGCAAAGAGATGCACTCGAACGTCTCGTAAAAGAGCCCGTTTTCAGTCAGGCGGATGCCACATTTACATGAAGTGGGGGAGTAAGCACATGCCCTCAGTTCCCCCTCCCCGTGTCGGCAAATGTCCGCCGACCTATTCTGGCGATAGCACACTTGGTGACGGACGAACAACTCCATCTGCGGCATGCTCTCGGTGAAGGATCCCTCACCTGCTGATAGCGAGGAACACCACCCAATGTGATCTACCCTCGCGAGAGGCTTTTCGCCTGTTGGGGGAGAGCAACAACAACATCTGTTGCATATTTTCAGCAGAGCACCTTCACCTGCTGATCGAGAGAAACACTATCTCGTCTGCAGCATACCCTTGATCGAGAAACTTCACCTATTTATTGAGAGGGTCAAAATTATCGGTTGTGTATTCTTGGCGAAATACCCATCGCCTACTGATGGAAAAGCCACCACGTGCGGAATTTTCTTCGCGGAGGACCCTTGTCTGCTGATGAAGAGGAACAGTACTACATAAAACATTCTTGACACGGGTTCACCCTCACCTGCTGATGGAGAGGGACGTGCGAGATATCTTCGGCCGAGAATCTCACTGCATATAGCACCACATACATCACATTCTCGGCGGGGATCATCACCTACTGCTAGATTGGGTCAGTACTACGTGCAGCTTGCTCTCGGCGAAGGACCCTCACCTACTGATTGAGAGGGACAGCCGCATGTGCGGAATATTATCGGCGATGAACCATCACGAACTAACGCAGGCGGCACAGCAGCATTTGCGTAATATTCTCGGCGATGGCCCATCACGAACTAATACAGACGGGACAACAGCATGTGCGGAATATTCTCGGCGATGCTCCATTACATACTAATGCACAGAGGGAAGCGGCGTGCAATACGCTCTCGGCGGAGGACTCGTCTTGTACTGGCAGATTTGGCCAGCACCACGTGCAATATGCTGCCGTCGGAGGCGCGTTACCTGCTGATGGCGATATCGGCCTTCTGCAGGGCGATCTTCGACCCGCGACTGGCCGCGCTGACGGCCGCGTCTATGCGCTCGCGGAACTTGGACGACCGGATCAGGAACAGGTGCTTCTTCTTGTTGGACGTGACCAGCACATTGTTCTTGTACTTGCCCTCCTCGCGCGTGCCGTCGCGGAAGGTGGTGACGCCGTAGCCGTACTTCTTGTTGTTGTACCACTCGCCCTCGTACTTGAGGCCGTCGGAGCGTTCGCACACGCCGTAGCCGATCCGGCGGTCGTTCTTCCACTCGCCCATGTAGGTCTCGGTCACGTTGCTGTCCATCTGCTCGTCCTGCGGTGGACACAATGGCGCCGCTGTCAGTGTGCCCGAGGTGTGCATCACAGGACCGGCAACGTCACCGGAACGTCACCGGCAACGTCACCAGCAACGTTACCGGCAACGTCACCGGCAACGTCACCGGCAAAGTCACCGGCAACGTCACCGGCAACGTCACCGGCAACGTCACCGGCAACGCCACCAGCAACGTCACCGGCAAAGTCACCGGCAACGTCACAGGTAACGTCACCGGCAACGTCACCGGCAACGCCACCAGCAACGTCACCGGCAACGTCACCGGCAACGTCACAGGTAACGTCACCGGCAACGTCACTGGCACGGCCAAGGTGCGTGCCCTCTGCTCGGTACACCGCGCCCGACAATGCTCTCTGCTCGGTAAACCGCGCCCGACCATGCCCTATGCTCGGTACACCACGCCGGACCATGCCCTCTGCTCGGTACACCGCGCCGGACCATGCCCTCTGCTCGGTACATTGCGCCGGACCATGCCCTCTGCTCGGTACACCGCGCCGGACCATGCCCTCTGCTCGGTACATTGCGCCGGACCATGCTAAACATGTCGCCAATGAAAGGAATTGAACCAGGCATCGGCTGTGAGGTCCTTTACTTCAATTGCTATTCTCATATAGTCTAATCTACTCAATGATGCTCGAAACACTGCCTCTTAAAAGCTGGAACTTCCAACATTTTTGTATGCACATATGTTATTTTGAATCAAAAGCTAGTATCATCGTCTCTAGATTACTTCCATTCGCCTATCCTATTTGGCCACAAGCACTTTGATATGGTAATTAAATGCCTTGGTAAGCTGCCGATCAGTCAGGACCGTGGACACAGGGGTGCCCGATAAGCAAATCGATAATATTGTGGTGTGTAAGCGCACAGCCAGTACAATTTGCATAATTTTGTTTTGTTTTGTTTTCACGCACAGGCCAACACTCGTTAGTGGTAAGAAATGCGACCCTGGAGGACCGTGAGCAGACAACACACATCAGCAAAGGTCACAGCATTCCCGATATCACGAAATGAAAGTGCTTAATGCATATTGATAAAAGTGGTCCTATACATGGAGAACTCATGCGGAAAATGCATGTACTTAGTACGAATGTATCCAATGCACATAGCAGACGCATATATTCTTCTGAACCTTCCCCATACAAAATAAATGCTAATTCGTACACCAGCATAATCTTACATGTTCACAATTTGCAACCACTCTGAACAATCTGTAGCAAAACGCAGCTTTCAACTTAACCAAGAAAAATGTACGAACAGTATTAGATCTTCAGTTTGCATTTCACATGCATATGCGAGTTCTTGGGAGGGCCGTTGGTTGTGGCACACCGACGTGAATATGGAAGCGCACCAGAAACCCTCCATCACCACATAACAGAGCTAGCAAGCTCTCAATGGGGGCGCATGAACTCTGTTAGTAACCAGATGGCTTTTCATGCCTTACACCATAGGTTTATGCTCATTTATTTCGGTATACCTCCTGATGATAATGTAGTGACGAACGTTTTCCCTTTTGTTATTAGTGCGACCTTGTGGGATATTAGAACTAGGACATCCCTGAGGTGAACAAATTTGGATCCATAAATAAGCATACACACACACACACACACACACACACACACACATATATATATATATATATATATATATATATATGTCAAAAAACGCTTCACAGTAAGGTCAAGGGTACGGTCAGAGGTCGGATCGAAGGTCAACAAATGAAATACAAAATACATCAAGTCTGTAGTGACATCAGATCGTCGTAAATGCACACTTCGGAGCTGCTGCTTCTGAATGTAAATTGATGTGCATGCAGCGGGACCATGGCTATCTATAAATTACTCACACGTTTTTGGCTGGAGGTCAAACAGGGTCGGGTCAGTTCATGAGATCGACCTTCATTTTCACTCTACATATTATGTTTCCACAGTGTTCTGCTTGCGTAAGAATATATAGAGTGCATGATGGCATACGAACCTCTTGCTTTATCTCTCTCACTCTCTCTCTCTTTCTTGCGTGTCTCTCGCCTCTCTCGCCTCTCTCTCTCCTTCTTTCTCTCTCTCTCTCTCTCTCTCTCTCTCTCTCTCTCTCTCTCTCTCTCTCTCTCTCTCTCTCTCTCTCTCTCTCTCTCTCTCTTGTTCTCTTTCTCCCTCTCTCTCTTGATTTATCAGATTTCTGCAGAACACTGCGGAAGGAAAAGTAGAGGGGGAAATAAAGGTCGACTTTATGACACGGCACGACACTGTTTGATCTCCAGTCAAAAACATGTCGAGTAATTTATAGATGGCCATGAGCCCGCTGCATGCACATCAATTTTCATCCAGCAGTAGCTCCGGGACCTAAGGTCTCTGTGCGATGAATTCGTTATCCTATCTACACGCATTCTGATACGGTTTGATTGCTATTTCTGCTATTCAAAATGTGAAAGAAATGACAATTAAAGTATGATTGATCCACCGGCGCAGAGTTTCACGTGATTGGTTCTGAAGGAGCGGCGCAGCCAGGACCGATCGGGACAGTGTGCCGCCACAAGTGTTGAAGGTTAATAACACCGAGCTGAACTGCGCCAGCCTGGGACAACAGCTGTCCAACGGCCATTGCACCGATTAGTGACTCACCTGCCGACGCCGCACAACTCCCTGTCATACCGGGCCACACAACTCCCTGTCATACCGGGCCACACAACTCCCTGTCATACGGGGCCACACAACTCCCTGTCATACCGGGCCACACAACTGCCTGTCATACCGGGCCACACAACTGCCTGTCATACCGGGCCACACAACTGCCTGTCATACCGGGCCACACAACTGTCTGTCATACCGGGCCACACAACTGTCTGTCATACCGGGCCACACAACTGCCTGTCATACCGGGCCACACAACTGCCTGTCATACCGGGCCACACAACTGCCTGTCATACCGGGCCACACAACTGCCTGTCATACCGGGCCACACAACTGCCTGTCATACCGGGCCACACAACTGCCTGTCATACCGGGCAACACAACTACCTGTCATACGGGGCCACACAACTACCTGTCATACCAGGCCACACAACTACCTGTCATACCGGGCCACACAACTGCCTGTCATACCGGGCAACACAACTACCTGTCATACCGGGCCACACAACTGTCTGTCATACCGGGCCACACAACTATCTGTCATACCGGGCAACACAACTACCTGTCATACCGGGCCACACAACTGTCTGCCATACCGGGCCACACAACTGTCTGTCATACCGGGCCACACAACTCCCTGTCATACCGGGCCACACAACTATATGTCATACCGGGCAACACAACTACCTGTCATACCGGACCACACAACTGTCTGTCATACCGGGCCACACAACTGTCTGTCATACCGGGCAACACAACTACCTGTCATACCGGGCCACACAACTGTCTGCCATACCGGGCCACACAACTGTCTGTCATACCGGGCCACACAACTGTCTGTCATACCGGGCCACACAACTGCCTGTCATACCGGGCCACACAACTGTCTGTCATACCGGGCCACACAACTGCCTGTCATACCGGACCACACAACTGCCTGTCATACCGGGCCACACAACTGCCTGTCATACCGGGCCACACAACTGTCTGTCATACCGGGCCACACAACTACCTGTCATACCGGGCCACACAACTGTCATCATACCAGCCCCACACAGTAGTTCAGATTTAGTCAGTTTAGTAGTTCAGATTTAGATCCGAATCTTCCTTGCACCCACAGCATTTTCTATGTATGGCACACAACCCATGATTCGGAGTCAGTAAATGCCATTCAAACCTCCAGCGGAGACAAGGGGACGGACTCATAAGAGCATGAGGTTCTGGATGACAAAAACCAAAGGAAGGGTTGTTTTTCAACCATGCGTGTGCGACATTATGTCTGGTTCCAAGACCCTGAGCTGCGGGTCTTGGAAGAAGATGTCAGATGTGAAGATAGTTAGCGTTTGGCACTGCGGTCTCCGTATGCACTGCACACATGTCGGATTGGCGCTTGAGCACGGCCCTACACACAGGGCCAAGCTGAGGCGAGCTGCATGTGACACACTACACTTATTTTGCGTGTGACACATTACGTTCAAGATGGCACGCTTGCTGGAAATGTCTCCGGAATCCCAAACTGCGCTGATTTCACGTTGCAGGTGGTTCTGTGGCCAGTTGAGCTTCACGACAAGCATGGGGAGCGAGCCAGCCGACTAACCTCCACGACGAAGCTGGCGTTGGACTCTGTGTGGTAGCTGCCGTTGGTGATGTGCGACTTGGTGGAGTCGGTGCTCAACCACGAGACGCTGCTGTTGTTGGAGCGGATGCTGCCGCCGCCGGTGGCTCGCTTCTCGAGGTCACCCGTACTGCGCTGCTTCCTCAACCGCAGGCCCTACCGGAGAGGTGGTGATCACATATCAGCCGCCGGCGATCTCGAAGAGGCAGTAGGTAGTGCCCAAGAAGTTCTCACTCATTGGAAAGATGTGAAAATACCACAGACCAGATTAAAACCATGGACTCTGGCGTAATATGTTGAAATAAAACGCCGAGTGAGTGGAATGGCTACAGGCGAATGGAAACAGTTCTCGAATGTGATACTTGACGCAGCTCTGATTGCACTAAAGAAAATCGAGCCCACTGCGTTTGCTCACCACATGCGGAGTAAAAATAGACATGTAAATACAACAATCATGGAAACTTAGCAGCATCCCTGTACCCCACATGGCTGTCAGAGATCAAACAACATTCACACATGCTTCTCTCCTCTCCTGGCTATTCCTACACAAGCATCCTGGCGTGCAATCTCCCGAGGTAATTTGGGATACTTCTGATTAAGTGCATGCCGTCCCCAATCCAATGCCATAAGAAATATATATAATTCCACATGCTGTTCACACAAATTAGACTATAGAAAAACAAGAGTGCATCAGTACCTGAAAGCAACGTATGCCCAGCCTAATTAATGCGCACCCAAATTAGTCTTAAAAAGCAAAAGTACTCCAGCACCAGACCTCAGCACATGCGCACCCTAATTAACATCCACCCAAACTGGTTTATAAACCAAGAGTCCACGAGCACCTGAAATCAATATATTTCTTCCCGGTAGGGCAAGCAAAACTTTACCACAACCGATTTAACCACAATTTTCTAAAATGAGTGCAAAGTGTCCACAAATCACTTTGTGATCATTCCATTGTGACCATTCCATCATTCCATCATTCCAATCATTCCATCATTCCAAATATGACCTGGGAAGCAATTCAAGCTTTTGTTGCCACGTTATTTTGTATTTCAGATTTCAGACACGTTGCTGCTATCATTCAATCATTCAATTTGTGTGCACGTATATATCGTTTTGCCTCGTTAACTTGCCACATTTTCGATGAGATATTTGCTTAAAATAATATGAATCCAATGCAAGGCGTTTCCTACGTTTATTGCCCTTAACTACCATAGCTTTCAGCATCACTAAGCCTAAACATTAATAACGTGTTACCAAATAACAAACAGGAAAAGGAGATAGAATACCAGAAAAAACATTCCGTTTCACTTCCATCTGCATCCTTATTGTTGTTTTCCTTCATCTACAACTTCGCTCTGAAGTGAGGTGCCAGCTGGTGTCGAAAGCACACTACTGTTTGCTTTCTAAATCCTCAATCCACATCTTGTTTCACTTTATTATTGCGAAATGGCAACCACTCATATGCTCCGGACTGTCGTTAACCATAACACGGTGATGGTGCAGAGAGCTTTCTTGTGGTCTACAGAAGTCGTGAGCTCTGGTATAATTATGAGTCTGGTTGAAGACGTGAATGAAATTAAGGAAAGGGCATTTTGTATATGTATCTAGTGTGGACATTTGCGGGATGTTTCATAAATCACTTTCCATCGATATTGCTAATAACTATTATACATAGTGAGATATATTCGCGCTGCATGACCTCTGCAGTCGATGCGCCCCTAAACCCCAATAACTAACTAACGAGATATATTCGCGTTTAGGAACGTCACAAGCAATTTGGTATAGTCATTCAGAAAAGATATCGGGAACGATGCAAACAAAAGTTGTGTCAGATGTGAATTTCCACCAAACTGTCAAAAATGCAGAACATCGGCCTGATCCTTTCAGGCGGATGATGAACAGGCACTGGAGGAGGGGGTATAGTCTTCTTCATGGAGTATTTCTATATGTTGCTATTTATCGTACGGTACTAGGGATGCAATGACATCAAAACACTAATTTCTTCGAATTATGATTAGCGGAAACAAACTATACATGATTTTGAATATGCTTAATTTGAAAAGGGTATCCTTCTGAATTTTCGGCATTTAGTTTTAATGAGCCAACTGGATGGGAGCTATGAAGTCAGCCTGGTGAGCCGACCCGACACAGCAGAGCCGGCCCGGCACAGCACAGCACAGCACAGCACAGCACAGCACAGCCGACCCGGCACAGCACAGCCGGCCCGGCACAGCCGCCCCGCACAGCACAGCACAGCCGGCCCGGCACAGCACAGCCGGCCTGGCACAGCACAGCCGGCCCGGCACAGCACAGCCGGGCTGTGCCGGGCCGGCTGACCCTGGTGCGTATCACAGTCCCACTCCCACTGACCCTGGTGCGTATCACAGTCCGGCCCTGGTGTGTGTCACAGCCCGTCTCCCACGGGACCTGGTACGTGTCACAGCCCGGCTCTCACTGACCCTGGTGCGTGTCACAGCCCGGCTCTCACTGACACAGCACAGCCGGCCTGGCACAGCACAGCCGGCCCGGCACAGCACAGCCGGCCCGGCACAGCACAGCCGGCCCGGCACAGCACAGCCGGCCCGGCACAGCACAGCCGGCCTGGCACAGCACAGCCGGCCTGGCACAGCACAGCACAGCACAGCACAGCACAGCACAGCACAGCACAGCACAGCACAGCACAGCACAGCACAGCACAGCACAGCACAGCACAGCACAGCACAGCACAGCACAGCACAGCACAGCACAGCACAGCACAGCACAGCACAGCACAGCACAGCACAGCACAGCACAGCACAGCACAGCACAGCACAGCACAGCACAGCACAGCACAGCACAGCACAGCACAGCACAGCACAGCACAGCACAGCACAGCACAGCACAGCACAGCACAGCACAGCACAGCACAGCACAGCACAGCACAGCACAGCACAGCACAGCACAGCACAGCACAGCACAGCACAGCACAGCACAGCACAGCACAGCACAGCACAGCACAGCACAGCATAGCACAGCACAGCACAGCACAGCCGACCCGGCACAGCACAGCCGGACTGGCACAGCACAGCCGGACTGGCACAGCACAGCACAGCACAGCACAGCACAGCCGACACGGCACAGCACAGCCGCCCTGGCACAGCACAGCCGGACTGGCACAGCACAGCCGGCCTGGCACAGCACAGCACAGCCGACCCGGCACAACACAGCCGGCCCGGCACAGCACAGCCGGCCCGGCACAGCACAGCCGACCCGGCACAGCACAGCACAGCCGGCACAGCACAGCCGACCCGGCACAACACAGCCGGCCCGGCACAGCACAACACAGCACAGCACAGCCGACACGGCACAGCACAGCACAGCCGGCCCGGCACAGCACAGCCGACCCGGCACAGCACAGCCGGGCCAGGCGCTGGGCCGGCGGTCCCACCTGCAGGATGTTGTTGCGCAGGGTGGTCTTCTCGACCATGGAGCCGCGTCTGGCCGGCGGCTCGTCGGAGCGCGCCTTCAGCACGAAGCCGCCGCGCGTCTCGTTGACGCGCCGGTCCCGCTCCGAGGTCGGGTCGGCCGGCCGCTCTGAGTGCAGTGACGAGTTGGACTGGTGGTGCGCCTTGCTCTTGGAGGTGGACGCGGTGCTGAACGCCGCCGAGGTGCGCACGCCGTAGCCGTGGCGCGAGCCGCGCTGCCACTGGCCCTGGTACGTGCCTGCGGACAACAGGGGCGGCCTTAACACGGCCCTGGTGCGTGTCACAGCCCGGCTCCCACGGTCCTGGTGTGTGTCATAGTCCGGCTCCCACTGACCCTGGTGCGTGTCACAGTCCAGCGCTGGTGCGTGTCACAGCCCGGCCCTGGTGTGTGTCACAGTCCGGCTCTCACTGACCCTGGTGCGTGTCACAGCCCGGCTCCCACTGACCCTGGTACGTGTCACAGTCCAGCGCTGGTGCCTGTCACAGCCCGGCTCCCACGGCCCTGGTGCGTATCACAGTCCGGCCCTGGTGTGTGTCACAGCCCGGCTCCCACGGGACTTGGTACGTGTCATAGCCCGGCTCCCACTGGCACTGGTACGTGTCACAGCCCGTCTCCCACGGGACCTGGTACGTGTCACAGCCCGGCTCTCACTGACCCTGGTGCGTGTCACAGCCCGGCTCTCACTGACCCTGGTGCGTGTCACAGCCCGGCTCCCACTGGCACTGGTACGTGTCACAGCCCGTCTCCCACGGGACCTGGTACGTGTCACAGCCCGGCTCCCACTGACATTGGTACGTGTCACAGTCCAGCGCTGGTGCCTGTCACAGCCCGGCTCCCACGGTCCTGGTGTGTGTCATAGTCCGGCTCCCACTGACCCTGGTGCGTATCACAGTCCGGCCCTGGTGTGTGTCACAGCCCGGCTCCCACGGGACTTGGTACGTGTCATAGCCCGGCTCCCACTGGCACTGGTACGTGTCACAGCCCGTCTCCCACGGGACCTGGTACGAGTCACAGCCCGGCTCTCACTGACCCTGGTGCGTGTCACAGCCCGGCTCTCACTGACCCTGGTGCGTGTCACAGCCCGGCTCCCACTGGCACTGGTACGTGTCACAGCCCGTCTCCCACGGGACCTGGTACGTGTCACAGCCCGGCTCCCACTGACACTGGTACGTGTCACAGCCCGGCTCCCACGGCCCTGGTGCGTGTCACAGCCCGGCTCCCACGGCCCTGGTACGTGTCACAGCCCGGCTCCCACGGCCCTGGTACGTGTCACAGCCCGGCCCCCACGGCCCTGGTACGTGTCACAGCCCGGCTCCCACGGCCCTGGTACGTGTCACAGCCCGGCTCCCACGGCCCTGGTGCGTGTCGCAGCCCGGCCCTGGTGTGTGTCACAGACCGGCTCCCATGGACCCTGGTGCGTGTCACAGCCCGGCCCTGGTGTGTGTCACAGACCGGCTCCCATGGACCCTGGTGCGTGTCACAGCCCGGCCCCCATGGGCCCTGGTACGTGTCACAGTCCGGCCCCCACGGGCCCTGGTACGTGTCACAGCCCGGCTCCCACGGACCCTGGTACGTGTCACAGCCCGGCTCTCACTGACCCTGGTACGTGGCACAGCCCGGGTACCACTGACCCTGAAAGAAGGTGTTTCTTCGCTTCCGTGCCAAAGTGGCTGATGCTATCAGTATGCGGCTGGATGAGTTATATATTTGCTACTAAAACACTCATCATTTCCAGGATCATTAAAATATCGACAACTTCCTCGATTCGTTCCAACACCATGTATGACATCATGTGTACACCACGTAGTAGTTCATGACACATAGTGACACTATTGTCGAAAGCAGGTCCTTTCTGCTCATGCTCCAACAACAAGAATGCAACATATCTCCATAGCTAGTTGAGCCATGATACCCAAGCCATTACGTCCATAACACATGGGCTGACGGGTGCAAACTGAATCACATCCAAGTTTTGAAGGAGAGTTCAAATTGTTCGCTCATCATCTTGTCGATACACCACCATATCTACCAATATACCAATAGCTCTCATGTACCCGACATTCCAATGGCTCTCACATATCAATACGCCAATAGTGTTCACATACACAATATACCACTAGTTCTCACGTACCAACATACCAACAACTCTCTCGTATTCAATACACCACTAGCTCTAACGAACCCAACATACCAACAACTCTCACAAATCCAAATACAAATAGCTCTCACGTGTTCAATATACCAATAGCTCTCACGTACCCTACATACCAACAACTCTCACGTATCCAATATACCAATAGCCCTCATGCATGTATACCTCATGTATACCAAGAGTTCTCAGGTATGTAAGATGCCAATAGATTTCACGTATCTAACATACCAACAACTCTTATGTTCCAAATATACCAATATATACCAACATAGCAATAACTTTCGCGCACCAACATTTCAACACATCTCATTCTCTCAAATTTCAATCTCACCCAATATACCTGTCTCTCGTAGCAAAACTCAGCATTCAGCACACTTCTCATATAATCAGCACGCATTGATGACCGTGATGTTCCTGTGAAAAATTGTCCTCGTCTTTGTCGTTTTTTTGTTGTTGTTGTGTTGTTGCTGATGGCCCATTGCCAGTTAACCCGGAGGAAAGGTTACTGTACTGGCTAATCGTTGTCCGGGCAGTACAAAGCTGAGCTAAATCTTTAGAGGATAATATGGAGAAACATAATCGGGCTCATGGATGTCCGGTGCCAACACAAAATCACTGTGGAAAGCAAGGTAAGTCAGCCCAGGGTATCGCAAGTAATGACAGCAAAGTAACCCAGCAGAGATGAGCGCCGCCTGTACCTACAAACAGCCCAGGGTATCGCAAGTAATGACAGCAAAGTAACCCAGCAGAGATGAGCGCCGCCTGTACCTACAAACAGCCCAGGGTATCGCAAGTAATGACAGCAAAGTAACCCAGCAGAGATGAGCGCCGCCTGTACCTACAAACAGCCCAGGGTATCGCAAGTAATGACAGCGAAGCGACCCAGCAGAGATGAGCGACGTCTGCACCTACAAACAGCCCAGGGTATCGCAAGTAATGACAGCAAAGTAACCCAGCAGAGATGAGCGCCGCCTGTACCTACAAACAGCCCAGGGTATCGCAAGTAATGACAGCAAAGTAACCCAGCAGAGATGAGCGCCGCCTGTACCTACAAACAGCCCAGGGTATCGCAAGTAATGACAGCAAAGTAACCCAGCAGAGATGAGCGCCGCCTGTACCTACAAACAGCCCAGGGTATCGCAAGTAATGACAGCAAAGTAACCCAGCAGAGATGAGCGCCGCCTGTACCTACAAACAGCCCAGGGTATCGCAAGTAATGACAGCAAAGTAACCCAGCAGAGATGAGCGCCGCCTGTACCTACAAACAGCCCAGGGTATCGCAAGTAATGACAGCAAAGTAACCCAGCAGAGATGAGCGCCGCCTGTACCTACAAACAGCCCAGGGTATCGCAAGTAATGACAGCAAAGTAACCCAGCAGAGATGAGCGCCGCCTGTACCTACAAACAGCCCAGGGTATCGCAAGTAATGACAGCAAAGTAACCCAGCAGAGATGAGCGCCGCCTGTACCTACAAACAGCCCAGGGTATCGCAAGTAATGACAGCAAAGTAACCCAGCAGAGATGAGCGCCGCCTGTACCTACAAACAGCCCAGGGTATCGCAAGTAATGACAGCAAAGTAACCCAGCAGAGATGAGCGCCGTCTGTACCTACAAACAGCCCAGGGTATCGCAAGTAATGACAGCGAAGCGACCCAGCAGATATGGGTGCCGCCTGCACCTACAAACACCCGGCTTGATCACCCCTGGCGTGTAATGCTTCCCGACATAGCGGACCGAAGACAAATTATAGGCACCTTCAATTTAGTTATGCGAAACATGATGCACAAAAAACCTGGAATTGATGCACCAACCAGAGAGAACGCTCTCTTTATAATTCGGAAAACCTTGCACACGATTCGACAAAATGCGCATAGTTGAAAACCTAATTGCCCTCAATGCTGGTGTTCAAATGAGAAACCATCAGACATGTGAAGATATGCTCCAGTGTATCTGGGTGGCAGTCTCCAAGCATGGTTTTTAAATAAAGTTGAATGTTTTTGCGAGCAGCAACTCGCTATAGGGACAGACACCGCAACATAAAATGTTCCATAGTATGTGGGGTGTGGCAACGATCTCAGATAGGGAGAGCGCTTCAGGGGATCAAGGGGCAAGGAGTAATGATCAAATCTAAGTTGTGCCGCAACTATTCAAGATAATCGGCATTTGTTATCTTGTCGGCCAATGCTGCAGATCTCGCTCAATGGAGAACAGGTGCTGGTTAGGTAATTGTTCCCACCACTTCTTAAAGACGGACCGCTGGAGGGAGTTGATAATTGAAATGGAGTTAGGAAACGGATATGAGCAGATAGAGGAATTAGGAATGTTAGACTATCTATTGCCAATCTATGTATTTTCCGCTTCACGTTATCCTACAGTGGCCGGATACCCACAGAACATGTACATCTACGTTTGGATATTTCCTAAGAAATGTTTAGAAGTGTTGTCCAGTAACTTCTCGATAGTCACCAATAACAGACTGTGTAATGATGTCCGGCTCTACCTCGACTTTTCGCGTGCAGATACGCTGGGATGTCCAGAGTCGTGCAGCGTTCGCACAACATACAACTTCAACTCTGTCTCGCTGACGTAGACACTCGGGACTTGGCGTGGTTCCAGGATATCCGCCTGATGAATATCGCATACGCTGCGCCGTCAAGCTCGTAGGCCTTGCGGGACACTCTACCTGGTCAGGGAAATTGTCCAGGTAGAGTGTCCAGGGAAACTGTCCACTGGCGATCCCAAACTCTGCCAACCAAGCAACCAACCAGCCAAACTCTGCACATCGGGCGCCGAGATGTCCCGACACATTATTAGGAGATACTACAATAAAGTTGAAGGCAAGTCACCGAAACAACACTTTTACTGAACAAATTCTTTGTTATGCCCCACTTAGCAGGAGAGACACTCTTCCCAATCCAGAACCGAATAATTGCAAAATGACGTTTAGTGTTCAGTGAGAAGAGACCCTGTGTGTCATATAAACTTTGTGCTTGTCAGATTATCATGGGTTTCTGAGGAGACCCTGTAATTTCGCAAATCAATTATTTCTCTAATAGTGCCACCTCGGCATTTGTATCTTTTTTTTCGATCTCTAGAATACTCTCTTGTAGTGCCTTCACATTTTCCAATATATGCTAATTATCTGTCAATGTACTACTAATGATCAAAAAGCGACCAGTTTATATCGGATGACGCATCGCGTGTACACACCACTGACCGGAAATCCGACACAGCACATGTGTGCACCACTGACCGGAAACCCGACACGGCACATGTGTGCACCACTGACCGGAAACCCGACACGGCACATGTGTGCACCACGACCGAAAACCCACCCAACCAAAATTGCCCCCCCAACCAAAAACCCCCCACCCCACCCCCCCACCACCAAAAAACTGTTGTGCGTGTGTCGCATGTGCCGAGCGCGGGCCGTGGTTTATGGCACCACGGACGCGCGACCCACTTCCGACTGTGCGCCCTGGCAGGGCCCAGTCGCGTCAGGGCAAGGCCAGAGGCAGCAGCGTGTGTGTCGAGCCTTACACAATATAGAGACCGTGATAGAGCAGTGCATCTCAAGAGACAGTGAGCACTGAGCGTGCACCACCACATGGCGCGTCGGTAATATGGATCCGGACGCTCTCACCGAAACCCTCTCCCGCCTGACGGATCTGCTTACGGAGCAAGCCACAGCATCCGCCAGGAGAGAGGAACGGCTTCTGGCGCTGGCCGAATCGGCCGCCCAGACCAGACCGCAGCACAGCACGCTGACCGACTCCGCTGCCGACCGCACCGATGCCGCCGGTGCTGACCCTGGTTCAGCCACCCGCGGCACGAGACGGCTGGGTGCGACAGCCACGCCTGCCCCCAGGCTGATGGAAGGTGCCAGCCTGCGCGAGTTCGCCTCTTGGCGGGACAAATTCGAGGGGTACGCCATTCTCACCGGTCTGTATGACCTCCCGCCGGCGAGTCAAACCGCCGCCCTCGTCGCCCTGCTCGACGACCAGTGGACGCGAACCCTCCGTCACGGCCTGGATATTGACGTCTCCACGTCCGATATCCAGACCATCATCCGAGGTATGGAGCGCCATCTGCGTCGGCAGCGTAACGTGATCCTGGATCGGCGAGAGTTCTTCCGCCGTCAGCAAGCGGACGGTGAGACATTCGATGAGTTTTTCATGGCTTTGCGCGAAATCGCCCAGTTTTGCGACTTCTGTCCGCATTGCACGGACTCACAGCTTCGCGACCGCATCGTCACTGGGATCCGGGATGAGGACACCCTGCGTGCGCTTCTGAGCGAAAGTGATCTCACCCTGCAGTCAGCAGTCCACATCTGCCGTGCGCAAGAAAACGCCCGTCAGAACTCGGCTGCCATGACAAACGGCCACGTCCAACCTGTGTCCGCATATCGTCGGAACAGGACTGCCCGTGCCCGTCAGTCAGACTCCAGCCGCCCAGGCACTCGTCGCAGGGATCCCAGCGGCTCAAACACCCGTCGGACAGACTCGCATCCGACGCTGGACAGGTGTCCCGCCTGCGGTCGCTACCCGCACGCCGACGGGCAGCCATGCCCTGCCCGGACGGCCACGTGTCACCTGTGTCACCGTCGCGGCCATTTTCGGGCCAGGTGTCGTCAGCGTGGCGCGACATCTGGAACAGCCCCAACACAGCGCGACAGCTCCAGACAAAGAGACTCGGGCCAGTATCGTGCGAACGTGTCCGACATACGAGTTTACGGCCTGTCGTCCCGCCGCTCTCCCAGGATCCGGCTGTTTACGACCCACCATAATGGTGCCGGCTCAACGCTCTGGACACCCGATACCGGAGCGGAAACTTCCTGCATTGGCGTGGCACAGGCTGCGGAAATGCACGTGGACATAAGTCGTTTGTCTCCGCCCGCGGACAAGCTGTATGCAGCTGGTGGCCACGAGCTGCAGTGCTTTGGGACTGTACAGTGTGACCTGACATTGGGTGCAATCACAGCGACAGTGACCGTGCATGTCATACAGGGCCTGGACAGCGCCCTGCTCTCCTGGCACGACTCCATCGCCCTCGGGATTCTGCCACCGGACTTCCCCAGTCAGGTGGCGAGCATCGCCGCCGGTGGAACGGATACGGAAGCCGCGCCGCCTAGCGGCAGCACCGTCAGACAAGAGGGGCACTCACCGCCGCTAGATGGCAGCACATCTACGAGGACGCGAGAGGAGGCGCCGGCGCGACCCCCGCGCCGACGACAAGTCCGCACGAACCAGACACTGGTGCACAAGTCGGATGATCCAGTAACCTGCTCTGTTCGTGGCCCGCTCCCGACCTGGGACCCGGCTTTTGGGGAGCCTTCCCGGCAGCAACGAGCAGCTCACCTGGCGGAGCTCAAAGAAGCATTCCCACGCGTCTTCAGCACGGCCCCGCCTCTTCGTGAAATGACTGGTGGCCCGGCACGCATCGAGCTGATGGACGACGCCCGCCCACATGCTGTCACAGCAGCTCGGCCCATCCCCTTCGCGTGGCAGGATGATATCCGTCAGCAGTTGGACGAGCTTCTGGAGCAAGGTGTTATCGCTCCCGTGGATTATCCCACAGATTGGTGCCACCCCATCGTCCCAGTAGCGAAACACGCAGATCCTGCGGGCAGCCATGGTTCAGCAGTGCGTCTGACCGTCGACCTCACTCGCTTGAACAAGTACGTTCGGCGTGGCGCCCACCCGGTGTGCACACCGCATGAAGCGGTCTCCACCATCGGTGTCGGGGCGCGTTACTTCACGAAGCTGGACGCCCGATCTGGTTACTTCCAGGTGCCACTAGACCGTCGTGACCAGGACCTCACCTGCTTCATTACGCCGTGGGGCCGGTTCCGCATGCTACGACTGCCTCAAGGTCTCTCCGCGAGCGGAGACGAATATAACCGGCGAGGTGACCAAGCCCTCTCCGGCATCAGTCGTACGTGCAAAATCGTTGACGACGTGCTGGCACACGACTGCCAGTATGCACCGCACCTGCAACACGTGATCCAGATCTTGGAGCGGTGTGACGCAGCCGGCATCACGCTGCACCCCGGTAAACTGGTGTTTGCCGAGCCGTCGGTTAGCTACTGTGGCTACGATGTGACTGCCGACGGCTACACAGTCGACCAGCGGAAGGTAAAGGCCATCGCTGAGTTCCCCACACCTGGCAATCTCACAGATCTGCGCAGTTTCATGGGACTCGTGAACCAACTGGGTGCCTTCTCGTCGGACACTGCACTGGCAGCCGAGCCGCTGCGTGACCTGCTGCGGCCCCAGAACATATGGGTATGGACCGAGGCTCACACTCAGGCCTTCGAGGCAGTGAAAAGGACGCTCGTGTCACCCCCAGTGCTCGCGTACTTTGACCCGCGACGGCCCACCGCCCTGCAGACAGACGCCTCTCGGTTGCACGGCCTTGGATACGCCCTTCTCCAACGTCACGACGAACAGTGGCGGCTGGTGCAATGCGGCTCACGATTCCTGTCGGCCACGGAATCACGTTACGCCGTCATCGAGCTGGAGCTCCTCGCTGTGACCTGGGCCGTACGCAAGTGCCACCTGTTTTTGGCAGGCCTCCCGTCATTCGACATTCTCACCGACCACCGCCCGCTGGTGCCCATCCTCAACCAGAAATCTCTGCCGGAGATCGACAATCCCCGACTGCGACGCCTCCGCATGAAGCTCCTGGCGTATAGCTTCACGGCCATCTGGCAGTCTGGCAAGCATCACTGTATCCCAGATGCTCTCTCCAGAGCCCCCGTGGATGACCCCACACCAGACGACGAGGAAGCCGAAGATGACGTGACTCATCAGCTCCACAGTCTCGTCGTGCGCTCAGTGACCCAGCTGGATCCAGACGGAGCCCGGGTGTCTCCCATCGAGGATGCCACGCTGACCCGCGTCCGCGACGCCGCCCGCGCCGACGCCGAGTACATAGCGTTGTGCGAGGCCGTGACACACGGCTTCCCTGATCAGAGACGTGACCTGCCTGCTGCCCTGAGGTCATACTGGGGCGTGCGAGATCGCCTGGCCGTTGACGACGGAATCCTGGTATGTGGTCCCCGGCTGGTCATCCCCAGAAGCCTCAGAGCAGAGACTCTGCAGCGCCTGCACGACTCGCACCAAGGCATCGAACGCACACAGCGCCGCGCACGCCAGTCTGTATACTGGGCCGGCATCGACCGCGATGTTGCCGACACCGTTGGCTCCTGCCAGGTATGCCGTGAACGGCTGCCTCGCCAGCAGCGAGAGCCGCTGATGTCGGAGCCCCCGCCGAGCCGAGTCTTCGAGTCTGTGTCTACAGATTTCTTCAGTCACGCAGGCAAGACCTACCTGGTGTACGTTGATCGGCTCTCCGGGTGGCCCGCAGTTGTGCACTGCGCCGGCGACGCCACCGCCCGGACTTTGATCCGGCACCTGCGGGAAATCTTCGCCTCCACCGGTGTTCCCTGTGTGCTACGCAGCGACGGTGGCCCACAGTACACTGCTCATCTCACCAGAGACTTCCTGCGGCGCTGGGGCGTAACACATCACATGTCTACCCCGCACTACCCGCAGTCCAACGGCCACGCTGAGGCGGCCGTCAAACTAGTGAAGAGACTGGTGCAGAAAGTGACCGTAGCGGGGGACCTTGACTGTGATGCGTTCGCTCGTGGGCTGCTAGAGCTTCGCAACACCCCGCGAGCGGACCACCGGTCACCCGCTCAAATCCTCTACGGCCGTCCTCTGCGCTCAGCGGTCCCCATGCACCACCGTGCCTTCGCACCTGAGTGGCAGCGAGCCGCTGACGACTGTGACGCCCGCGCCGACTCACTCCGGCAAGCGGCCCGTGACCGCTATGATCGAGCGGCCATGCCACTGCCCAGCCTGCGCGTTGGGACCCACGTGTCCCTTCAGGACCCCTCGACCGGGTTATGGGACCGGCGAGGCACCGTTGTAGGTGTAGGCCGACGGCGTGACTTCCTAGTGAAGCTCCCCAGTGGCCGCATATATTGGCGCAATCGCCGTTTCCTGCGCCCATTCCGCCCGCTCGTGTCCGAGTACACACCGCCGTGTCCGTCCGCGCCGCCCAGTCAGGCCGCGCCGACCCACCCACCGCGCACTGTTCGTTTTGCGGACGAGTTGACCGACCAAAGGTCACCGCCCCCACAGCCACCGACCAGTCCGGTTCCCCGTCGCAGCGGCAGACGCTCTCACCGCCCCGCTCGCCTCCAAATCGACCCCAGGCTTCCCTCTTACGAGTAGCCTTCACGCACTCGCCGGTACGATGTGTTGTGAAGCATTGTGCATGTTGTGCAGCATTGTGCTGTAGCACGAGCTGTGGCGGCAGGGTGTTGTGAGTCGACACCAACCGTCTGCCGTCGTCGTCGACTCGGAGGGGAGGTGGAAGTGTGTAGTAGTCGTTGGCATAGTCTGGAACCTGACCATGAACTTGGAGGGGAGGTGTTGTGCGTGTGTCGCATGTGCCGAGCGCGGGCCGTGGTTTATGGCACCACGGACGCGCGACCCACTTCCGACTGTGCGCCCTGGCAGGGCCCAGTCGCGTCAGGGCAAGGCCAGAGGCAGCAGCGTGTGTGTCGAGCCGTACACAATATAGAGACCGTGATAGAGCAGTGCATCTCAAGAGACAGTGAGGACTGAGCGTGCACCACCACATGCACCACTGACCGGAAACCCCACATGGCACACGTATACCACAATTATAAGAAACCCCACACGGCACCATTAACCACCACCAACACGAAAAACAACCACAAACAAAAAAACCAACCCCACCCCACCACACCCCCCCCCCCAACCTTATACAAATGTTTTTTACAAACTAAAAAACAAAAAAAAAAAAAAAAAAAAAAAACAAAAAAAAAAAAAAAAAAAAAAAAAAAAAAAAAAAAATAATAAATAAAAAAAAAAAAAAAAATAATAATTATTAAAAAAAAAAAAAAAAATATTGTTGCTTGAATAACTTGATATTCGGTAAATATCCTACGGAATATGCCATTTTATCGTAGCTTTAGCCAGTTCTAGTTCGCTAAACCAAGGGACGAGTGGTCTAGGGATACGCTTCCCGTCTCACAAACGGGAGATTGTGAGTTCGAGTCTCACCTGTCGCTACTCTTCGCCCGCGACCAATCGACGTGAGAGATTGGCGATGCTACATGACTGAACGGTCGACGTGTCGTAAAACCAATAACCACCAACCAGCTCAACCCGCGTAAGTGCTGCGCTCATTGACTTCTATATATATATACATATATCTAGACAAACAGCTCGACTTATTAAAAGTGTCCCGTCGGCGGCGCCGCATATGGGCAAAGCGGCGGCGCTGATAGGCGCTGCGCATTGTGCTGTGGATGTAAAACGGTGATGCTGGGGCGCTCTAGATGGTGAAAATGACTATATCATTTTCAAATTATATGTTCACATATGAAGCTAAAACTTTGCTTGATATATATGCATACATCAGGCAAAAACCTCATCACCAATTCCCCATTAAGCCTGCACCCCGACCTGCGGCGTCCCCACCGTTAATCTCCTTGCAGACAGATACCGAGGGCGCAGGGAACATGTGTCCGCTCATGGCAAGGTGGAACCCACCTTACCAGGAAAAGTGGACCTACAGTGAGGCTCGAGAGCAACCCTTTCTAATTGTTCAACTAAAGGCGTCCCTCCAGATGAAAATATGCCCCTAAGAACCATTGATTGCGCCTCATAATTTTTTAGCCGAAGTCTCCCTCCCAAGACCTTCGAGTGCGCCCCTCTCGACATTTTCAACTGAATACAACCCTGGAGGCTCATCCAGTGGCTCCAGATATGCTCCTTTCATGAAAATCCTGGATTCACGCCTGCCTTTTGGGCTATGACCTTGGAAGAGGTCCCGAGCTGATAGAAGGAACTGCAATTAAAGAGTAAGTCCTGAGCGCACGGATGCTGATTTCTGAAGAAGAAAAAAATATTCGGGCGGGGGGAGGGAGGGCAAAATACATGAAGGAAAATGGCAGGCCATGTCCCCTCGAAAGTACACAAAGCAACACCCCTCCCTGAGCGGCAACCCGTGCCCTGCAAGACGGTCGTGCAGAGTCAGGATGGTCGGCGGATTCAGGATGGTCGGCGGATTCAGGATGGTCGGCGGATTCAGGGACATGTCCCCAGGAATTTGAAAATATATGACTGAATTCATATTCAGGCTTGTGTAATTGTGAACATAAATCAAGGTCAATGAACTAGGTTAATATTCGGTGGCATATGTTGCGCTGGATAATAATCATTTTGTAGGTCCTGCATTCGAAATCATCACCTATTTATCATCCATAACTTGGCGAATCGGTTTTGGTGAGCCATGTCCCCAAGCAGCAGACGTAAGCCCAGTCCCCGCGAGACCACCATTGTGGTTTGTAGCGTATCTAGATCAGATTTTGATATATTTTAGTGAGCATAAATGATCATTAACGATATGAAGGCTGAATGATGCTTGGAAATGTGCTATTCATTTGAAGTTTAGGTCATTAATTTAAGTTGACGTAGATTGACTTGTTTTAGTTTCACAGAATACATAAGGTTAGCCTAAGTCCTGCATCCAATTCCATTGCCCATATTCACCCTGGGTGGAAGAAAGCAGTGGTTTTAACCAACATTCTATCAAGTCTTCCGATGCGGGGTCGGTCCTTGGACCGACCTGACCCACGGTCTATGCTTGAAATAGATTACATCTGAAAATAAACCTGGGAACACCCTGATAATACATAAGCGTAGGGCATGCAATACCCATTGCAGTCAGGGAAGCGTTTGCAATCAACTTGTGAAAAGTTTCCCGACAATTTGACACTTAACCTAACCTGAATGGTCACCTGCCATCCCCAGGTTCAAAACTCGGGTATCAATCACGAGATCTCTTTCAAACCCACACGCACGTTTTTGTTTAGTCTTCCTGGTACATTTCGCTTGGAAGCACCAATGAACGGGGTCACATTCCAACGGAAAATGGAAAAATGCTGCACACTCGCGAGGGTGAAAAATGCACTGCTCTTTGTCAGGATACATCTGCGCTTCAAAGCTGTAGCCTCAAGTGGTGTTGCTATGACCTAAATTTCCACGCACCAGCGTGCGGTACTAACACGCTGGGAGCTTCACACAGGTGCCATGGGTCAGTAGAGCAGGCTATGACTGGCCTGAGCTGGGCTCGGTCTGATGAAGCTGCCTGTCGCCGCCAGCCTACCGGCACCAGCTGGCCGACATACCATCGACTGGCCTGAGCTGGGCTCGGTCTGATGAAGCTGCCTGTCGCCGCCAGCCTATCGGCACCAGCTGGCCGACATACCATCGACTGGCCTGAGCTGGGCTCGGTCTGATGAAGCTGCCTGTCGCCGCCAGCCTACCGGCACCAGCTGGCCGACATACCATCGACTGGCCTGAGCTGGGCTCGGTCTGATGAAGCTGCCTGTCGCCGCCAGCCTACCGGCACCAGCTGGCCGACATACCATCGACTGGCCTGAGCTGGGCTCGGTCTGATGAAGCTGCCTGTCGCCGCCAGCCTACCGGCACCAGCTGGCCGACATACCATCGACTGGCCTGAGCTGGGCTCGGTCTGATGAAGCTGCCTGTCGCCGCCAGCCTACCGACACCAGCTGGCCGACATACCATGCTGGACGGCCGCCCTCGACCGGCACAATGACAGCAAAGTTTGCCATAATTTTGGGGTGGTCGACCGACACGCACCAGTAACACCGGTTCAGAGTCCGGCGGCGTGCACACATCAGGGCTTGGGAGGGTTACGAGACTGAGTACATCCATCAGCCCTCTCCCCTCCGTGGTCCACGTGCAGACCGGCTATATCAGTTCCAGTCCACACATCGGTGCTGGTGCCAGTTCGCGATAACCAACACATCTCCGGAAATTGTGTGCTCATGATGGGTTCCACCACCATTGGGGAAATGGAGAGGTATATATGCTGTATTGATGACGCTAGGTCCATATAATGCAAACACATCAACCAATAACAAACATCTACCATCCTTGTCCAGTGTGCACGTACCGCATGTACACCGTAGAACGGTACTTCCCGGCGTCACATCAAGCTGGGTGCACGCTTCAAACTGGGATTTTCTAAATTCTTCACCAAGCTTTTGCTAAAAGCTGGTGTACACAATGCAAATCCATAGACCATGTACGAATAACAGCTGAACAATGAGGAACGTTGAAGGACACCCATGACGAACATGACGTCCCCATATTCTGTTGACGAACGAAGGGGTTGAATAACAATGAGTACTCTTAGACACAGTGTGATTTATAATCATGAGCTTTTGCATTGCTCACTTGGGATATTAGACCACAAATGATCAGGATGCAGAGAGGTGCAACATGAGTTGAGCATGTGCGCTTTGCTGGGGGAGGAGGGGGGGGTTCAAAATGCATGCAACAGCTGTGCGAGACAGGTCCCTCGCCAGCATGCACGTGTTTTTCAATAGCCAAATCATGAGAACTATTTAAATATATCACATGACTTGACCACTTCACACTTTTCACACGACCACTTCACACTTGCCACTGGCTTTAATGTCGAATCGTCAATGCACAATTATGCCAAAGCAACATCTCTCAGATACTTAGATCTACATCCCATAATCACACTCTTCTTGGTGTTGAATGGCACACATACTTGAATTAAGCGTTCGAGACAGGAACAAAAAGAAATGAGAACTAGATCACTTCGAACCACAATAGTAAATTCCCACCCCGGTTGTGAATCCGCCAATCGAGAAGACTCTCCGAACTCAACTTCCGTCAGGGCGATCCCCAGAGACTGTTCTGACTCTGCTCGTGTCGGCACGTCACTATGCGAACTTTCCTGAATCCGTCCATGTCAAGAATTTATTCAGGAGACTGTCCTGACCCCACCCCTGCCCGGGCGCTACCCTAGAGACCGCGCTGACTCCGCCGGTGCCGGGACCCTCCCCGCTCCGCCGGTGCCGGGACGCTCCCCGACCCCGCCGGTGCCGGGACGTTCCCCGACTCCGCCGGTGCCGGGACGTTCCCCGACTCCGCCGGTGCCGGGACGTTCCCCGACTCCGCCGGTGCCGGGACGTTCCCCGACTCCGCCGGTGCCGGGACGTTCCCCGACTCCGCCGGTGCCGGGACGTTCCCCGACTCCGCCGGTGCCGGGACGTTCCCCGACTCCGCCGGTGCCGGGACGCTCCCCGACTCCGCCGGTGCCGGGACGTTTCCGGGGAGACAGCGTGACGCCGCCTCCACCCGAGCGTAAACACGACCATTGACTGCCGAGCGTCGGATCGACTACGGCTCGACGGCGGCTCCGGCCGGCTCGATGGTGACCGGCTCAGCGGCAGCCCGCGACCGTCGGCGCGACACAAATACCCTGCAGCACAGCGCTGCCGCAGGATCGGACCGTCCGCACTGGGGAGGCATGTCCGCACAGCACCGCCCTGATACACACCTACCCACCGCACAGCACCGCCCTGATACACACCTACCCACCGCACAGCACCGCCCTGATACACACCTACCCACCGCACAGCACCGCCCTGATACATACCTGCCCACCGCACAGCACCGCCCTGATACACACCTACCCACCGCACAGCACCGCCCTGATACATACCTGCCCACCGCACAGCACCGCCCTGATACATACCTGCCCACCGCACAGCACCGCCCTGATACACACCTACCCACCGCACAGCACCGCCCTGATACACACCTACCCACCGCACAGCACCGCCCTGATACACACCTACCCACCGCACAGCACCGCCCTGATACATACCTACCCACCGCACAGCACCGCCCTGATACATACCTACCCACCACACAGCACCGCCCTGATACACACGTACCCACCACACAGCACCGCCCTGATACACACCTACCCACCGCACAGCACCGCCCTGATACACACCTACCCACCGCACAGCACCGCCCTGATACATACCTGCCCACCGCACAGCACCGCCCTGATACACACGTACCCACCGCACAGCACCGCCCTGATACACACCTACCCACCACACAGCACCGCCCTGATACACACCTACCCACCACACAGCACCGCCCTGATACACACCTACCCACCACACAGCACCGCCCTGATACAACAGCACCGCCCTGATACATACCTGCCCACCGCACAGCACCGCCCTGATACACACCTACCCACCGCACAGCACCGCCCTGATACATACCTGCCCACCGCACAGCACCGCCCTGATACATACCTACCCACCACACAGCACCGCCCTGATACACACCTACCCACCACACAGCACCGCCCTGATACACACGTACCCACCGCACAGCACCGCCCTGATACATACCTGCCCACCGCACAGCACCGCCCTGATACATACCTACCCACCACACAGCACGGCCCTGATGCACACCTACCCACCGCACAGCACCGCCCTGATACATACCTACCCACCGCACAGCACCGCCCTGATACATACCTACCCACCGCACAGCACCGCCCTGATACATACCTACCCACCACACAGCACCGCCGTGATACACACCTGCCCGCCGCACAGCACTGCCGTGATACACACCTGTCCACCGCTCAGCATTGTTGTGCTACCTTCCTACTCTCACAGCGCTGCCTTGCTACCTTCCCATCCTCACAGTGCTGCCTTGCTACCTTCCCATCCTCACAGCGCTGCCTTGCTACCTTCCCATCCTCACAGCGCTGCCTTGCTACCTTCCCATCCTCACAGCGCTGCCGTGATACCTTCCTACCCTCACAGCGTGTCCGTGATACCTTACTACCCTCGTAGCGTTGCCGTGAAATCTTGATACCCTCATAGCGCTCGCAGTGATACCTTCTTACCCTTGTAGCGCTGTCGTGACACCGCTGTCGCGATACCTGCCCGTCAGAATAACGCTGCCGTGATACCTGCCGGCCCCATAGCACTGGCGCGACTCGTGCCGTCCGCACAGTGCTGCGTCACTAGGCCAGGTGACGTAGCTTCCGGCGCCGCTCAGCCAGCTCGGCATTATAATTAGATGCATTTTTCAGTTTGGATTACGGCACGTGCTGTTAATTTCACCCTCGCCTGGATGGTGGTCCCGGGAGCTCTCTGGAGCCTCCCTCACGTTTGTCCGGGATGGAGACCGAATGAGCAGATGCAGAGACACGACACCTTCCTCACCTTCGTATGAGTATGTTTTGTGCATTTCGTACAAATTTCAGGCCAAGGTCATCAAATGTCACTGACCTGGGACGGGTCAAGGAAGACAATGCTACAATGGCCATTAGTCAAGTCTTGAACCAAGTCACTTAAATCCGAGAATACAAGGTCCAAGAATGAACCATGCCTGGTAGGTTCCGATACAAACTGGTGTAAGAACAGGTCCTCTTCGAGGCATTTCCTAAACATTTTGCATGATGGGGAGCCAACACCAGCATTTTCATATCCCTTTAGATTAAAGTCACCAAGAATAAGGCACTTCCTCTTAACGTTTCTACTGATTTCCTCACAAATCACCTTGTCAAGCTCCAGTTGCTGAGAATGTGGCAGGGTTCCTGATCGGTAGAAAGCTCCTAGCCTAAGAGTATTGCTGTTGCCTTTTCCCACAGTGACATCAAGCCAAATGGACTCCACGGACACATTTTTATCCCCACCTGCTACTTTTTAGAACTAAATAAGCTATTCATATAGAGCATTACATCATCCCTTTCATTGCTGGGCGTCTATTGCACGAAAACATATTGTATTCCTGGATCTCATAGTCCTGTAAGTTATCTCCAAAATACCCTTCACTGACCCATGCCTCCATAATGCAAACAAAATCTGGTTCCTCCTCAGCAACATAACACTTGAACTCATCAAATTTGGAACGGATACTCTGAGCATTAAACATCATACACTTAACAAATGCTCCATAACCACCTTTGGCTTTTTCATACTGAGGAGTTCTTTTATCACTAGATGAACTATCACTCTGTCCCCTTGAATTGCTGCTGTCCCTATTTGCAGACTTTGAGGTTCTATTGCCTTGGCTGACACTATTGGAATATTCCTGAGTTGGCAATGCAATTTCATCCCTCCCCACCCCATTCCCTAGTTTCCCTGAAGGACATGCTCGTACACTGCCTAACACATGGACCCCCTTCTCAGAGAAGTGCAGGCCATCCCTCTGATAGAGGTCCCACGATGCATAAAACCTGCTCCACTCGTCTACAAATGTAAAACCTAGCTCATGGCAAAGCTTTCCTACCCTGGCGTTATCTGCCAGTGCCCTAGAGCTCCACTCAGGGGAGGCTCTAGCCCTAGGCAAAAATGCTGTTACAATGACTCTATTAGTACCCTTCAGGGTGGCCAGAAGGGCCCTGTACTCCCGCAGAAGCTCCTCACTCCTAGTATGACCTATGTTATTTACCCCTACATGCACTATGACTGTATTAAACTGGTGATCACTGGTGACCTGTGCCACCGCTAAAAACCGTTATCAGCGAATTAAAATTAATGATATAGTCTCAGATGCAGAGTGCATTATAATGGGAGTTCCATAAGGCTCCATACTTGGTCCACTACTCTTCTTTATATACAGTAATGATTTCGGTAATTATTTAGATGGAACATTCTATTTATTTGCTGATGATGCTGCTGTCATAATAAAAGGTACGGATATTGAGGAATTACAAATTAAAGTCAATGCCAATATTTCATGAATGACTGAATTGTTTCAAGCTAATAGATTATCACTGAATGTCAATAAAACAAACTACCAAATTTATTCCAGTATGCCTTGTGCTGACTTGAACATAGTAATAAATTCTCAAATAGTGCATAGGAAACAGCAAATCACATATCTTGGAGTAATAGTTGATGAAAAATTAACATGGAAGTTTCACATAACACATGTTGCTGCAAAAACTAGCAGAAATCAAGGAATAATGGGAGAGCAAAATTCTTTATCACAAGTCGTGAAATGAAATATTTATATAATACTTTGATTCTTCCATATTTCAACTATTGTGCATTAATATGGGGAAACAATTTTCCAACACGAGTAGACAGAATTATTAAAATACAAAAAAAAAACATTACGAATCATAGATAATCAGCACTATTCATATCTTACAAATGAATTATTTGTCAAATATAGCATTTTGCAGTTACCTCATATTGTACAGGAACAGAACATATTACTATTTCACATATTTTTTAATCACTCATTACCAATCACTATAATGGATATGTTCAAATAGTCATCACCAAGTAATTTAAGGCATGTTGATCATTTCCGTGCACGTTTCTCATCGAAAACCTATAGACTTAATTCCATACCATTTATAGCACCAAGAACTTGGAATACTATTATTGGTATACAATTTCCTTCCTGTAATCATACACCTATTAAGAAAGAAGATATAAACCAGTTATCAGAACATATTTTATTGACTTATACATCACAATCTAAATGGTTAGCAAAATTAACAAATTCACACTACAAATGTGCATGGATGTGCATTGATGCATATGAGTGTATATTGATGTATGTGCATGCTAGTATATGTGCATGTATTTATATTTGCATACATGTGTGAGTGCATGTGTTTATGCATGTGAAGTAAGTGAAGGTGTACATGTTTCATGTGTGTGCATATGCAGGTTTGTGTGATAGTGCACATGTATGTACACTTTTCCCCTCATAACACTTTTCACTTTGTGGCCCCAGGAGATCCTTGGCGTTACTAGCTTGCTACCTAGCTGAGGTGCTCCTGGGGCTACTTCTACTGATAACTGGTGGTGGCTCATCTGCAAAAAAAGACAAATAAAAAGATGCAAGTAGTTATAGTGAACTGTACGTATGAAGAGACTGATGACATGTATTGGCATCCTGAGGCATTCCTAAGCTGGCTGTCCTAACTTTTGAATAGTTGGCGATAGGAAAGTCCGATAGCAATCAAGCCTGTAACAGTGCGTGAAGCCAAATAGGACAGGCTGCTGCATACGAAACAGGGGTCGACATTAGGGAAATAAAAAAAGAGAACTCGTGCTTTGGCCATGCGAAAATGATGCGTTTATTTGTTCGTTCCATAATGCGACGGATCAACTAGGTGCTTTCAAATTAATTGTATTCCATAGCTATGTACACCGTTTTAAGCAGCTCAATCAGGAGGATCAACTATGAGATATGTGGCATCCCCCACCACCACCCTGCCTCCACTCCAGCCGAAGGAAAGAGACCGAATTCATCGGTCAGTTTATGATTAGCTGAACGCCAAGCGTGCGTCGGCTGTTCAGCTGAACCCACAACCAAACGGGCTTGACAGCCGTCATACAGGCGTCATATAACAGGCCGGACGGCCGTCATATAGCTGTCATATAGCAGGCTGGACAGCCGTCATATAGCTGTCATATAGCAGGCTGGACAGCCGTCAAATAGCTGTCATATAGCAGGCTGGACAGCCGTCATATAGCTGTCATATAGCATGGTGGACAACCGTCATACAGACGTCTTATAGCTGTCATATATTAGACCGGAAAACCGTCATACAGGCGTCATATAGCAGGCCGGACGGCCGTCATATAGCTGTCATATAGCAGGCTGGACAGCCGTCATAAAGCTGTCATATAGCAGGCCGGACAGCCGTCATACAGGCGTCATATAGCAGGCCGGGCAGCCGTCATATAGGCGTGATATGCCAACAACTATCCCGTAACTATCACGTCCCGTTGGTATCCAACAACTATCACGTGACTGTCACACCGACATGCATATTGAATCCGTCAGGCGTCATCTCCTTGGTATTAGGCCAACTTTCGAATGCTGGTCGAACCCCAGCATACACCAACAAGTGGGCCATAACATGGATTAAAACTCGGTATGGATTTCGAATTGCGCTAGGCTTGAATCAAACTGGATGCAATGTTACCAAGACTATCGAATTTAGATTCCAGAAGCTATATTGCTGCTCTGTTTATTGCAATAAATTATTCTTCTTTCTTAAAATGGTTGGAATTTTGAATACCATTCTGATTGCAAAAGAGTTGATCGGATTTGAATTGGCCTTCACGAATCCCAATTCGATTGAATCAAGGAATTTCATTCCACGATATCTTCTCGCGAAGGTGAATGAACCATGTTCTCGCAGCCAGTCTCCATTGATATAAATACGCTAGCCATTGAGTCCCTGTTACCCTTTGACTCATCACATCGGTGTCTAAGCAGCTGCGAGGGACGAGTCCCCCTGGGTCGCACAGCTGTAAACAAACCACTGCTACTGGCAGACTGAAGCTTCCTTTAGATAACCACAAGAGACGACGAAGTGGGGAGCCCAAGAGGCCTGTGACTCCCCTTAAAATGTTAAGGGGTCTGGCACCCCCTTGCCAAGTAACCCGCGTTGAGAAGGCCCCTTGGGCCTATGGGAAATGCCCTTTGGGTTGCAGGAGACCCGTGGTGGACTACAGGCCTCTTTTCACCCTCCTGGAACTACGAAATGGACCCCGTTTATTACACTAGGCTCCACTAGGATGACAGGGAGCCTTCCTGGAACTACCAGGGGAACTTTGGGATTACTTAAAGTCACCCGTGATGACCTCCTGGGCCTGCAGGGTGGCCCTAGGATTACATCTGGGTCTAGCCCTATCTGGAGCTTCAGGAGGACCTACCGGAACAACAAGAGATATCCTAGTATTGCAAGAGGCTCCCTGGGATTGCAGGGGCTCCTGGAATTGCAGGAGGACCTCTTGGAGTACAGGATGATCCCTATGAGTACAGGAGTCTGAGATTAAAGAAGGCCCCTGGGATTACAAGGGGCCGACTGGAACTTCAGGATCGGTTCGCTGGGTTTACGGCCAGGACTTTTTGGGATTACAAGAGGCCGACTGGAACTACAGGATCAGTTCGCTGGGATTGCAGCTGGGACATTTGTGGATTACATGGACTGGAACTACAACATCGGTCCGCTGGGATTGCAGCTTGGATTTTTTTTTGATTACGGGAAGCTTACTGGTACTACAGGAGCACCTCTGAGATTATTGGCTGCTCAATGGGATTATAGGAGCCTCCACTGGGATTACAAAATTTTCCTCCTCTCTCATGCAGAACTGTGTGGGGGGCACATGGTATTCTTGCCAGGCGCCTTCCACACAATTGGCCGAAGAAACACATGTACGAGGGCTTGGCTACAATTCACAAAATATTGCGCTCCGGTGCTTTGACATGTTTTACAGACCTCTGACATGTTATGACAGGCCTACACACTGTGGGGAAGCCAGCCTCCTTCCGGTGGGGGTGGGGTGGGCCTCAGCAGGCCCGTGGTGGGGAGGATCACCGCGGGAGGGCCCCACTTCCAAATTGGCCTCCCTTACCTGCCGACGTTCCGTCGCCTCTGATAAACACTGAAGGTATATCGTGCCGATGTTCCGTCGTCTCTGATAAACACTGAAGGTATATCGTGCCGACGTTTCACAGGAGGTATATCGTGGCGACGTTTCGCTGTCTCTGATAAAAGGTATATCGTGCTAACATTCCGCCGTCTCTAATAAAAGGTATATCTTGCTGACATTCCGCCGTCTCTGATAAAAGGTATATCGTTCCGACGTTCCGTAGAAGGTATATCGTGCCGACGTTCCGTCGCCTCTGACAAACACTGACGTATATCGTGCTGACGTTCCATCGCATCTGATAAACACTGAAGGCATATCGTGGCGAATTTGCTAGAAAAGTTAATCGAAATTGAAGATTAATTTCTTCACAATGGCAATATAAAGACAAATATCACTGTAGATATTCGTTGATCATATCCGTGATACACAAAACTGAATGAGACATGTGGCATGCTTGTCGTTTATGGCTTCGAAGTTCGTGGCCTATATCATTAAAGCGTACATTATAAACATGCATTTTACAAGCGAATTTTCATTAGTTTTAGACTAAAATGTTATTACTTTTGATAACCCTGCTTTATATTTCAGTTGCGTGGTCAGAGTCTGCTAAATATATAAATATTTGGCTGGCGATGGGACGCACGACAGGAAGTGGCTCGTGTGGCTCACGATCATGACACGCTCTGACGCAGCCCACATTTCATGTCGTGCTCATGGCGAGTATGTCGTACTCTTCGTGATCAGTCATATGACGCATCGCCAGCGTTCGAAATTCCCGGATAATTTGGACGCCTTCTTGAGAAGAGCAGGTGGGCGCGTAGGCCCTCCTTTCAAATTGCGGTCATGGTCGACCGGACGACCTTGACCGATCGTCGCACGGCTTCCCGCCACGTGAGCCAGCATGTCAGCTGGGTGGACAGAATGTCAGTTGGGCGGTTGCGTGCAAGAATGGACTGTGATACTGCTGCTGTTTTCTGGAGCGTACGTCCAAAAGTGCCTAATATTTCCGACCATGCGCATCGTAGGTCACTGGCATCGGCGGTCGAAATTTAGGCCTATTCTGCATCAACACATGGACGAGTTCTCGGAAGTAGAAACCTGTGTGGGCGGTTCCCCTGTCCGACAAGTGGGAGACTTGGTGACAAGTGGGAGACAAGTGTACCTCGGGGTGCAAAGAAGAATGCAATGGAATGTGATTATATGAATACAATTTGCATCTTTTCTGTTTTTTTTCTTTTAATTTTGCAGATAGACCACCACCAATTAGTAGAAAGGAAATGCGACCCTCGGAAATCGGCGGACTGGTAGCAAGCCGGTAACGCCCACATAATTCCCAGGGTCACAAGATGAAAATGTTAGGGGAGTACAGAAATGTTGAAAACGGATTCATATGGAGCTAACTCATGCAGAATAACATAGGTGTGTACCATCCTACCAATATCCTCTAACGCAAAAAAGGACACAAAAACGTCCATTCAAACACATACATTTGTACATTTTCATATCATACCAAATCTGGCAAGGTACAACTTTTAAGCCTACCCTTGTGAATTTTATGAGGTATAATCTGACTTTGCTGTGTCATCAGCAAAATGGTACATATTTACTTCATTGGAAATTCCGGGCAAGTCGTTTATATATATGATGAATAATAATGGTCCCAGAATGGAACCCTGAGGAACACCCATATAAATTAATTCCGGTTCAGATAAAGTCTCATGTAATTTAGTTTCCTGATATCTATTTCTAAGGTATGATTTTAGTATTCTAAGAAGGGGACCTTCAAGTCCAATGCATTCCAATTTTCTGACCAATATCTCTGTGCTAACTGTGTCAAAAGCCTTTTTCAAATCAATATATTAACCACACACAATTTCTTAATTTTTTTTTATAGACTTAGTTATTACATTATCTAAATGCATAATGAGCATGTATGTGCTACGATTTTTTATGAAGCCAAATTGGAAAGGGCTTAGTAAATTATTTTGTTCGAAATATGCTAAATGAATCTCGTTATGCATCGAATCTGGTGCATTCGAGTTCTCGGATGCACCAGAGATCGAATGCATATTACATCGAGCCGTTACATTATCCTAGTTGTGCCCCTGGTTGACGCGATCAAATGAGGCAGCATACCGGACACACCTCTGCGTCCTTTGGTGTATGCTTGGTGTAGAGCATACACGGATTGAGTATCAGTATAGATATCCGGTTGATACGGATACCGGAGCGGAATGGATAGGAACTGGTGAAGATAAACGAATAAAGATTGGATAACATATTAACTCTCCAACTTTCGTTATGAAGAGTGAATTGAACGCACATGATCATGTTTCCTTTGGATTTGCAGCCACAATTTTACATTATACAATGTGATTACCTGATGCCGACATATTTTTGCTTCTGTAAAAGTGTATATGATGCCACTAATTCAAAATTACATTGCCATACTTATTCACATATCCTTAACGACAAGCCCAGGCAAAAGTACCTTAATATTGATTCATTCCACTTTTCTTTTACTTTTCAATCATCATCAAACTTGTTTGTAATCTAGATAACTACAATGACGTATAGTCAATGAGCTTGCAGATATAACATCTGTAATCACATTCAGTAACTCACCTGTCCAACATGTGGCTTCATTTGTACCTACATTGGAGATACCTACTATGCATATCCTATATCTAGATTCATTCTTACCTAGGTAGGTAGATACCCACCTAAGCATATCCTACACGGCGCACCCTATGTTTAATCCCACATATAGCGAATGAAATGGAAATAGGGCGAGAAGCTGATGCCGATACCAGCAAACTAAGCACTTCGTGTAATAAATCACGCTGTAGCATGCTAGCACCCATAGTTCTATATCGATTAGAGGAACCATGATAACTGAAACTTATATTTCACTATATTGCTTTGTAAACAGACGAACTGGTAGCACTTCTACGCTTCCAAAGCTAAATATTTACTTGTCCACTCAGTTTGTTTGAAAATGCTTAATATTCAGCCGGCAGGCCAAAAAGCACAGAAAACCGGCTTGGAGTTCGGTAATATAGCATACAAATAATGTAAAAAATGTAACATAGCGGCATAACGACAAAAATATGCAACACCGCCCGACTATTTCCCGGCTGATGCTGCCACTGTCACTGCCGCCCGGTCCGGCCATTCCCCGGCTGATGTTGCCGCTGTCACTGCCGCCTGGCCTGACCATTCCCCGGCTGATGCTTCCACTGTCACTGCCGCCCGGCCCGGCCATTCCCCGGCTGATGCTGCCGCTGTTACTGCCGCCCGGCCTGGCCATTCCCCGGCTGATGCTTCCACTGTCACTGCCGCCCGGCCCGGCCATTCCCCGGCTGATGCTGCCGCTGTCACTGCCGCCCGGCCTGACCATTTCCTACCATTCCCCGACTGATCCTACCACTGTCACTGCCGCCCGGTCCGGCCATTCCCCGGCTGATGCTGCCACTGTCACTGCCGCCTGGCCCGACCATTCCCCGGCTGATGCTGCTACTGTCACTGCCGCCCGGTCCGGCCATTCCCCGACTGATCCTACCACTGTCACTGCCGCCTGGCCCGACCATTCCCCGGCTGATGTTGCCGCTGTCACTGCCGCCCGGCCCGGCCATTCCCCGACTGATGCTGCCGCTGTTACTGCCGCCTGGCCTGACCATTCCACCGCTGGCGCTGCCGCTGTCACTGCCGCCTAGCCCGACCATTCCCCGGCTGCAATAGCGTTGGCACGGCCTACAGCGGATGCCGGCTACCGTGTCAGACGGGCCAGAGAGCCGCGGCTGCCAACGCTGGCGAGCCGCCCGCCGGCACAGCTCACCGGCCGGCCAGTCGCGCCGGTCCAGAGGCGGGCTCTGCCACACATCCTGACACCACTGCCACCGGTCCAGAGGCGGGCCCGGCTCTGCCACACATCCAAACACCACTGTCACCAGTCCAGAGGCGGGCCCGGCTCTGCCACACATCCAGACACCACTGCCACCGGTCCAGAGGCGGGCCCAGCTCTGCCACACATCCAAACACCACTGCCACCGGTCCAGAGGCGGGCCCAGCTCTGCCACACATCCAAACGCCACAGCCACCGGTCCAGAGGCGGGCCCAGCTCCGCCACACATCCAAACACCACTGCCACCGGTCCAGAGGCGGGCCCAGCTCTGCCACACATCCAAACACCACTGGCACCAGTCCAGAGGCGGGCCCAGCTCTGCCACACATCCAAACGCCACTGCCACCGGTCCAGAGGCGGGCCCGGCTCTGCCACAAATCCAAACGCCACTGTCGCCAGTCACATCCAAACGCCACTGTCACCGATCCAGAGGCGGGCTGGGCTCTGGGAAAGATGCAGAGACCTACCGGATTCAGCCACAGGTTCAGAAGTGGACCGGACAATATCACAGGCTAAGAGAAGAACGGTGTTCTGTCGCAGGCATTGAGGCAGACCGGGCTCACTGGGGCCCGGGAGCGGAAGGGCTCTCTCAGATCCACAGGCGGAACTGGTTCTCTAACAATTTCAGGCAGATGCTGTGCTCTGCCACAGGGGGGGGGTCAGACGTGGACCGGACTATATCACAAACTCAGAGGACAATCCTATGCCATATATCCAGAGGCAGACTATGCTAGGTCACAGGTCCAGAGGCGGACTGTCCTTTGCCACAGATCCAGAGGCGGTCCGGGTTCTCTCACAGATCCAGAGACAGACCAGGCTCTTACAGGTCCAGAGGCGATCTGGGCTTTGTTACAAGTTCAGAAATAATGCAATCTCAATGTTACTTATTCCGAACACAATTAAATTATACATACATACCAGCCCTTGGAAAGTCGTACGGCGTCACGTGTTGAATGGTCGTAAGATCTAACATCTAAGATTTTTGGCGAATTACGGTCAGGTTCGAGAGGTTTGTTCAAGGCAGTTTCAAGAGAAGGTACGTTAGATGTACTGGCATCCACCTCATAATTATAGCGTAAAATTATACTTACAACGTACACGGATATACAGTTGTGGAGATGGATTATACAACAATTTGCCAGTGGAATTCAACTCAGCGATGTTTTGCCCCATTATTTTCACGCAAAACTCCACAAGGTGGGATGCCCAGTCTCCAAGGATGAAAAAGAACTTGAAAGACAACACACAAACGAACGAACAAGCGCAAGGAAAGTAGGTGCCGGTAGATTGGTGTTTGTGGGCGCGCTGACTAGGCTGGTAATTTTGCGCTCATAATGCGTCATCTCATGTTTGGAGCAGTGCAAGCTCACATCTGAATCCCTACGATGGGAGATAGACAACGTCAAAATTTGATTTAGGAAGGAATGCAAAAAGGTCTTCTGATGCGACACTCCAGGAATCATCCACGAGCATTTTTCGCAGTGGTAGATCGACAGTTCGGGGGCCAAGGTATCTGTAGCGTACACGTTCCAGTGCCGGCCAACCAACAAGTGCATGGTGCACTGAGAGTTGGATAGAGCAGCGTGCACACAGACGGCGGCCACATCCCGTGAGCAGGAATTTGTGTCGCTGGCAGATGTCCAATTCTTAGACGACAAAGTGCAACATCCTCTCGTCTCTATGCGCGAAATGAAGACTGCCACGTCCAGAGTAACAGCTTCACTAGTTTATATGTCTGTCACGTCCCGAGTGAGAGCTTCACTAGTTTATGTGACTGCCACGTCTCGAGTAACAGCTTCACTAGTTTATATGTCTGTCACGTCCCGAGTGATGGCTCCACTAGTTTATATGTCTGTCACGTCCCGAGTGACAGCTTCACTAGTTTATATGTCTGCCACGTCCCGAGTGACAGCTTCACTAGTTTATATGTCTGTCACGTCCCGAGTGACAGCTTCACTAGTTTATATGTCTGCCACGTCCCGAGTGACAGCTTCACTAGTTTATATGTCTGTCACGTCCCGAGTGACAGCTTCACTAGTTTATGTGACTGCCACGTCTCGAGTAACAGCTTCACTAGTTTATATGACTGCCACGTCCCAAGTAACAGCTTCACTAGTTTATGTGACTGTGACGTCCCAAATGACAGTCTGCCACGTCCCGAGTGACAGTTTCACTAGTTTATGTGACTGTGACGTCCCAAATGACAGTCTGCCACGTCCCGAGTGACAGTTTCACTAGTTTATGTGACTGTGACGTCCCAAATGACAGTCTGCCACGTCCCAAGTGACAGTTTCACTAGTTTATGTGACTGTGACGTCCCAAATGACAGTCTGCCACGTCCCGAGTAGCTTCATCAGTTTATGTTTGCTAACTTTTATGTTCCAAGTGTATTGCCACCTTTGACGCACAAAGAACAACATTGATGTCCTGGAGGCTCCAGGAGAAGGGCCAGATAAGTCCTGCGACTAGCATATACAGCCCTAATCGGAACAAATTCAGCAACACCATTATCAGCCAGACCTATCTTACTTGAAATGCAGATGCAAATTACACTGGCTTCTCCATCATGGAGAGAGCCAAGGTTTGTTGTAATGCCATGCAAGATGTCAATGTGATTAACCCGCGCCGTCTCGGGTTCCTTTTATTATTAACCCGCGAGGTTACTATCCGCCCACTCCTAAGGGTTTCTGCGGATAGTGAAGGAACGCCGCGCGGCCGAAATTCGACATACCTTTTCCAACATCAGTTTGGCATGTTGTATCAAAGTTTTGAAATCAGGTCATCTAGGGTCAACGAGTTAGTCAAGGTCAAGCGAGTCACCTGCAAAAAAGTTCAACCACCGTCACGCTTGATCGGATAAATATATTTTAATGACATTTTCAGCGTGTATTTACCATTAGGGACGCAATAAAACGTACCTGAGGATTTTTTCCGTGTTTGATTGCTTATTAGTTTTGCATATTTGCACATTAGAGTTAAAATGGAAGATTCTGGCTAAAGTAAGGATTTTTTTTTATGAGAACAAATTGACTTAGAACAACGGCTTTCGCTCAGTTCTACTTATTAGAAAGGAAAACTGACACAAAATTGAAAACGCAAAATTGGGAAATTTCACCAAAAAGTATTATTTTGATTTTTGGGTGCACAAAAATGTTATGGCCATTGTCGATTTCGCCCTCATTTTATGATTCCAAATTATTATTTTTTTAATCTCTAAAAATGAACTCCCCAGAGCCAAAGCATTATGTAAGTCGTGAAAATCTGGGGCCCCTAGTTAATTCACTTTTGAGGGAAAAATTGTGCGGGTGGCGTCTGGCCCTATTCGTCGAGCGCTTTCAGATGACATCTCTTTCGTTTTCGTGCGACGATTAGTTTGGAGATTATACGGGGTTCTTTTCAACCCCCTCCCCCCAGAGACGGTGAGGATAGGATCGAAAAGATGGGGAGGACTAAACGTAGCTTGTATGTCAACGCAGCTTGCTCTATAATTTAGCTCCGTTGCTCCATAACGTAGCTTGCATATCAGCTATTGGGAGAGTTTGGAAAGTCCAAGAGAGGCCATACGTGACTGACATGCACAAGCACATCCTTGATGCCCCCGCTACTTACTCTGATCAGTCGACACGCAACCACATGGTGCCCGTGGTCGGCTCAATGCACGCGTGGGAGACTCGTTACCGCTAATATCGGCCTTTCGAACGTAGCTCGATGAGAGACGAAGTGTGACCTGTGTCCACCGCCTTGGGGACGTAGCTGGGATGCCAAGCTGCGCCATGTGTCTCGACTTAAGCCTGCCTTCGTCCAAGTGATAAAGTGGGCTCGTCAGCCTCAACCAGAGCACCGTCAGATGACCAGGTTCGAGCGTACCTGAAGCGACACGGGGGGAGGCGGTATGCCCAGCATCAAGCGCCTAATTAAGTTGAGATGCATAGCGCAGCTTAGCATCCCAGCTACGCCTCCATAACGACGGACACAGGTCACCCATCACCTCCCATCGCGCGGCTTTCGAAAGGCCGATATTAGCGGCAACGACTCTCCTATACGTGTATTGAGCGTGTATCGACTGATCAGAGTAATAACCCTAATAACCTAAGCAGCACCGTCATAGATAACGCCTCCGTAGTCGATCCGTGAACAAACCAGAGCGTAACACACGTGCGATGAAGCGCTCCTGCTTGCACCATGCGACCAGCGATAGACGACTTTCAAAAGCTGCCGTTCCTGCTCCATGTTCCGTCAACTGCATGATATCTTCCTGAAAAGTATTTCTTCGGTCCAGAAATCTGGCTGACGGTTAAAAAGATACAGGCAGGTACAGGGCGTCCAAAAACCTTAAATACTGGGTCCGCCGACTGGCCTGTGGTGACAGAGGTCAACAGCTGGTGCGTTCCACGACAAATCGGCCTTCGCCCTAAAACACTCACCATCGAAACTTAATCCGCAAAATTTAGATTGGTATCGTTATTTACTTGCAGGGTAGTTTTAGCTTCTGAACACGCATGCGCTAATTTCAGCTCGATTCGACCCGCGGCATTTCAGTTATAGCTCCTGCCATTACTTTTATATGAAACAATACTGGTGACAATTGATATCTCATCGATAAATGACGGGAAATGCTACATATTATATATACATGCTACAGAGTGGAGAGGACACAGGAAAACACTTCTCAATAAATATAAAGTTTTGTTGCGTTTGACATCGTGCTATCGTGACCTTGGGACCGCATGATTGCACGTGATGAATCGAATCGACGAATCGACCTTGGGACCGCATCGAATTTTTATTTGAGGAAAAAATATAAACGGACATGATCTTGCTGCCAAAAATTGAATAAATGCATTTCCCTTATAACTATCCGATATAACCGTCCATTATTCATGACTTTTTGCGATGTTACGTTCTCCGAGAAAGACGGATTGCGTGTAAGCTTCTTGTTATCTAAAAACTCGTAAGATTTTCGTAAGACAACGGGGTTTAAACCAGGCGATAGCGGAATGTTGTCTCCCACAAGATCCAGGGTCACAGCTTACTGACAGGTCACACTAGGCTTACTTACGCTCAGCGACGTAGTTGCACTTTGGAACAGCTGGCATGTATTTAATGCCATGAAACATGGAAACAACGCAGTTTGACCTCACGAGGTCAGGTTTTTTTTACAGCACAATGGTATCTGCCGCGGTATATATGTTCTTATAACAAGCGTGACGATCTCATGTCTGCTTATTCCATCTGCCGCCGTAAATAGATTCCTATAGCAAGCATGAAGATCTAGTGTCTGCCGACCTCTGCCGTGCACTTGCGATAAATCAGGAAGTCACACAATCAAGGTTATAACTTCATCTTGGATAGCACAGGACATAACACGGCAATGGTGCACACATTCATTCCAAAGTTGATTCTCGTGGTTCATGGTTATGCGTTTGGCTTGCAAAAAAGTATGCCACTTCAGTGGTAGCTACGTTGCTCAGTATAATGAGCATAACTTTGCAATCCTCCGGTAACACCGGTAGGATTTTGGTGCTTCATACGCGAAGAACTTCTTTGCTACTTAACATTGCCAAAGGCATGTGATGGCATTGCTGGTACGGCACAGAGAGCCACATATCATGAAAACCTGAAGTAACGACGAACCAGATGACGGACCTACGACGAACCAGATGCTGACGGACCTAAGACGAACCAGATGCTGACGGACCAACGACGAACCAGATGCTGACGGACCAACAACGAACCAGATGCTGACGGACCTACGACAAACCAGATGCTGACTGACCAACGACGAACCAGATGCTGACGAACCTACGACAAACCAGATGCTGACAGCTAAGGTGATGTCTAAGTGCTGACTAAGAGTAACATTCATGTCATGCCTGTTACGGAGGAAGAACCTAAAGAGACAGTAATAACATTGTTCAGCAGTAGAACAGTCACTCTCGAAGGCACGCAGCAGTTTGATGTTGTTTCAGCTTCAGCCGGACAGCAGTGGCGGTACGCGAGCTGTCCTCGGACCAAGGGCGAGTGATTAAGGAATCCAGGCAAAGACGGTGTGACGGCATGGTAGTACTGCGACCGCGATGTTTGCGTTCAGATTTAAGTTCAAGTTCTATCACGATGGCAACATTTTCATAGCGGCAGCAACACAAAAGTCAGTGAGACTGGCTATTGGTTTTACGACGCATCGACGGTTGAGTCATGCAGCGTCGCCAATCTCTCACGCCGATTGGTCGCGGGCGAAGAGTAGCGACAGGCGAGACTTGAACCCACGACCTTTCGACTGTGAGACGGGCAACTTACCCCTAGACTACTCGTCCCCAAGTCAGTGAGACTGAAGTAATATGATTGAGTCATATGAAATGCTTAGTACTTGTAGCATAAACTCGCACCTACTTCTGTCCATGCGCTGTTTCATCATTCTTAGTTTTTAAGTTGTTTCTATTAAGTCTACATCTCTACTATTGTGCAGTGCAGCGAACTGGCCCACGTGCAGGATGTCCCAAAAACGTGAGCAATAAAGACACAGAAAGCTGTGAATATGATGCTTTCTCTCGCTCTACACTCCACGTATACCGTACTCTCATGTACTCTCACGTATCGTGCGCACTCTAACGCTACTCTCTATGCATGCCATGACAGAAAAAGAATGTGTTTGTATGCGATAGGTATTCAACTGCACGTCTATTCAAATGCTCGCCAGCAGGTGGAACGGCATAGTGGTAGCGAGTCCAGCATGATGACACATGGTAAGAGTCATGTTTAATGGCGTTCAATGCATGCTGTAGGTGACTGTGAGATGTTTTGAAGTAAAATTACGTCGTTACACGGAGATAAGCCACGACAATACCGGCGATCACCATTGTTAAGGAGAATATTAGAGTTTCATTGAAGAGTTACACGCATTTTCGCATATAAAAACAATTTCCTGGTTTCTATTTCGTTGCTCAATCCCACATAGCTTTCGAACAACAGATAACATAGATGAAATCCGCCCACCAGAAAAGCACAAAATAACCAAGATCCATGACGAACGGACTAGCATGTTGGATATTTATCAGCAAGACGCATATTTGGTAGTTAAATCATGGCAATGTTTCTTTTCGCCATCAAACATATAAATTTAGATAAGCGGACGATGCGATAAATATTGATATTTTACATCTTCTTTAGTCCTCTGCCGTGTGAAAATGCAAAATATGTCACATTTTCTGTTACTGATCGATGATATCAATTGGAAATGCCACCGATATTGATTAACCCAAAGAACGGAACTGATATAACTCAATAACCGTTAGTTTTGCTGAGCCAAAAACTTCTTCCAGCATGTGCAGAGCCTCCGACTATACCGCATGAAAAGTCTGGTACCACATTTTGAATTTTAACGTTGCATTGCTGTTATAATTTGCTTCATAAAGCAGTGCACACTTAGCCAATTTGCTGGATCCCTGAGCCCTGCAACTGCAGATCTTAATCTCAGGGGAAAGGGAACTTGATCCCCACAGATTCGCCGACTCTGTATGGATGGCTAGGAAAAACAGAACAAAACGAATTCACTGGGAACGTGAAGAGGCAAAATGACCTCAAGAAAATTCATAATCAATGGTAATCAGGGGCACCACTGGTGCTAGACGGTCCCCCTATGGAAAGATAGGGAAAGGTGGCTCCGCTCCGGCCGGGAAAGGCTAGCTGGCCTACGCCGCATTCCCCATCGCAACACATTTTCCGTCAAGGTGCACTTTACGGAGGAAAGAGCGCTCTTGTAGACGAAAAGGCACCCCTTCAGTATATCAGTGCTGAACCTCAATCCTCCCCTTCGCTCTGAAATAGTTTTCCCGCCGAAGGCACCGCCCTAGGAGGCATGTGTCCCCTCGTCCTAGAAGAATTAATTGATCTGTCCCTAATGTTAATGCAATACCATTGGCTGTCACCATAACTGAGGTCAATGTTCTGACGGCTGCCACCTACGCCCGTGGGCAAGTAGGAAGTTTTTTTTTTAATTTCTGCACACCAAACGAATATTCCGACTGTGCTGGGCAGAGCACACTGTCCGATACCAGTCATGCTCTGTTCTAGTTGGCCGACATCCCCGACAACTGCGCGGCACCATACTGCCACTGGGCACCATACGTCCACTGGGCACCATACGGCCACTGGACACCGTACGGCAACTGGGCACCATACGGCCACTGGGCACCATACGGCCACTGGGCATCATACGGCCACTGGGCACCAGCCGGCCACTGGGCATCATACGGCCACTGGGCATCATACGGCCACTGGGCACCATACGGCCACTGGGCACCATACGGCCACTGGGCACTATACGTCCACTGGACACCGTACGGCCACTGGGCACCATACGGCCACTGGGCACCATACGGCCACTGGGCACCATACGGCCACTGGGCACCATACTGCCACTGGGCACCATACGGCCACTGGGCACCATACGGCCACTGGACACCATACGGCCACTGGGCACCATACGGCCACTGGGCACCATACTGCCACTGGGCACCATACGGCCACTGGGCACCATACGGCCACTGGGCACCATACGGCCACTGGGCACCATACGGCCACTGGGCACCATACGGCCACTGGGCACCATACGGCCACTGGGCACCATACTGCCACTGGGCACCATACGGCCACTGGGCACCATACGGCCAATAGGCCGGCGTGCCGCAGCAACTGTCAGCGCCGTTTACGCTTGCCCCGTCCGCAAATGCGATTTGGCTGTATGTGCGGCAGCATTGGGGAGGGTGGGACGGTCAGTGTTGGTTGTCGATGGGTGCGGTGGTCAGTGTTAGGTGTCGATGGGTGGTGCGGTCAGTGTTGGGTATCGATGGGTGCGGCGGTCAGTGTTGGGTGTTGATGGGTGGTGAGGTCAGTGTTGGATGTCGATGGGTGGTGCGGTCAGTGTTGGACGTCGATGGGTGGTGCGGTCAGTGTTGGGTCCCGATTGGTGGTTCGGTCAGTGTTGGGTGTTGATGGGTGAGGCGGTCAGCCAAGACCACCAATCAGAGCATCGTTGTGTTCGTAATTTTTCGAGTTTCAGGCTACGCTGTCGAAGGTCGTGACGTGCCAGATACCGACGACGAAGACGTGCAGACAAATTCCAACCCCACTTCTCGTTCGGTGACGCCGCTGCCAGATCTTACAGTGTGAGTCTACAAGCTCCGGGGTCATGACCGGGCACTGCCGCCAGCCCCGGCTGTAGTGGCTGCTGTGACAGTGAAGTATGCTGTAGCTGCGATAGCAAAGCACGTCGCCTGCTTTGACCGTGGTGCTCGCTGTGCCCCAGCTGCCGGGCGTGTCTGTGGCGGACATTGGGTGCTCGCTGTGACCCAGCTGCCGGCCGTGTCTGTGGCGGACATTGGGTGCTCGCTCTGACCCAGCTGCCGGCCGTGTCTGTGGCGGACATTGGGTGCTCGCTCTGACCCAGCTGCCGGGCGTGTCTGTGGCGGACATTGGGTGCTCGCTGTGACCCAGCTGCCGGCTGTGTCTGTGGCGGACATTGGGTGCTCGCTGTGACCCAGCTGCCGGCCGTGTCTGTGACGGACATTGGGTGCTCGCTGTGACCCAGCTGCCGGCCGTGTCTGTGACGGACATTGGGTGCTCGCTGTGACCCAGCTGCCGGCCGTGTCTGTGACGGACATTAGGATCCTGCTGTGACCCAGCTGCCGGCCGTGTCTGTGGCGGTCATTGGGTGCTCGCTGTGACCCAGCCGCCGGCCGTGCATGTGGCGGACATTGGGTGCTCGCTGTGACCCAGCCGCCGGCCGTGTCTGTGGCGGACATTGGGTGCTCGCTGTGACCCAGCTGCCGGCCGTGTCTGTGGCGGACATTAGGATCCTGCTGTGACCCAGCCGCCGGCCGTGTCTGTGACGGACATTAAGGGCCTGCTCGGACCGTGGTGCTCGCTGCCATCTGGCGTGCCTGTAGCGGACATTGAGAGCCTGATTTAACCGTGGTGCACGCTGTGCACAGCCGTGCCTGTGGCGGCTGCCGCAGTCCCCGGGACCTTCTCCCAGTGGGAGATGCCGTGTCTGTGGCGGCTGCCGCAGTCCCCGGGACCTTCTCCCAGTGGGAGGTGCCGTGTCTGTGGCGGCTGCCGCAGTCCCCGGGACCCGCTCCAGGTCGGCGACCTTCTCCCAGTGGGAGGTGCCGTGTCTGTGGCGGCTGCCGCAGTCCCCGGGATCCGCTCCAGGTCGGCGACCTTCTCCCAGTGGGAGGTGCCGTGTCTGTGGCGGCTGCCGCAGTCCCCGGGCTCCGCTCCAGGTCGGCGACCTTCTCCTAGTGGGAGGTGTCGTGTCTGTGGCGGCTGCCGCAGTCCCCGGGACCCCGCTCCAGGTCGGCGACCTTCTCCCAGTGGGAGGTGCCGTGTCTGTGGCGGCTGCCGCAGTCCCCGGGACCCGCTCCAGGTCGGCGACCTTCTCCCAGTGGGAGGTACTGTGTCTGTGGCGGCTGCCGCAGTCCCCGGGACCCGCTCCAGGTCGGCGACCTTCTCCCAGCAGTGGGAGGTGCCGTGTCTGTGGCGGCTGCCGCAGTCCCCGGGACCCGCTCCAGGTCGGCGACCTTCTCCCAGCAGTGGGAGGTGCCGTGTCTGTGGCGGCTGCCGCAGTCCCCGGGACCTTCTCCCAGTGGGAGGTACTGTGTCTGTGGCGGCTGCCGCAGTCCCGGGACCCGCTCCAGGTCGGCGACCTTCTCCCAGCAGTGGGAGGTGCCGTGTCTGTGGCGGCTGCCGCAGTCCCCGGGACCCGCTCCAGGTCGGCGACCTTCTCCCAGCGGGAGGTATTGTGTCTGTGGCGGCTGCCGCAGTCCCCGGGACCCGCTCCAGGTCGGCGACCTTCTCCCACCGGGAGGTATTGTGTCTGTGGCGGCTGCCGCAGTCCCCGGGACCCGCTCCAGGTCGGCGCGGTACCACAGCTCCGAGCACACCGTCACCTCTGAAATCCGCCGCTCAAGGATAGGGACACGTTGCCGGGGCCCAAGTGGGCCGCTACACCTCCCCACTGAGAGACACACAAAACACTGTCGCCAAGCGTAGCGGGGTGGCGCGCAGCCGCCGGCAGAGGCACACATCCAGATTGCACGAGCTGGTCTCCGGAACGACTATCATCTAATCTGAGTGAGACCAGTGAGCCGTGTTGGCCGCCGGCTCGACGGCGGCTCGAGCCAGCCAGCAGCCGCCACAGTTGGCGACGCAGCCAAGGTCGTCGGCACTGCCGCAGATACCGTCTCCTGGCGTACAGAGCGGCGGGTACCGCCTCCTGGCGTACAGAGCGGCGGGTACCGCCTCCTGGCATACAGAGCGGCGGGTACCGCCTCCTGGCGTACAGAGCGGCGGGTACCGCCTCCTGGCGTACAGAGCGGCGGGTACCGCCTCCTGGCATACAGAGCGGCGGGTACCGCCTCCTGGCGTACAGAGCGGCGGGTACCGCCTCCTGGCGTACAGAGCGGCGGGTACCGCCTCCTGGCGTACACTGCGGCGGGTACCGCCTCCTGGCGTACACTGCGGCGGGTACCGCCTCCTGGCGTACAGAGCGGCGGGTACCGCCTCCTGGCGTACAGAGCGGCGGATACCGTCTACTGTCGTACACTGCGGCGGGTACCGCCTCCTGGCGTACAGAGCGGCGGGTACCGCCTCCTGGCGTACAGAGCGGCGGATACCGTCTACTGTCGTACACTGCGGCGGGTACCGCCTCCTGGCGTACAGAGCGGTGGGTACCGCCTCCTGGCGTACAGAGCGGCGGGTACCGCCTCCTGGCGTACAGAGCGGCGGATACCGTCTACTGTCGTACACTGCGGCGGGTACCGCCTCCTGGCGTACAGAGCGGCGGGTACCGCCTCCTGGCGTACAGAGCGGCGGATACCGTCTACTGTCGTACACTGCGGCGGGTACCGCCTCCTGGCGTACAGAGCGGCGGGTACCGCCTCCTGGCGTACAGAGCGGCGGGTACCGCCTCCTGGCGTACAGAGCGGCGGGTACCGCCTCCTGGCGTACAGAGCGGCGGGTACCGCCTCCTGGCGTACAGAGCGGCGGGTACCGCCTCCTGGCGTACAGAGCGGCGGGTACCGCCTTCTGGCGTACAGAGCGGCGGGTACCGCCTCCTGGCGTATACTGCGGCGGATATCGCCTCCTGGCGTACACTGCGGCGGGTACCGCCTCCTGGCGTACAGAGCGGCGGGTACCGCCTCCTGGCGTACAGAGCGGCGGGTACCGCCTCCTGGCGTACAGAGCGGCGGGTGCCGCCTCCTGGCGTACAGAGCGGCGGGTACCGCCTCCTGGCGTACAGAGCGGCGGGTACCGCCTCCTGGCGTACAGAGCGGCGGGTACCGCCTCCTGGCGTACAGAGCGGCGGGTACCGCCTCCTGGCGTACAGAGCGGCGGGTACCGCCTCCTGGCGTACAGAGCGGCGGGTACCGCCCTCCTGGCGTACAGAGCGGCGGGTACCGCCTCCTGGCGTACAGAGCGGCGGGTACCGCCTCCTGGCGTACAGAGCGGCGGGTACCGCCTCCTGGCGTACAGAGCGGCGGGTACCGCCTCCTGGCGTACAGAGCGGCGGGTACCGCCTCCTGGCGTACAGAGCGGCGGGTACCGCCTCCTGGCGTACAGAGCGGCGGGTACCGCCTCCTGGCGTACAGAGCGGCGGGTACCGCCTCCTGGCGTACACTGCGGCGGGTACCGCCTCCTGGCGTACAGAGCGGCGGGTACCGCCTCCTGGCGTACAGAGCGGCGGGTACCGCCTCCTGGCGTACAGAGCGGCGGGTACCGCCTCCTGGCGTACAGAGCGGCGGGTACCGCCTCCTGGCGTACAGAGCGGCGGGTACCGCCTCCTGGCGTACAGAGCGGCGGGTACCGCCTCCTGGCGTACAGAGCGGCGGGTACCGCCTCCTGGCGTACAGAGCGGCGGGTACCGCCTCCTGGCGTACTGAGCGGTGGGTACCGCCTCCTGGCGTACAGAGCGGCGGGTACCGCCTCCTGGCGTACAGAGCGGCGGGTACCGCCTCCTGGCGTACTGAGCGGTGGGTACCGCCTCCTGGCGTACAGAGCGGCGGGTACCGCTTCCTGGCGTACAGAGCGGCGGGTACCGCTTCCTGGCGTACAGAGCAACATATACCGCCTCCTGGCGTACAGAGCGGCGGGTACCGCCTCCTGGCGTACAGAGCGGCGGGTACCGCTTCCTGGCGTACAGAGCGGTGGGTACCGCCTCCTGGCGTACAGAGCGGCGGATACCGCCTCCTGGCATACAGAGCGGCGGGTACCGCTTCCTGGCGTACAGAGCGGTGGGTACCGCCTCCTGGCGTACAGAGCGGCGGATACCGCCTCCTGGCGTACAGAGCGGCGGGTACCGCCTCCTGGCGTACAGAGCGGCGGGTACCGCCTCCTGGCGTACAGAGCGGCGGGTACCGCTTCCTGGCGTACAGAGCAACATATACCGCCTCCTGGCGTACAGAGCGGCGGATACCGCCTCCTGGCATACAGAGCGGCGGGTACCGCTTCCTGGCGTACAGAGCGGTGGGTACCGCTTCCTGGCATACAGAGCAACATATACCGCTTCCTGGCGTACAGAGCGGTGGGTACCGCTTCCTGGCGTACAGAGCGGTGGGTACCGCCTCCTGGCGTACAGAGCGGCGGATACCGCCTCCTGGCGTACAGAGCGGCGGGTACCGCCTGCTGGCGTACAGAGCGGTGGGTACCGCCTGCTGGAATACAGAGCGGTGGGTACCGCCTCCTGGCATACAGAACGGTGGGTACCGCCTCCTAGCGTACAGAGCGGCGGGTACCGCCTCCTGGCGTACAGAGCGGCGGGTACCGTCTCCTGGCGTACACTGCGGCGGATACCGTCTCCTGGCGTACAGAGCGGCGGGTACCGCCTCCTGGCGTACACTGCGGCGGATACCGTCTCCTGGCGTACAGAGCGACATATACCGCCTGCTGGCGTACAGAGCGGCGGGTACCGCCTGCTGGCATACAGAGCGGCGGGTACCGCCTCCTGGCGTACACTGCGGCGGGTACCGCCTCCTGGCATACAGAGCGGCGGGTACCGCCTCCTGGCGTACAGAGCGGCGGGTACCGCCTCCTGGCGTACAGAGCGGCGGGTACCGCCTGCTGGTCTGGGGACAGTGTTAGACTGGGAGTGGGAAGTGCTGGTGCCAATTAGCAACGTTTGAAAATAAATGACTAAATGGAAAACTATGCGTAGCAGCAGCACGTTCTGCACATGCTTTTATCAGCAGGCCGATCTGTACCTTTTATGATTCTAAGTCTTCATACTCCGCCGGCTGGCTAGAAGCAAATGGCTGATGCAATTGCTATTTGGGCGTTTTTTTTTTTTGTGTGTGTGTGTGTTGTATAATTGGGACAATTGTCTTCCGTCCGTCCCATCGTCTTCCGTAGACTTTTCCAGGACACAGAGAATACGGCGCAAGGCCGTTCAAAGTTGGAATACCTGATGTTAGGCCACTTTCGAAAGGTCAATGACTTTTCTAAGGTAAAATGAAGCCAAAATAGCTACCTTGGGCGACTAGTTGTGCCTTAAACTACTCCAGAGCCCAATATTTACACGAAGCATGATTCATACGATCATTCTGACTTCATTTCGATATAAAACTGCCGTTTCAACTTGCAAAGCTTAGCTCAAAGTGAAACGATACACTACCTTCTCAAAGAGCAAGCGTCGCCAAAACTCAACAAAAGCGTTGTAGTACGACCAAATGAAATGCAGTCTACCTATCTTGTGTAGTTCGCCTCTCCAGAGACAAACATTTACGCAATTATTGCCAGACGGTAAGCGAATTGCCCTACGTTGCATGGTAATGCCAATGTCAGCCGAGATTACTAACTTGGACGGAAGAGTAGCTTCAGTGTGTATCTGTGTATACACCACTTGGCTTTGTGTTGACTGGCCGGATAGCTCCAGCTCCCCACACATACCCACACTAGAAACGAGCAACGACCAAATGAAACATGTCACAGATGGCTACGCTGTTCGGCCCATGTTTGCAGCAGTGTTAACAAATATAACGACTCGTGATTATGCACGGTACTGACCTAATTTCCGCACTAGTAGAGTTATGTACTGTAGCACCGTGCTTTGGAACTGCACAGCAGGGGGAAAAGTTGCACGTTTTATGCAAATTGTTCTCACCGCCAGCAGCAAGGTTTAATCTGATCCAGTTAGTAGCTACCCACGCGGAAATAACTCGGGAAGTCATTCCTGTGCCGTGGCGTCGTACTTGCCTAGCCGTATCTGGCATCCACGCCAATGACCTAAGGAGCTTCGGTGACAAACTGAGCCGCTCTCTTAACTGCCTGCGTGTGTGTAGGGTACGCCGGGATGTTGAGAAGAGAACGGATGAGTTATCTGACATGATCGTCTGACATGGTGAAGGTTACCGGAGGCTCGGAGATCGTCCCACTCTCGCAGTCGGTGATCTCTGTGCAGTCCGCTGGCTCCCTCTGCACGCCAGAGAGAAGGGACAGGCCGACCTGGCCCGGTGTTTAGACCCGGAGGCGAGGAAGCCGCTCTCGCGAGTTCCCCTGCTCTCGACCGACAACACTGCAATAATGCCTCAGTGAGCCCAATAGCCATTGCGCTGTTCTGGGCCGACCATCTCTGCCGGACTCGGAGGGAGCTTTGTCAGGAGCAGAGCGTTTTTCCGCGGGTAGTTCGCGCCGCTCCGTTCCGCTTGATATGCCGCCACATCGTCGAGTGGTGTTCAGCAGTGAATGGCGTCAGGAGCGCCAGTTCCTTCGGCGGCAGCGTGCCCGATACGGCCAGCAGCAGGTCACGGCAGGCCACAGTTTCCTCCAGCGAGTGCGGTTCGCTGCCCAATCCGTTTACTTGCCACTCTTGCTGGGACACGGCCAGACTGCAGTTCTTTTGCCAGCTGATACAACAGCATCTAGTCATGGCTGGGCTGTGCCAGTACGTCACCGCCAATCACCTTAACCTTGCCTGGCACAGCAGTGAAATCTGCCACTGGCGCAGTTCCAACAGCACCGGCTGCCGTCTTGCCAATGGGCCCAATGCAGGACTGGACTTGCCATGCTGACATCCAGCTTAACGATTACTTCACGCAGGTTTAGCTCACTTGCATTGAGTTTACATATGAACCAGTGCACTGGCCGCCGGCTCGACAGTTCAAACAGCCGGCATATCTCGCCGTGTGCGCAGGTGTTGACATTGATCATCTCACTCGATACGACCCACAGCTACAACAGTGCGCCGGCGGCGCGGCCAGGCTGACGCATGAAGTGTGTCGCATATAAGCCTCCTGGTCCTTATAACACTACCACATGGTCTTTCACCGTTTTGGAGAGCGATTCACCGAGTGTTATGTCCCTCCTTCAGTTGAAGTACAGTCATGCCGGCACGACAGTGTGAAACTGAGCGTGCCTGATTGCATTTACTACGACAGGGTGAACAGTATTTACATTATGTACGACAGTGTGAATCTGATTTCCTACATCTACTTTTCAGGAACAATGTCCTTAACCCGTTCCGTCTCGGGGGGGGGGGGGCTTTAACCGCCCCTTCTCAGGTTTCTCGCGGATAGTGGATGAACAGCGCGCGGCAGCGCGCCAAGATTTGGCATACCTTTTCCCCACATCAATTTGGCATGCTGTTTCAAAATTTTGAAGTCAGATCATCTAGGGTGAACGAGTTATTCAGGGTCAAGTGAGGTCATCTCCAAAAAAGTTAAACCAGTCGTCACGCTTTAACGGATACAGATATTTTAATGAAACTTCCAGCGTTTGCTTATCTTTAGGGATGCAACAAAACGTACGAGTGGAAATTTTCTTCTTTTTTTAGTTCTTAACTATATAAAATTTTTGCATATCTGCCAATTGCAGTTCAAATAGAAGATTTTGGCTAAAGCAAGCATTTTTTATTATTTTTTATTAGGGCAGGTTGACTTCCAACAACGTTTCTCGGTCTGCTCTATCCAATGGAAAAGGAAAATAAAAGAAAACTTGAAAACTCAAAATTTTGAAGTTTAAAAAAACATTTTTTTTTTTTTTTTGTGGGGGGGGCACAAAATTGTATAGCCCTGATCGATTTCGCTCTCCTTTTCTCATCCCAAATCAATTTTGTTTTCACATATCCCTATAATGAACTCCCCAGAGCCAAAAACATAATGTAAGTCGTGAAAAGTCGTGAAAATCTAGCCCTCTGGTGACGTCACTTTTGGGGGGAAACTGTTTTGGGGTGGATCCTGACCCTACTCGTCGAGCGCTTTCCGATGACATGTCTTTTGCTTCCGTGCGACGCTTAGTTTGTATTTTAGAGGGTGTTACTATCCGCCCCCGCCCCCCGAGACGGGGTGTGAGGACCTCGGAGCGAAGAGACGGCGCGGGTTAAGCAAACCTTGAGTGGTGGTGGCAGTAATTAATTGAATGTTCTTATGTTGTTGGACCCTTGGTTCCCATTGATTTACCCTATGGATACTTATGTCCCAAGGTTTATTTTGCTATGAATTCATTCTCTGATTAAGATTTTATGTTCGGCACGTTCCTGGTAACAGCAAAATCTCTTAATATCAAGGAATTTAGTGTCCAGACGAAAACGGTGCGACAGCCGGTTGTCCGGCAAGCAGTCTGACCATGAAACACGCATTTTGTTGTATTGTAGAAAATGCAATGTCAAGCCTGGATAATGAATAATATTGAGTTTGGAATTGCAGATCTAGTAGTAGAATGACGAACATCTTGGGTGTGTGTGTGTGTGTAGGTGTATGGTGGCAGGTGGCAGGTGGCGTCTTGCTCCAGTATAGCGATGCTATTGCGGCGTCTTCTGCGTGACCAGCGATCCTAATCGAAGAGGCGTGCGAAGTCAAATATACGTATGTAAATATACGTACGTATGCGCAAAAGTACGTATGTGCAAAAGTACGTATGCGAAAAAGTACGTATGCGCAAATATATATATGCGCAAAAGTACGCATGCGCAAATATACGTAAGCGCAAAATTGCGTTTGCGCAATTGTAAATAAGCGCAAAAGTACGTGTGCACAAAAGTAGGTAAGCGCAAATGTACGAATGCGCAAAGGTAGGCAAGCGTAAAAGTACGTAAGTGTAGATGTACGCAAGCGCAAAAGTACATATGCGTAATTGTACGTAAGCGCAAATTCACGTAAGAGCAAAATACGTAATTATAAAAGAATGCAAGAACAAATATACGTATGACCTGATACACATGCATTTAGGCATACATGCCTTTGCGCTTAGGTACATTTGGTTCGGTGCATATGTCATACGTACATTTGCGCTTAGATAAGGCGGCGCAAATGACCTTTATGGTCTGGCACTCCTAAAAAAGCACCCGCACATTTTCTCACGTACGCCATACGTGCAATTGCTTTACGTAACTTTGTACTTTCGCACATCTGCGATTACGTACATCTGCCATACGTATTTATGCGCATACGTAAATGTGCACAGGTGCATTTTCTTACGTACACCTGTCATAAGTACGTTTGTCCTTGCGTGCATTTTTCATAGAATCTCCTCACTTACGAATGTGCTGCTGGCAAATTGATATGACGAGGATGGACTGGCGTGGCGCCATGCCGCCGTCAAGCCAGCTGGAGGTCAAAGGTTGGTAACTCCGGCCCGATTCAAGTGCACTGCTCTGGGCGCTACAGCGCTACAAATCCGACCGGTGGCATTTGTGTAATAGGCCTCTCGTCACATCAGCTACACCTGTGGCATTTGCTCAACAAGAAACAAACGGGTGCAGGACGACTAATGTGGCGACTCGCCTCCACACAAGTGCATGACAGCGGCCGACATTCCCCCCTCCCCCCTGCCGCACCGGTCCACTGTCGCCGCAAACAGAGCGGGGTCACACGTGAGGTCTGGCCACACAGAGCGGGGTCACACGTGAGCCCTGGCCACACAGAGCTGTGTCTCACGTGAGGTCTGACCACACAGAGCGGGGTCACACGTGAGCCACAGAGCGGTGTCTCACGTGAGGTCTGACCACACAGAGCGGTGTCTCACGTGAGGTCTGACCACACAGAGCGGTGTCACACGTGAGCGCTGGCCACCATCCAGGGGTGACTGACCTGAGTCGGCGTACGTCTCGGAGCCGTATCCGTCCTGCAGGCCGTTGGCCCAGGTGCCCTCGTACTTGGCGACTGACGTGGTCGACTGACGGACGCCGTAGCGGCCCTTGAAGCCCTGCGTCCACTCGCCACGGTAGAGCCAGCGGCCGCGCGTCTCCACGCCCAGGCCGTGCCGCCGGCCATTTTGCCAGTGGCCCTCGTACGTGCTGCCGCTGTAACAGGCCGCCGGGTCAGGTCACAGGTCACAGGTCACAGGCCACGTCAGGTCAGCGGCTGCGCGTCTCCACGCCCAGGCCGTGCCGCCGGCCGTTCTGCCAGAGGCCCTCGCTCGTCCTGCCGCTGCAATCGGCCGCCGGGTCAGGCCACATGTCAGGTCAGGTCAGGTCAAGTCAGCGGCCGCAGCTCACCAGCGTGGCGTCTCGTGAGGTGCGTGCTGAGCTTGGTCACCCTGGCTGATCATACTGCCTAGCTGACTTGAGCCTAGCCAAGCTCTACTGAATGCTGTGAAACCGAAAACTATTGTTTAAAAATGAAGAAATATGCATCCTGATCGGTCGACCATTGGAAGCCGCAGTCAAGCATACGATATGGTATGCAGCTGTCGCATTACTATACTGCGAGATTGGTGTGGAGTATGGCCCGGGCATCCGACGCGTTCGACCGTGTCCATCGTTGGCGGGAGTGATTACATCTGACAATTCCTGGCCGGAAATTGGACGTCACTCGGTGTCCGGGGAAGCCGACATGTGACGCACTTCCGGAGCTAATCAGGCGCTCGCCCAGCCAGTTGGTACTTGCGCTCATTTTCTCGCTTACTTTGAAACATGGACATGGAGCGAAGACAGCAAACTTTGAGAGCTTTCTTAGGAACACGTATTGCTGGATGACAGCACACGGTCTTTAGCTTCCTCCTCCAACTTCGAAGTCGTTCCAACACCCCTGGTACTCTTATACACTAATGCACGCTGCATTGATATGTTTTGCATAGGTTTTTGAGGTTAGCTCACCTGGTACCAAAAAGAATCAATGTGCATGAAAGCTTTTAAAAAATTCCAGATACCAATTGCATACAAATTGCCTTTAGCCAATCTCAGCATGTCGGTCATTGACCTGACAAATGCGGACTCAGTTTCAGTATCGACGTCATGCAGCAAGTTGCTTACTTGCTTTGTTCGTTTCTGTGACCCACTTGATTTGGAATTGCAAGGAGGGGCCGCATCATCACCCTGAAAGTTCTGACGTGCAACAATACTGAAAAGTGTTACAGTTCCGTATGTTAAATCTGTCTTGCTACCATACAGGTTATGAGGGCAGTACGCAGTCTATCAGTGCGTACAGTTAACATGCAGTCATATATGTATATACGGTCACCGTCATGTATGAAAAAGGATTGAAAAGAGAAATCGAATTTTATATGTGTGTGCAATGACAAGGGATGGGCATGTGGGGGTTAGGGGAATGCGATAACACTGAGTTGTAGGAATTTGACGAATATGTAGTGTGGTATTGATTGATGCTGTGTGAAGCGTGATGGGGCGGCGATATGGTGTATGACAAATATGTAGTGGGAAAAAACGTCCACACCCTCAGCTGTTACAACGTCGGAACACCCAGCTACCTCATCTCCAACACCGTCAGCTGTTACAACGTCGACACCGTCAGCTGTTACAACGTCGACACCCACAGCTACACAACTCAAACACCTCCGCTGATATGAAAGCATTGTGCTTCTTCCTTAGTTTTTGTTTTACCCAGAGCATATGAGCTTGTTTATCCATGCCTTAGGACCTGCCTGACTATAGGAACAGACTGGACTGTGGCGGCCACCCTGCGCCTGCGAGGCCCGCAGCAGGTACGAGCCAACCCGTGCCGGCCTGCACAGTCTCCCAGAGTGGCAGTCGTCTGCGGCCGTGGGTTTCACTTGCTCTGGCTCGGCAGCACGATGGGCTTGGCGCCGAGCAGCGCGCGTGCTTCGGCCGCGCCAGGGCAGGATTAGCCATGCTATTCTGTGCGTGACCAAGATTTGCCTGTGCACTGGGCTGATGTCACACACTATGGCGGCCCGTGATGTGAGGTATCGCGCTCACACACAATGGTGGCTCGTGAGGTGAGGTATCGCGCTCACACACAATGGTGGCTCGTGAGGTGAGGTATCGCGCTCACACATGGTGGCTCGTGAGGTGAGGTATCGCGCTCACACACAATGGTGGCTCGTGATGTGAGGTATCGTGCTCACACACCCTGGCGGCCCGTGATGTAAGGTATCGCGCTCACACACCATAGCGGCCCGTGTGGTGAGGTATCGCGCTCACACACCCTGGCGGCCCGCGAGGTGAGGTATCGCGCTCACACACAATGGTGGCTCGTGATGTGAGGTATCGTGCTCACACACCCTGGCGGCCCGTGATGTGAGGTATCGCGCTCACACACCATAGCGGCCCGTGAGGTGAGGTATCGCGCTCACACACCCTGGCGCCCGTGATGTGAGGTATCGCGCTCACACACCATGGTGGCTCGTGATGTGAGGTATCGCGCTCACACACCCTGGTGGCCCGTGATGTGAGGTATCGCGCTCACACACCATGGTGGCTCGTGAGGTGAGGTATCGCGCTCACACACAATGGTGGCTCGTGATGTGAGGTATCGCGCTCACACACCATGGCGGCCCGTGATGTGAGGTATCGCGCTCACACACCATGGTGGCTCGTGAGGTGAGGTATCGCGCTCACACACCCTGGCGGCCCGTGATGTGAGGTATCGCGCTCACACACAATGGTGGCTCGTGATGTGAGGTATCGCGCTCACACAAATCGCACATGCCTTCACGATCAAGTGTCAGATGGCTTAGCTTCTGAGATAATCATAACTTTGTTATATAAACTAGATGAGTATCAACCCCACCAGCATTTCGGTGTGTTCAACATCGTGCAAGTACCTCAATGCACAGGTTTCGTATACACCGTGGAGATTACTTCCACTCCTTACCCGAACGGATTTGAATCGAGGTGGGCAAAATTAGCTTCTCTACAATAATCTAAGCCATGCCAATGAAGCCAATGAAATGATCCGAACCCAAATAGGTAATATTCTACAAAGCAATGCCATGCAGTAAAACAGAAATAGTGAAGAGTACTGGTCGTTGGGATGTTCATCCCGTAATTAGTGTAGTGCAGTGACATACTTAGGATCAAGATTAACTCCATGCATAATCTACGAATCCAATACAACTTTAAACAAAATGTTAATAAAATATCTTATCTATTGCTAACAATGAAAACTAAGTGACTCCGTCTCCATAAACATACATATGATTGTTAAAGAAGACACACAAATAGGACAGCACTAGATCATGACAATTGCCACGCAGCCACAGTGCAACAGACGCAGAACACGCAGCCACAGTGCTACAGACAGACGCAGAACACACAGTCACAGTGTTACAGACAGACGCAGAACACGCAGCCACAGTGTTACAGACAGACGCAGAATACGCAGCCACAGTGTTACAGACAGACGCAGAACACGCAGCCACAGTGTTACAGACAGACGCAGAACACGCAGCCACAGTGCTACAGACGCAGAACATGTAGCCACAATACTGCAGACGCAGAACACCCAGCCACAGTGTTACAGACAGACGCAGAACACGCAGCCACAGTGCTACAGACAGACGCAGAACACGCAGCCACAGTGTTACAGACAGACGCAGAACACGGAGCCCCGCCTTGTCCTGGGGCTGGCTCGATGTTGACCGGCTCTGACGTCAGCTGTTAGGATGTGGGACGTCAGGCAATGCCATTCGCTTGTTTATCGTCACACCAGTTGCTGAGCATGATCAATGGAACAACATCTCATGCGCCGGCAGGCTACGGTAGCCTTGTTTATCAGCACAGCCATGAGCAGCTCACTGCGCCCTGCCATGTACTGCGGGACAGCATCAACTCGACTCTCGCGGGCCGCTCTTTTAAGTACATGGCTGGAATAGGGCGAACAAGTCATGTACAAGTACATGCAAGACATACAATCGCCATTCGGACCAGATCAGAAAATGCAAGAGATAATTGTGTGGGTGCAGTCCCTATTATTGTTGCACAATGTACTTCAAAGCCTGGCTCTGCTCGGGTCTGTCCTGGCATAGGTAATGAAAGCTTGGCTCTTATCAGGGTCCGTCCCGAACACAGGTAATGAGAGCCTGATTCTGCTCGAGATTCGCCCCTTACACATGTAATGAAAGCCTGGCTCTGGACGGGATCCATCCCTGCCATAGGTAATGGAAGCCTGGCTCTGCTCGGGGGTCCATCCCTGACACGGGTAATGGAAGCCTGGCATACATATTCCACTGACTGATCTGATTCCACATGCATATCTTGGGTCACTTGGTCGAGTATCGGCGGCGTTGCCCATTGGGCATATTCTCGCCAAGACAACAGTTTCCTTAGGCCTTCCTGTAGCGTGCCTTCGCGTGTGCGTGTGCACAGGAGTCTATCAAGAATGGTCCCCTGGATGTCTGAGTCTGAACTAGCGACTGCCATATGGATACCGCTAGAAGGTACATTAGGCAACTTAGGCATCCGGTAACAAACTTTGCTTCCTAATCGAGAGGGACGGCCAAGCCGACTCCCGTTTATGCCTCAGCCCACATGGCAACGCAAGTGCATTTCTGTTGTACTTTCCAAATATGAGTGACAGTGGGGATGTGCCTCTAGTGTGCACCACACATCGCACAGCCGAGGTGTATCGCTGAATTTAGCTCACCGAGGCCGTCATCTGATTAGATGGGCGCATGACCTCGCCGTCCGTTGCAAACTAGCATTGCCTGACTTCTAAATGCATGCACCGGTTAACGCAAAGAAAGTGCTGGTGTTCCCAGTGCCCAAGTAGCCCACGCGGCGGCAGGGATGTGCCCTAGCGTACACCACACCACGCACAGAGTGCAGGTGCGCCCCTAGCGTACACCACACCACGCACAGAGTGCAGGTGCGCCCCTAGCGTACACCACACCACGCACAGAGTGCAGGTGTGCCCCTAGCGTACACCACACCACGCACAGAGTGCAGGTGCGCCCCTAGCGCGCTCCCAGCCCTCGCGACCGCGCGGCTGTGGGCCGGCGAGACGACTCGCTGCCGTGTCTGTCATTGTCAGCCGAATCTGAGCGGGCCAGATCAGGCCGGCGGCCGCTTCCCAGACCGAGCCGCTGGTCGGCGGCCAACTGCCGCTGGGAATGTCAGGCGCGCCGGCCGAGGCGGCCCGGCCAGGGTCACGACTGTGCCGGCCAGGGTCACGACTGTGCCGGCCAGGGTCACGACTGTGCCGGCCAGGGTCACGACTGTGCCGGCCACCACACACACACCACTGCCCTCAGGGTCATGACTGTGTCGGCCACCACACACACGCCACTGCCCTCAGGGTCACGACTGTGCCGGCCAGGGTCAGGACTGTGCCGGCCAGGGTCACGACTGTGCCGGCCACCACACACACACACCACTGCACTCAGGGTCACGACTGTGCCGGCCACCACACACACACCACTGCACTCAGGGTCACGACTGTGCCGGCCACCACACATACAGACCACTGCCCTCAGGGTCACGACTGTGCCGGCCACCACACGCACACACCACTGCCCTCAAGGTCACGACTGTGCCGGCCACCACATACAGACCACTGCCCTCAGGGTCATGACTGTGCCGGCCACCACACACACACACCACTGCCCTCAGGGTCATGACTGTGCCGGCCACCACACACACACACCACTGCCCTCAGGGTCATGACTGTGCCGGCCACGGGTAGACTGTGCCGGCCACCACACACACACCACTGCCCTCAGGGTCACGACTGTGCCGGCCACACAACACTCCTCAGGGTCATGACTGTGCCGGCCACCACACACACACCACTGCCCTCAGGGTCACTGTGCCGGCTGTGCCGGCCACACACACACACCACTGCCCTCAGGGTCACGACTGTGCCGGCCACCACACACACACCACTGCCCTCAGGGTCATGACTGTGCCGGCCACCACACACACACACCACTGCCCTCAGGGTCATGACTGTGCCGGCCACCACACACACACCACTGCCCTCAGGGTCATGACTGTGCCGGCCACCACACACACACCACTGCCCTCAGGGTCATGACTGTGCCGGCCACCACACACACACCACTGCCCTCAGGGTCACGACTGTGCCGGCCACCACACACACACCACTGCCCTCAGGGTCATGACTGTGTCGGCCACCACACACACGCCACTGCCCTCAGGGTCACGACTGTGCCGGCCACCACACACACACACCACTGCCCTCAGGGTCACGACTGTGCCGGCCACCACACACACACCACTGCCCTCAGGGTCATGACTGTGCCGGCCACCACACACACACACCACTGCCCTCAGGGTCATGACTGTGCCGGCCACCACACACACACACCACTGCCCTCAGGGTCATGACTGTGCCGGCCACCACACACACACACCACTGCCCTCAGGGTCATGACTGTGCCGGCCACCACACACACACACCACTGCCCTCAGGGTCACGACTGTGCCGGCCACCACACACACACCCACTGCCCTCAGGGTCATGACTGTGCCGGCCCACCACACACACACCACTGCCCTCAGGGTCATGACTGTGCCGGCCACCACACACACACACCACTGCCCTCAGGGTCATGACTGTGCCGGCCACCACACACACACACCACTGCCCTCAGGGTCATGACTGTGCCGGCCACCACACACACACACCACTGCCCTCAGGGTCATGACTGTGCCGGCCACCACACACACACACCACTGCCCTCAGGGTCATGACTGTGCCGGCCACCACACACACACCACTGCCCTCAGGGTCACGACTGTGCCGGCCACCACACACACACCACTGCCCTCAGGGTCATGACTGTGCCGGCCACCACACACACACACCACTGCCCTCAGGGTCACGCCACTGTGCCGGCCACCACACACACACCACTGCCCTCAGGGTCACGACTGTGCCGGCCACCACACACACACCACTGCCCTCAGGGTCACGACTGTGCCGGCCACCACACACACACCACTGCCCTCAGGGTCACGACTGTGCCGGCCACCACACACACACCACTGCCCTCAGGGTCATGACTGTGCCGGCCACCACACACACACCACTGCCCTCAGGGTCACGACTGTGCCGGCCACCACACACACACACCACTGCACTCAGGGTCACGACTGTGCCGGCCACCACACACACACCACTGCCCTCAGGGTCACGACTGTGCCGGCCACCACACACACACCACTGCCCTCAGGGTCATGACTGTGCCGGCCACCACACACACACCACTGCCCTCAGGGTCATGACTGTGCCGGCCACCACACACACACCACTGCCCTCAGGGTCATGACTGTGCCGGCCACCACACACACACCACTGCCCTCAGGGTCACGACTGTGCCGGCCACCACACACGTCACTGTTCGGTTGTTTCAGTACCACGGTTACCACCACACACGTCACTGTTCGGTTGCTTCAGTACCACGGTTACCACCACACACGTCACTGTTCGGTTGCTTCAGTACCACGGTTACCACCACACACGTCACTGTTCGGTTGCTTCAGTACCACGGTTACCACCACACACGTCACTGTTCGGTTGCTTCAGTGCCACGGTTACCACCACACACGCCACTGTTCGGTTGCTTCAGTACCGCGGTTACCACCACACACGTCACTGTTCGGTTGCTTCAGTGCCACGGTTACCACCACACACGTCACTGTTCGGCTGCTTGAGTACCACGGTTACCACCACAAACGTCACTGTTCGGTTGCTTCAGTACCACGGTTACCACCACACATGCCACTGTTCGGTTGCTTGAGTACCACGGTTACCACCACACACGTCACTGTTCGGTTGCTTCAGTACCACGGTTACCACCACACATGTCACTGTTCGGTTGCTTCAGTACCACGGTTACCAACACACACGTCACTGTTCGGTTGCTTCAGTACCACGGTTACCACCACACACGTCACTGTTCGGTTGTTTCAGTACCACGGTTACCACCACACACGTCACTGTTCGGTTGCTTCAGTACCACGGTTACCACCACACACGTCACTGTTCGGTTGCTTCAGTACCACGGTTACCAACACACACGTCACTGTTCGGTTGCTTCAGTACCACGGTTACCACCACACACGTCACTGTTCGGTTGCTTCAGTACCACGGTTACCAACACACACGTCACTGTTCGGTTGCTTCAGTACCACGGTTACCACCACACACGTCACTGTTCGGTTGTTTCAGTACCACGGTTACCACCACACACGTCACTGTTCGGTTGCTTCAGTGCCACGGTTACCACCACACACGTCACTGTTCGGTTGCTTCAGTACCACGGTTACCACCACACACGTCACTGTTCGGTTGCTTCAGTACCACGGTTACCAACACACACGTCACTGTTCGGTTGCTTCAGTACCACGGTTACCATCACACACGTCACTGTTCGGTTGCTTCAGTGCCACGGTTACCACCACACACGTCACTGTTCGGTTGCTTCAGTACCACGGTTACCACCACACACGTCACTGTTCGGTTGCTTCAGTACCACGGTTACCACCACACACGTCACTGTTCGGTTGCTTCAGTACCACGGTTACCACCACACATGCCACTGTTCGGTTGCTTGAGTACCACGGTTACCACCACACACGTCACTGTTCGGTTGATTCAGTACCACGGTTACCATCACACGTCACTGTTCGGTTTACCACACGTCACTGTTCGGTTGCTTCAGTACCACGGTTACCACCACACACGTCACTGTTCGGTTGATTCAGTACCACGGTTACCATCACACACGTCACTGTTCGGTTGCTTCAGTACCACGGTTACCAACACACACGTCACTGTTCGGTTGATTCAGTACCACGGTTACCATTACCGCGGCACCGACAATATCTCTTATTTAACAAGACTTGCAACTCTTTAATGAAAACGTTCCGACAGTTTTTCTCGATACTCACCTTACGGGTAAGTTAGCAATAATATCAAAGCATGACCTAAATGCTGAAATGTTTTGTTGACAGCAGATATTTGCGAGCAGTGCGCATTTCCTCCATGGATTCAGTGCCAACAAACTACCAAACTAAAACAAACTTCGCAATGACATCTGTGTGCTTGAAGTACAGTTGGCTCTGCCATCCAACTTAAGGTAAGCTGGTTATGGCAGCTGCCGGTCCAGATTATTAAGAGTGTGTGTACAGCGAGCAACCTTGTTGAATCCGCCTTGTTGAGAGGATACCGGCATCCGGCCCGTTGGAAGGCATATCTACGGTGCTGAACTAAAACGTGTGCTGGCATACCTCTGAAAGACGCAAACACGTATTCTGGTAGATGAGTCACCTGCGCAATATTTGTCACAATTAGTGTCTTTGTTTTGTCTCTATTCACAAGGGCAGAGGAGAGAGCAATGTCCGAAGAGAATTTAACGAACAACTTAAAATAGGTGCTATCAAGTTATCTGTATATCATCGAAGAGCACCTGGTATGATTGGTATTCAAACTGGCCCACGTGAAAACGCAATCAAACCGAAAAATGTTTTGACGCTTCGTTTTTCAGTGAGCAAATGCTTATATCGATATATTTGGAAATGATTGCTTACACCTTAAAACGCAACGATTCCGCCCGAATATTTCACTTACTTCACGTCCAAAGTATTTTCTTAACGGGGGGGGGACACGACGAAAAAGATACTATGGAACTACATCACGACAAATTTAGCCTAGCCTAACCTAGCCTACAAACAGGATCTGGCCTCATCTAAACCTCTGCTGAAAACCAATGTTTATGGAGCAACTGGGAAGCGACAAGCAAGAAGCAGTTGGTGAAAAGAATGCAGACAAGGTAAAGCACTGGAGCCTGGAGATTATGTAGTCCAAGTAATCCCTACCTGGTTCCATAGCCTGGGTACTTGCCTCTAAAGTTGACGTCATCATTACTGTGGATGGCATTGCACCCTGCTGATAGAAAGTTGGAAGACTATCACTGACAGAAACAGTGACCTTTGACGAACAAATGTCTTTACCGATGATGGGGTAGAAAAGTTAACGGTCGCCATGCAGTTGACATTCCTTGAATGATCTCCTCCGCGTTCTCTGCTTCACTGACAAAACCACTGAACATGAGTAATAGCTGCATGACTACTGCAGTCAATGCGCTCCCAAAACCCCATAAATATGAATAATCGTGCACCAATGAATATTTTGTCATCCTGAAGGTCTCGCAGCTTCCAGATACTGAGGCGGCTTTTAATTCCAAATCATTGAACAAACTCTACTGGTGTGGTGAGCCGGCGACAAGTTAGAAGTACAGAGTCCATGTTTCGGGTTCGTGTTCGGTAGTATCCGCAGACGGGCGCTGGCGCTAGTCTGAATCCTATGCTCTCAGTGAATTCCCATAGGAAAATGGCCAGAACGAGTGGGCACATTCTGGTCCACCATACCAATAGGACATTGGCAAGAGAATCTCGACACCTTCTGGTCTACTATATTCATAGGACGTGGGCAAGAGAATGTCGACACCTTCTGGTCTACTATACTCATAGGACGTGGGCAAGAGAATGTCAACACCTTCTGGTCCGCCGTACCAATATGACATGGGCAAGAAAATGTCGACACCTTCTGGTCTACCATACCCATAGGACATGTATTTTCAGGTTTTTTTAAACAACATTTTCATGGCGAATTTCTACCGTACTCGCTTTGGCAAGCACACGTAACGAAAAACAATTATTCTTCCATTGCGTCCAGGACACGGCAGTCTGCTGTAACAGCTGCACCATGAGAGGGCTTGAGGCGTCTGCTGGAATATGGGAGCCGGCTGTGCAGTCCGACCGACCCCGCACCGCAGCGACTAGCCAGACCGGGCGCAATGCGTCACACCACGGGCCACACTGAACACGGTCATGTGTGGCATACCACGGGCCACACTACACACGGTCATGTGTGGCATACCACGGGCCACACTACACACGGTCATGTGTGGCATACCACGGGCCACACTGCACAAGGTCATGTGTGGCATACCACGGGCCACACTGCACACGGTCATGTGTGGCATACCACGGGCCACACTACACACGGTCATGTGTGGCATACCACGGGCCACACTACACACGGTCATGTGTGGCATACCACGGGCCACACTGCACACGGTCATGTGTGGCATACCACGGGCCACACTGCACACGGTCATGTGTGGCATACCACGGGCCACACTACACACGGTCATGTGTGGCATACCACGGGCCACACTGCACACGGTCATGTGTGGCATACCACGGGCCACACTGCACAGGTCATGTGATGCAACCACACTGCACACGGTCATGTGTGGCATACCACGGGCCACACTACACACGGTCATGTGTGGCATACCACGGGCCACACTACACACGGTCATGTGTGGCATACCACGGGCCACACTACACACGGTCATGTGTGGCATACCACGGGCCACACTGCACACGGACGGTCATGTGTGGCATACCACGGGCCACACTACACACGGTCATGTGTGGCATACCACGGGCCACACTACACACGGTCATGTGTGGCATACCACGGGCCACACTACACACGGTCATGTGTGGCATACCACGGGCCACACTTGGCATACCACGGGCCACACTACACACGGTCATGTGTGGCATACCACGGGCCACACTACACACGGTCATGTGTGGCATACCACGGGCCACACTACACACGGTCATGTGTGGCATACCACGGGCCACACTACACACGGTCATGTGTGGCATACCACGGGCCACACTACACACGGTCATGTGTGGCATACCACGGGCCACACTACACACGGTCATGTGTGGCATACCACGGGCCACACTACACACGGTCATGTGTGGCATACCACGGGCCACACTACACACGGTCATGTGTGGCATACCACGGGCCACACTACACACGGTCATGTGTGGCATACCACGGGCCACACTACACACGGTCATGTGTGGCATACCACGGGCCGCACTGCACACGGTCATGTGTGGCATACCACGGGCCACACTGCACACGGTCATGTGTGGCATACCACGGGCCACACTACACACGGTCATGTGTGGCATACCACGGGCCACACTGCACACGGTCATGTGTGGCACTACCACGGGCCGTACTGAACACGGTCATGTGTGGCATACCACGGGCCACACTGCACACGGTCATGTGTGGCATACCACGGGCCACACTACACACGGTCATGTGTGGCATACCACGGGCCACAGCACGGTCATGTGTGGCATACCACGGGCCGTACTGAACACGGTCATGTGTGGCATACCACGGGCCACACTGCACACGGTCATGTGTGGCATACCACGGGCCACACTACACACGGTCATGTGTGGCATACCACGGGCCACACTACACACGGTCATGTGTGGCATACCACGGGCCACACTGCACACGGTCATGTGTGGCATACCACGGGCCACACTGCACACGGTCATGTGTGGCATACCACGGGCCACACTGCACACGGTCATGTGTGGCATACCACGGGCCACACTGCACACGGTCATGTGTGGCATACCACGGGCCACACTGCACACGGTCATGTGTGGCATACCACGGGCCACACTGCACACGGTCATGTGTGGCATACCACGGGCCACACTGACACGGTCATGTGTGGCATACCACGGGCCACACGGTCATGTGTGGCATACCACGGGCCACACTGCACACGGTCATGTGTGGCATACCACGGGCCACACTACACACGGTCATGTGTGGCATACCACGGGCCACACTGCACACGGTCATGTGTGGCATACCACGGGCCACACTGCACACGGTCATGTGTGGCATACCACGGGCCACACTGCACACGGTCATGTGTGGCATACCACGGGCCACACTACACACGGTCATGTGTGGCATACCACGGGCCACACTACACACGGTCATGTGTGGCATACCACGGGCCACACTGACACACGGTCATGTGTGGCATACCACGGGCCACACTACACACGGTCATGTGTGGCATACCACGGGCCACACTGCACACGGTCATGTGTGGCATACCACGGGCCACACTACACACGGTCATGTGTGGCATACCACGGGCCACACTGCACACGGTCATGTGTGGCATACCACGGGCCGTACTGAACACGGTCATGTGTGGCATACCACGGGCCACACTGCACACGGTCATGTGTGGCATACCACGGGCCACACTGCACACGGTCATGTGTGGCATACCACGGGCCACACTACACACGGTCATGTGTGGCATACCACGGGCCACACTACACACGGTCATGTGTGGCATACCACGGGCCACACTACACACGGTCATGTGTGGCATACCACGGGCCACACTACACACGGTCATGTGTGGCATACCACGGGCCACACTGCACACGGTCATGTGTGGCATACCACGGGCCACACTGCACACGGTCATGTGTGGCATACCACGGGCCACACTACACACGGTCATGTGTGGCATACCACGGGCCACACTGCACACGGTCATGTGTGGCATACCACGGGCCACACTACACACGGTCATGTGTGGCATACCACGGGCCACACTACACACGGTCATGTGTGGCATACCACGGGCCACACTACACACGGTCATGTGTGGCATACCACGGGCCACACTGCACTACTACACACGGTCATGTGTGGCATACCACGGGCCACACTGCACACGGTCATGTGTGGCATACCACGGGCCACACTGCACACGGTCATGTGTGGCATACCACGGGCCACACTGCACACGGTCATGTGTGGCATACCACGGGCCACACTGCACACGGTCATGTGTGGCATACCACGGGCCACACTGCACACGGTCATGTGTGGCATACCACCAGGGGCCACACTACACACGGTCATGTGTGGCATACCACGGGCCACACTACACACGGTCATGTGTGGCATACCACGGGCCACATGCACAGGTCATGTGTGGCATACCACGGGCCACACTGCACACGGTCATGTGTGGCATACCACGGGCCACACTACACACGGTCATGTGTGGCATACCACGGGCCACACTACACACGGTCATGTGTGGCATACCACGGGCCACACTACACACGGTCATGTGTGGCATACCACGGGCCACACTACACACGGTCATGTGTGGCATACCACGGGCCACACTACACACGGTCATGTGTGGCATACCACGGGCCACACTGCACACGGTCATGTGTGGCATACCACGGGCCACACTACACACGGTCATGTGTGGCATACCACGGGCCACACTGCACACGGTCATGTGTGGCATACCACGGGCCACACTACACACGGTCATGTGTGGCATACCACGGGCCACACTACACACGGTCATGTGTGGCATACCAACGGGCCACACTGAACACGGTCATGTGTGGCATACCACGGGCCACACTACACACGGTCATGTGTGGCATACCACCGGCCCCACTACACACGGTCATGTGTGGCATACCACGGGCCACACTACACACGGTCATGTGTGGCATACCACGGGCCGTACTGAACACGGTCATGTGTGGCATACCACGGGCCGTACTGCACACGGTCATGTGTGGCATACCACGGGCCACACTGCACACGGTCATGTGTGGCATACCACGGGCCACACTGCACACGGTCATGTGTGGCATACCACGGGCCACACTTCACACGGCACGGTATGTGGCATACCACGGGCCACACTACACACGGTCATGTGTGGCATACCACCGACCACACTACACACGGTCATGTGTGGCATACCACGGGCCACACTACACACGGTCATGTGTGGCATACCACGGGCCACACTGCACACGGTCATGTGTGGCATACCACGGGCCGTACTGCACACGGTCATGTGTGGCATACCACGGGCCACACTACACACGGTCATGTGTGGCATACCACGGGCCACACTTACACACGGTCATGTGTGGCATACCACGGGCCACACTACACACGGTCATGTGTGGCATACCACGGGCCACACTACACACGGTCATGTGTGGCATACCACGGGCCACACTGCACACGGTCATGTGTGGCATACCACGGGCCACACTACACACGGTCATGTGTGGCATACCACGGGCCACACTACACACGGTCATGTGTGGCATACCACGGGCCACACTGCACAAGGTCATGTGTGGCATACCACGGGCCACACTACACACGTGGCCATCGTGGCACATGTAGCCTGACACAGTCACACCTGGGGAGACAGTTGCACCTGTAGCCAGTCGTACCTGCAGACACAGTGACACATGACATCTGACACAGCTGCGCCTGGCAGAGCAGTCGCACCGGAAGGCGTAATTACATCTGAAGCCTGGCATAGGCACACTTGGAGGCATAGTCACACTTGGAGCCTGACATAGTCACCCATACAGACGCAGTAATACCTGGAATCTGACATAGTCACACATGCAGACGCAGTAATACCTGGAGTCTGACATAGTCACACATGGATACGCAATCACACATAGAGGCATAACCGCATAGGAAGGCACGCTCACACCTGCTGACGCAGTGACATCGGGTGGCGGACTTAGTCACATCAGTCACCAGTTCCTGCTACGGTCACACTCGAAGACTGACTTAGTCACATCAGTCACCAGTTCCTGCTACGGTCACACTCGAAGGCTGACTTAGTCACATCAGTCACCAGTTCCTGCTACAGTCACACTCGAAGGCTGACTTAGTCACATCGGTCACCAGTTCCTGCTACAGTCAGACTCGAAGGCTGACTTAGTCACATCAGTCACCAGTTCCTGCTAGTCACACTCGAAGACTGACTTAGTCACATCAGTCACCAGTTCCTGCTAGTCACACTCGAAGGCTGACTTAGTCACATCAGTCACCAGTTCCTGCTGCAGTCACACTCGAAGGCTGACATAGCCAGACCTAGAAGGGCAATCACACATGTAGACATCATCCCATCTGAAGCCTAACACAGATACACCTGTAGACATCATCCCATCTGAAGCCAAACACAGATACACCTGTAGACGCAGTCGCTGCTACAGTCTGACACACTCACACCTGAAGATACACTCATACCCGGAGACAGTTATTCGTGTAGATTGACAGTGACACCTGCATACTCGGTGATATCTGTAGGCTGACGTACCCACTAGTCGCACCTGGAGGCTGACAGTCACACCCTCAGCCTGGCGACTGAGGTTATTTCTGTCGTGGCTGCCGACTGCTCGCCGCCCCCTCCCCCACCCCATCCCTCCCTCTGGCCTGCAGTAGCAGGAGCGGCTTTTCTGCGGTCAGAGCTGGAGAGCGGCGTGCCAGTACCGGTGACATTTCTGGCCAGCCCGAATTCCCGCCGTCGCGTCTAACGTGGAGCAGTGGGCCAGTGCGGGAGGCTGTAGTGTGTGCGGTGCAGTTGTCGGCAGTGGGTTCAGTGGGCAGTTCTGTACATCGGAGGACGCCAGAAATACATCACACTGATTAACTGACTGCAACACTTGGGCCACACTACACACGGTCATGTGTGTAGTGTGGCCCGTGGCTGTAGTGTGTGCGGTGCAGTTGTCGGCAGTGGGTTCAGTGGGCAGTTCTGTACATCGGAGGACGCCAGAAATACATCACACTGATTAACTGACTGCAACACTTGGGCCACACTACACACGGTCATGTGTGTAGTGTGGCCCGTGGCTGTAGTGTGTGCGGTGCAGTTGTCGGCAGTGGGTTCAGTGGGCAGTTCTGTACATCGGAGGACGCCAGAAATACATCACACTGATTAGCTGACTGCAACACTTGGGCCACACTACACACGGTCAGTGTGTAGTGTGGCCCGTGGCTGTAGTGTGTGCGGTGCAGTTGTCGGCAGTGGGTTCAGTGGGCAGTTCTGTACATCGGAGGACGCCAGAAATACATCACACTGATTAGCTGACTGCAACACTTGGGCCACACTACACACGGTCATGTGTGTAGTGTGGCCCGTGGCTGTAGTGTGTGCGGTGCAGTTGTCGGCAGTGGGTTCAGTGGGCAGTTCTGTACATCGGAGGACGCCAGAAATACATCACACTGATTAACTGACTGCAACACTTGGGCCACACTACACACGGTCATGTGTGTAGTGTGGCCCGTGGCTGTAGTGTGTGCGGTGCAGTTGTCGGCAGTGGGTTCAGTGGGCAGTTCTGTACATCGGAGGACGCCAGAAATACATCACACTGATTAACTGACTGCAACACTTGGGCCACACTACACACGGTCATGTGTGTAGTGTGGCCCGTGGCTGTAGTGTGTGCGGTGCAGTTGTCGGCAGTGGGTTCAGTGGGCAGTTCTGTACATCGGAGGACGCCAGAAATACATCACACTGATTAGCTGACTGCAACACTTGGGCCACACTACACACGGTCATGTGTGTAGTGTGGCCCGTGGCTGTAGTGTGTGCGGTGCAGTTGTCGGCAGCGGGTTCAGTGGGCAGTTCTGTACATCGGAGGACGCCAGAAATACATCACACTGATTAGCTGACTGCAACACTTGGGCCACACTACACACGGTCATGTGTGTAGTGTGGCCCGTGGCTGTAGTGTGTGCGGTGCAGTTGTCGGCAGTGGGTTCAGTGGGCAGTTCTGTACATCGGAGGACGCCAGAAATACATCACACTGATTAACTGACTGCAACACTTGGGCCACACTACACACGGTCAGTGTGTAGTGTGGCCCGTGGCTGTAGTGTGTGTGGTGCAGTTGTCGGCAGTGGGTTCAGTGGGCAGTTCTGTACATCGGAGGACGCCAGAAATACATCACACTGATTAACTGACTGCAACACTTGGGCCACACTACACACGGTCATGTGTGTAGTGTGGCCCGTGGCTGTAGTGTGTGCGGTGCAGTTGTCGGCAGTGGGTTCAGTGGGCAGTTCTGTACATCGGAGGACGCCAGAAATACATCACACTGATTAACTGACTGCAACACTTCACATTTCTTCTTAAGTGATGGCAAATTCCTCACCTGATGACTCCGCTTCGTTAGGTATTTATGAAGTTGTTTTAAAGGAAAGCTTAATATAAGTGGCATGCATAGCTGTAGTTATGGTATGTTCAGTTAGTTCGTTTCAGATTCAAACAATGTTCATTTCTCAAAATGCGCCCCACTGCACAATGCAAATGAACACACACACACACACACACACACACACACACACACACACACACACACACACACACACACACACACACACACACACACACACACACACACACTATATATTTAACAACATCAGTTGAACACAGGTTATACAAGAGTTGTTTTGGAAACATTATCTCACGTTTCATTTGTTCATGAAGGACAACACATAACACACATATATTCCCATCTTAGCTATTTTACAATAATCATGCTGCACTTGGTCGCATTTATAGCCCAACTCTTACCCCGCTCTTTCTTGTCCACAGGTTATCAGGTTATTCCATAGTTACAACGTGACGTCAGAGCTGGCTGGTTTTCCGTTTTGTTTCTGGTGCATGTTCACGTATGTGTGTACAGACTCGAGTACCATGAGACGTGCTCGGTCCGGGCATGGTGTGATGAAGTTGGTGTTGTTTGCAAGGTGCTCTCGTGTCAGTGATGCTTGGTGGCGGTGTGCCATGCGTTCCTTTGGCGCTCCACCTCTGGGATGCATTGTGGGTCGTCTTAAAGGGGACACCAATATAGCTGACTGATCGCACCCTATAGTCCCGCATGATAATGACAATTTACGAACTATATTGGTAAGTTCCAGTTTTTCCTTTCCTGGCTTGAAGTTTCTTCCATTTACATTTCTTACGTTTCCCATAATTTTTATACCTGTTCGGTACTGCTTCGCGAGCAATATCATAGGCTGATAATGTCAGTTGCACTTATACATCCAAACATGTACTCTATGCATATATTCGGGCTCGTCCCGTTATTTAAACACAGTTTGTGCGTCAGTACATTGCAAAACTGCGACACCGTTCTACATTCTGCTATAAAAATGTGATAATATCGATTCATGTATTTTGCATAGTGACACAATTGTCATTCTGACAAATCACCAATTGATAGGTCGCATATTAATTTTTGTGTGCAAAAAAATATATTTATCATCGGAAGCTCCATATTCTGAAGTTTCGTTGAGTTTATACATATATGTGGTAGAGCATAGGTTTCTTTCCATTCCCCCCTGAAATTAACATTTTCTCCCTCCCATAGTATTTGACACCGTGGTTTTACTGTTTCCGACAGCAGCATTTCGTGAATAAAGGAACATGTTATTTCTGCTGCGTCATGGCCAACGAATGGTGTTCTCCTTCCCTGACGTGGGAGGCGCAAGCAATTAGTAGTAACCAAGCAATCTCAACAATCTTTTTCATTCGTGGGGTATAGCACTCAAGAGCCGCTGGAACGTATATTGGGAAACTTCGATATTTGGCCACCGGGACACTGATATGCTGTGTTCTACGCTGCTGCCATGCTCAAAAAGATCCCTTATAAATTTGTTGCCGCTACCATAGGGTGATGGTACACATATATGTGGTTGATCTATTTGTATGTGCTTATTGTACCATATACATTGATTACTTACTGATGTGAAATTGTTAGCGTTTAAACGCGCTTTAATTTCACATATTGCATCAATGCCATATATATACATGTAGCTCTTCTCAAGCGCAACTCCGGAAAACACTGAGCGCTAATATGGCAATCTAAAAGGACTTGTTTAATTTTCACGTCTTGAGGCCACAAGACGTGAAAATTAAACAACATGGCCTCAAGACATGGCCTCAAGACATGCAAATTTCACGTCTTGAGGCCATGGCGCTAACACGCTCGGGCGGCGGCCCGCAATGGTTAAAGTCAAAGCTATCACCACGACGCACGTCTAGTGCAAACACCCCGCATTATCACTGCGGTTACCCCAGCCCTGCTCCAGCCGGAACAGCAAGCTTCCCTCCAGCACGCGCAGCCAGCATCTCCCGTGGGGACGAGTAGTGTAGTGGTAAGTTATCCGTCTCACGATCGAAAAATTGAGGGTTCGAGTCTCACCTGTCGCTGCTCTTCGCCCGCGACTAATCGGCGCGAGAGATTGGCGACGCTACATGACTCAACGGTCGCTGTGTCGTAAAACCAACAACCACCAGCCTCTCCCATGCGGCGCTCTCAGCTCGCCACCGCGGGCGGCTCCAGGTTATGCCCTCAGGCAAGGTCACGTGACATTGCCCACGGACAGCGGATGGCCGCACATCCCGCACATACACAAACACATCGCCCATCGGCGCACAGTAGCGTCGCTCAGCGGCTAGCTGGAAACTAACCGACCATGCGGCCATGTGGCCAACGCATGAGCACAGACTACATACACATACAAACCTGGGCTTGAGGATATGTGGTGAGACATTAGTTATTTGCTCCTACATTCTGAAAGATTCTGATCTTTCACGAACTCACATTGATCAGATATATTTTTAGATGCCCTGACGTTTCGCACTTGTTCAAACTTCCCCCATGCATAGGATAAGTTGATCGTAGTTGTGGGGTAAGTTGATCCTAGTGGTGGAGTACGTTGATGATACCTTGACCATAGTGGTGGGGTAAGTCCGTCACATGCTTTATTTATGTGACCTATTGCCATGAACACCATTGGTGATGGTTGCTTTTAGTGTTGCAGATTATTTATGGTCACTTTCTATTGTCACCTCACGTAATTTGCAGAAAACGGAAGAAGCAATCCGAGAACAACACGTCATAAACTTCAGCCTCTCGTATCACCTCGTGATTGTATCACCTCAAATGATCGTTGCGCCTCAAAACGTAGCACCTCAAAACTCCGGCATGGAATCTCAATACAAATCACATGCGTGCAATTATTATCTGATTCATAGCCTACCCGATACGAATTTAGAAGGAAAAGAATGCCAAGTGAAAAAATGAAAGAAAAAGTTCTTCAAATCGTAAAACCACATTTGCCCATGTTCAACAGAAGTCTACAGATCCCGACCATCCACCCAACCAAAAAATGGAGACTAAAAAAATGGAGACTTTCCGCGAAGTGCCGGCAGGTGGCGTATCGGTTCTCATGACTCCACCGGAGCTAAGATAACGGTGGTGGCTCAACTTACCTGGAGATTCAACTAACGTCACTTTCCTTCAATTATAAGTGTAATTTGCTTACAAGTATCCACAGTGAATGTCGGTGCTTCCATGCAATATATAAAGTGTACCGAAGTTTCTATAGATATACTGTTCTGGCCGTAAGTTGGTGTATGTTCCCACGATACCGTTGTGTACGTGTTCTGCTGCAGTACCGGCGGCTCGGTCAGCCGTCGCAGTGTAGTGACCGGACGTCGGTGTTACAATGTCGGCTGAATAACGGCTGGCTGCATTCCGAGCAACCCCCTCCCCCGTGGGGCCGATAAACTGACCCGACTAGCTCTGACGCGTCAAGAGGTCGCTGTGTTAGATCGGAAGGAAGACGTCATTTAACCACCAGTAGGAATTGGGCCAAAAATACGTCATTATTAAGTAGCCCATCAGGAAGTGACAAACTGTTTGCGAAGGGCCGCTGGAGTGTTCTACTCTCCTAGTCGGCTACTAGAGTGTTCTAGTCTCCTAGTCAGTCGCCGGGAGACGGTCGCTCGACACTGGAGTGTTCTAGTCTCCTAGTCAGTCTCCGGGAGACGGTCGCTCGACACTGGAGTGTTCTAGTCTCCTAGTCAGTCGCCGAGAGACGGTCGCTCGACACTGGAGTGTTCTAGTCTCCTAGTCAGTCGCCAGAAGACTGTCGCTCGACACTGGAGTGTTCTTGTCTCCTAGTCAGTTGCCTGGAGACTGTCGCTCAACACTGGAGTGTTCTAGTCTCCTAGTCAGTTGCCGGGAGACGGTCGCTCGACACTGGAGTGTTCTTGTCTCCTAGTCAGTCGCCGGGAGACTGTCGCTCAACACTGGAGTGTTCTTGTCTCCTAGTCAGTCGCCGGGAGACTGTCGCTCGACACTGGAGTGTTCTAGTCTCCTAGTCAGTCGCCGGGAGACAGTCGCTCGACACTGGAGTGTTCTTGTCTCCTAGTCAGTTGCCTGGAGACTGTCGCTCGACACTGGAGTGTTCTTGTCTCCTAGTCAGTTGCCGGGAGACGGTCGCTCGACACTGGAGTGTTCTTGTCTCCTAGTCAGTCGCCGGGAGACTGTCGCTCAACACTGGAGTGTTCTTGTCTCCTAGTCAGTCGCCGGGAGACTGTCGCTCGACACTGGAGTGTTCTAGTCTCCTAGTCAGTCGCCGGGAGACAGTCGCTCGACACTGGAGTGTTCTTGTCTCCTAGTCAGTCGCCGGGAGACTGTCGCTCGACACTGGAGTTTTCCAGTCTCCTAGTCAGTCGCCGGGAGACGGTCGCTCGACACAGGAGTGTTCTAGTCTCCTAGTCAGTCGCCAGAAGACTGTCACTCGACACTGGAGTGTTCTTGTCTCCTAGTCAGTTGCCTGGAGACTGTCGCTCGACACAGGAGTATTCTAGTCTCCTAGTCAGTCGCCGGGAGACAGTCGCTCGACGCAGGAGTGTTCTTGTCTCCTAGTCAGTCTCCGGGAGACGGTCGCTCGACACTGGAGTGTTCTTGTCTCCTAGTCAGTCGCCGGAAGACTGTCGCTCGACACTGGAGTGTTCTTGTCTCCTAGTCAGTCGCCGGAAGACTGTCGCTCGACACTGGAGTGTTCTTGTCTCCTAGTCAGTCGCCGGGAGACTGTCGCTCGACACTGGAGTGTTCTTGTCTCCTAGTCAGTCGCCGGGAGACGGTCGCTCGACACTGGAGTGTTCTAGTCTCCTAGCCAGTCGCCGGGAGACGGTCGCTCGACACTGGAGTGTTCTTGTCTCCTAGTCAGTCGCCGGGAGACTGTCGCTCGACACAGGAGTGTTCTAGTCTCCTAGTCAGTCGCCGGGAGACAGTCGCTCGACGCAGGAGTGTTCTTGTCTCCTAGTCAGTCTCCGGGAGACGGTCGCTCGACACTGGAGTGTTCTTGTCTCCTAGTCAGTCGCCGGAAGACTGTCGCTCGACACTGGAGTGTTCTTGTCTCCTAGTCAGTCGCCGGAAGACTGTCGCTCGACACTGGAGTGTTCTTGTCTCCTAGTCAGTCGCCGGGAGACTGTCGCTCGACACTGGAGTGTTCTTGTCTCCTAGTCAGTCGCCGGGAGACGGTCGCTCGACACTGGAGTGTTCTAGTCTCCTAGCCAGTCGCCGGGAGACGGTCGCTCGACACTGGAGTGTTCTTGTCTCCTAGTCAGTCGCCGGGAGACGGTCGCTCGACACTGGAGTGTTCTTGTCTCCTAGTCAGTCTCCAGGAGACGATCGCTCGACGCAGCTCTGCAGTCTGTTCGTGCGCACGCGTGTGTATGTGTGTTTCTCTCTCGAATGAAAGTCGTTCTCTCGTAATCTCAGCTGGCCCACCACCTCCAAATTTGTATGGACGTTTGCGTGCCGAGTAACGAAGATGCACAATATACCGTGCTGTGGACGGTCTGTGTTGGCAGGCCGGAGTGAAGCGAACGCGAGGCCTTCCTAGACTATCGCATCGTCTATTTAGAGTCGAAAGGACTTTTTTTTACAAAAGCAAATGTGAGCTTCACGAAGAGAATAATGCCACCGAGAAGCATCAATAGCTATTGAAGTAAATGAACAACCTCATACTTATAATTATCGAAAAATGATAACTTTGAAAGCACATGAGTGCAACCATAAAACACAGTGTATTATCATCATGCCCTTAAAACATTGAACTGCCAGCGAATCCATCCGCAACCATCCAATGGCGGCCTATAGCAGACATTTACACCATGCGTACTCTGGATTTACGGGTTATCAACAGGGATCGCAATGCTATCACTATGGATCTGGGCAGAAACAAGTTCGAAGAAAACAGAGTGAGATGCTTGTGTTAAGCAATTAAATATCCAGCAGTTGGCTTTGAGCTTGGGCCACGAGGTTCCAAGTGTCCTCATGGGTGAACGGTTCCCTCGGCGTCACTGTTATCCACGTGTTCTCAGAGCTGAACGGCTCGTTCGGTGTCACCAGAGGTGACCGGCTGTCTAGATGTCACCGCCGTCCCAGTGTCGACCCCGTCCGGCTTCAACCCCTGGGCTCCCAGTGTCACCAGGGGTGACCGGCTCTCCAGGCGTCACCAGTATCACAGTGTCGAGCCTGTCCTGCCTCAGCCCCCAACCCCGCCGGTAAACTCCCAGTGTCACCAGGGGTGACCGGCTCTTCAGGCGTCACCAGTATCACAGTGTCGAGCCTGTCCTGCCTCAGCCCCCAACCCCGCCGGTAAACTCCCAGTGTCACCAGGGGTGACCGGCTCTCCAGGCGTCACCAGTATCACAGTGTCGAACCTGTCCTGTCTCAGCCCCCAACCCCGCCGGTAAACTCCCAGTGTCACCAGGGGTGACCGGCTCTCCAGGCGTCACCGGTATCACAGTGTCGAGTCTGTTCGGCCTCAGCCCCCAACCCCGCCGGTAAACTCCCAGTGTCACCAGGGGTGACCGGCTCTCCAGGCGTCACCGGTATCACAGTGTCGAGCCTGTCCTGCCTCAGCCCCTAGGCTCCCAGTGTCACCAGGGGTGACCGGCTCTCCAGGCGTCACCGGTGTCACAGTGTCGAGCCTGTCCTGCCTCAGCCCCCAACCCCGCCGGTAAACTCCCAGTGTCACCAGGGGTGACCGGCTCTCCAGGCGTCACCGGTATCACAGTGTCGAGCCTGTCCTGCTTCAGCCCCCAACCCCGCCGGTGAACTCCCAGTGTCACCAGGGGTGACCGGCTCTCCAGGCGTGACCAGTATCAAAGTGTCGAGCCTGTCCTGCCTCAGCCCCCAACCCCGCCGGTAAACTCCCAGTGTCACCAGGGGTGACCGGCTCTCCAGGCGTCACCGGTATCACAGTGTCGAGCCTGTCCTTCCTCAGCCCCCAACCCCGCCGGTAAACTCCCAGTGTCACCAGGGGTGACCGGCTCTCCAGGCGTCACCAGTATCAAAGTGTCGAGCCTGTCCTGCCTCAGCCCCCAACCCCGCCGGTAAACTCCCAGTGTCACCAGGGGTGACCGGCTCTCCAGGCGTCACCGGTGTTACAGTGTCGAGCCTGTCCTGCCTCAGCCCCCAACCCCGCCGGTAAACTCCCAGTGTCACCAGGGGTGACCGGCTCTCCAGGCGTCACCGGTATCACAGTGTCGAGCCTGTCCTTCCTCAGCCCCCAACCCCGCCGGTAAACTCCCAGTGTCACCAGGGGTGACCGGCTCTCCAGGCGTCACCGGTATCACAGTGTCGAGCCTGTCCTTCCTCAGCCCCCAACCCCGCCGGTAAACTCCCAGTGTCACCAGGGGTGACCGGCTCTCCAGGCGTCACCGGTGTCACAGTGTCGAGCCTGTCCTGCTTCAGCCCCCATCCCCGCCGGTAAACTCCTAGTGTCACCAGGGGTGACCGGCTCTCCAGGCGTCACCGGTATCACAGTGTCGAGCCTGTCCTTCCTCAGCCCCCAACCCCGCCGGTAAACTCCCAGTGTCACCAGGGGTGACCGGCTCTCCAGGCGTCACCAGTATCAAAGTGTCGAGCCTGTCCTGCCTCAGCCCCCAACCCCGCCGGTGAACTCAGCTGGTCGTGGACGGCCCAGCCCCGATTACAGCCGCGATTACAGCCGCGATTACAGCCGCGATCATTGACGTCTTGTTTCGTCGATGGCGGCCGCCGCGTCGGGCCCACGCGCCGCCGCCGCCGCCGTGGGGGTGGCTCGTACACGGAAGGGGGACTGTGCACCGGTACCTGGCTGACATCGATCTGGCACCACACAAGGTCAACCGTCGACACGGGTCGAACGACGATCGGTGCCTGGACTGACGTCGCCCGCACCGACTTCGGGTGCAGTGACCACGTCCCTTCCAAGCACTTCGGACACGGTGGCCACGTCCCTTCCAAGCACTTCGGACACGGTGGCCACGTCCCTTCCAAGCACTTCGGACACAGTGGCCACGTCCCTTCCCATCACTTCGAACACGGTGGCCACGTCCCTTCCAAGCACTTCGGACACAGTGGCCACGCCCTTCCCATGACTTCGGAGACCGTGGCCACGTCCCTTCCCATCACTTCGGACACAGTGGCCACGTCCCTTCCCATCACTTCGGACACAGTGGCCACGTCATATCGGACACAGTGGCCACGTCCCTTCCCATCACTTCGGACACAGTGGCCACGTCCCTTCCCATCACTTCGGACACAGTGGCCACGTCCCTTCCCATCACTTCGGACACAGTGGCCACGTCCCTTCCCATCACTTGAAAGGGCCACGTCCCTTCCATCACTTCGGACACAGTGGCCACGTCCCTTCCCATCACTTCGGACACAGTGGCCACGTCCCTTCCCATCACTTCGGACACAGTGGCCACGTCCTTCTTCGAAAGTGGCCACTCCTTCCATCTTCGGACACAGTACTTGGCACGTCCCTTCCATCACTTCGGACACAGTGGCCAGTTCACTTCGGACACGTGGACGTCCCATCACTTCGGACACAGTGGCCACGCCTTTTCAGCACTTCGGACACAGTGGCCACGTCCCTTCCCATCACTTCGGACACAGTGGCCACGTCCCTTCCCATCACTTCGGACACAGTGGCCACGTCCCTTCCCATCACTTCGGACACAGTGGCCACGTCCCTTCCCATCACTTCGGACACAGTGGCCACGTCCCTTCCCATCACTTCGGACACAGTGGCCACGTCCCTTCCCATCACTTCGGACACAGTGGCCACGTCCCTTCTCATCACTTCGGACACAGTGGCCACGTCCCTTCCATCATTTCGGACACAGTGGCCACGTCTCCTTCCCATCACTTCGGACACAGTGGCCACGTCCCTTCCCATCACTTCGGACACAGTGGCCACGTCCCTTCCAAGCACTTCGGACACAGTGGCCATGCCCCTTTTCAGCACTTCGGACACAGTGGCCACGTTCCTTCCCATCACTTCGGACACAGTTGCCATGCCCCTTTTCAGCACTTCGGACACAGTGGCCACGTCCCTTCCCATCACTTCGGACACGGTGGCCACGTCCCTTCCCATCACTTCGGACACGGTGGCCACGTTCCTTTTCAGCACTTCGGACACAGTGGCCACGTCCCTTCCCATCACTTCGGACACAGTGGCCACGTCCCTTCCCATCACTTCGGACACGGTGGCCACGTCCCTTCCCATCACTTCGGACACAGTGGCCATGCCCCTTTTCAGCACTTCGGACACAGTGGCCACGTTCCTTCCCATCACTTCGGACACAGTTGCCATGCCCCTTTTCAGCACTTCGGACACAGTGGCCACGTCCCTTCCCATCATTTCGGACACAGTGGCCACGTCCCTTCCCATCACTTCGGACACAGTGGCCACGTCCCTTCCAATCACTTCGGACACAGTGGCCACGTCCCTTCCCATCACTTCGGACACAGTGGCCACGTCCCTTCCCATCACTTCGGACACAGTGGCCACGTCCCTTCCCATCACTTCGGACACAGTGGCCACGTCCCTTCCCATCACTTCGGACACGGTGGCCACATCCCTTCCCATCACTTCGGACACAGTGGCCACGTCCCTTCCAATCACTTCGGACACAGTGGCCACGTCCCTTTTCAGCACTTCGGACACAGTCACGTCCCTTCTCAGCACTTGAGACATCGATGCTAGCTCTAGACCAATATCGTTCTTTTCTTGTTGGGTTGCTGGATTCCATTTGGTTTCGCTAGTACTAGAAAGCATCTTCACTTTATGCAATGTCGGTTAGGACAAGCTTCTTCCGATGATTTATCAATGTGATAATTCATCGCACAGTTGGGGCGTTGAAATGGAAGGTTTCATTTCAGTAATCAAGTTCTTAAAGGGAATGTTCGAACCGTTCACCTATAAATTGGGCAATGCAGTGTCAGACCTACGCTTAAGTCTCAGAAATGTCGCCTCACAGCATCCGTTGACGGCCCTGCCCTAAGAAGAGATAACACCATATGTTCGCTGTTCTATGTGCTGCATTCTTGTTCTTGTTGTATTATATGTTGTGTTCTTCGAGCTGCACTCGGTGCTGTATTCTTACTATTGCCGTATTCAGTGCTGTATTCTTATTTTTGATGTACTCTGCACTTTACCCAGGATATGGGGGGGGCACAATGTAGCACTGACCTTCGGCAATTCTTGATGGCTTATTCCTACTACCTTGGCACGAATGTGGGATCACGGAGGACATCTGAAATTTTAGCACCTCACATTCGATAGTCCCTTTAAATACAATATACGTTTCATGAGATGTTTTTACATTTCGAGAGTATCATTATAGAACAAAAGCTCTGGAAAAACGTTGTTTTGAAAGCGTGACCTCACGCCATCCCTGCACATTAAGGCACATCCATCCAGTGCTTCGTGCACAATAAGCTGGGCCCAATACATTGGCAATAGTATCTAAATGTATGTCGCCTTAGGAATTCCAGGCTTAAGCGCGAAATTGACCAACTAAGACAGAGGTGAAATACTAAATGGAAGCTGATGTGTGAATATTAACGGCAGGACTTATCGGGCTTTAACCCCAGAGCGACCATGATGGGGATCAGCACCCTCCCATGGGGGAACAAAGAGCATCTCACCGATTCCGATACAAAGGTACATGGAGAGGATTGTATTTTGATGAAAAAATGGATGAACTATAAGATTCGCACTGCTGCTGCTTTAGGACTTCAAATTTATAGTTAGTAATAGAAGATGTATTTATGCCTAACATTCCAAGGGTGTTAGGATTTTGATATGCTTACCAGTGTTCTTGATACATCTTGGTGTACAAATCAGCAGTATGGTCCTTGCACTCATTTGGTAACGAGAAAAAGGCAGCCTGCAATTTTCATCAGCTGAAAAGGTTTCATACCCACCAAACTTTTAGTGTAAGGTGGGTTAGATAATGTTCCTTTGGTCCCTTTGGTAGGGCGAGGGCAGCCTTATAAAAAAATGCAATGACAGGTCTTAAAAAAACTAACTATAAGTAAAGAAATGCTATGTCTAGACCCTGAAGCTTATTTCCAGTGGTCTTTTAAGGACACAAAACAACGCCACGCGCATTCCGAAAACCCGCACATTTATTTGATGATCTTAGATTTCACGTGATCCAGACGATCTCAGCTTTTATTTGGTTTCGCAGCCTTCAATTGGTTTGCTGGTTTTGGCGGAAGTCTTTTGGACATGATGCAGGATGTAGGATATTTTTGGGCGTTGGAGGTCTCCCTCAAATCATTCAATAAACCACTTCCGAAGTATGTATATGCGCTCACTGCAATAAACAGGGGCGAGACACACCTGCACGAGATGCGCGCCGGACGTCCGCAACTGTCGACAGTTGGGATTGGAGTCAAAGGCTTAGCCGGTTATTTAGCGTTATGTTATTATTGTGCTTGAACTATCTTCAGTATGTTGTGTGTAAACAATCCCTATGTCTTGACTTCTCATTAGTATTAGTGTACTGTTATCGTTTTATTATCTTATTAATCATCAAATATTCGTACCTTAACGGCGAGGTTCTTGGGATTACACCCGTTCAGGAGGGAGGGGTGGACTTGTCTCTTTGCTAGGCCACTGTGGCTGCTCAGCGAGTGTTTTTTTTCAACCGATGATTCAACCCTTCAGAGTAGAAAGGTCCTTCGAAAGACTTTCGTTCTGTACTTGTTCTGAATATTCCGGTGCGCAGGTCCATTCGATGTGATGCTGGTTGTTGAGTGCTTTTTTGCAAGCCTTTTTGGTGCTAAGTTCAGGTACGTCTTGGTACCAACAGGCTCACCGTGAATTTTGTAGGCTTCGGTCCAACCTTTTGGGATCCTCGTTGTGATTTGCACGAACCCCAGCACGACTTTTTGGGGCCCCCAACGTGTTTTTTCAGGGCCTCAGGCGCGAACTTTTGAAGCCCCCGGCATGATTTCCTGGGACCCTCGCCCGTCATGTTGTGAGCCACAAGGCGATTTTCTTAGGCCTGGCCTAATCTGTTCAGCCCCCAGCGTGATTTGCATGGGTCCAACTCGTCTTTTTGGGCTCATCGTGATTTCGAAGGACCCCGAAACTACGTTTTTGGGGGTCTCCAGCGTGATTTTCAGAGGCCCAGGCTAAAACATTTGAGGCACCCTGCTTAATTTTCAGGGGCGTGGTCCGACTTTTAAGGGCCGAACGCTACTTTCAGGGGCCCAAGCCTATCTTTTGGGTCCGAGCTTTAATATTCAGGGGCGCCGGCAAGACTTCTTGGGCCCCAGCGTGATTTTCAAGGGCCCGTCCTGACCTTTCGCAGCCCCAGCATATTTTTTTGGGGGGGGTGTGTGACTTGTCTTGGTGCCTGAGCCACCCATATTTTCATGGTCACCGGTTCCGTTTCCACTCTTCGGAGACCTCCAGCGACATTTTGAGGGACCACGGAACTATTTTGGGTCGTCAATATGGTTTTCAATGGCCTTGGTGTGATTTTTGGGTTCATTGCCATTTTCATGGACCCCTGCGCGAGTTTTTGGCCCCATGTGATATTTGGAGGTCAGGTGCGATTTGTTGGGCCCAGCGTCATTTTCAGACCTCATGTGCAACTTTTTGGGATGTGATTTTAGGGGCCCAGTGCAATTTTGGGTCCACAGCATCATTTTCAATGGTTCCGTGCGATGTGTTGGGCCCCAATGTGGGCTTAGGGGCGCCAGTGCGATTTTTGGGGCCCCAACCGTTTAGGTGGTTATTGGTTTTTACGACATATCGACCGCTGAGTCATGTGGCGTAGCCAATATCTCACGCAGATTGGCCGCGTGGGAATAGAACCGACAGGTGAGACTCGAACCCACAATCATTCGATTGCGAGACGGGAAGCTTACCCTTAAACTACTAGTTCCCGCCCCCCCCCCCCCAACGGAATTTTCAGAGAGACTGGCGCATTTTTTTCTGAACATTGGATCGATTCTTGAGGCCCCTAACTTCTCAGGGGGATTTCCTCGAATGCCCCCTCCCCTTCGGTGTTCTACTGGTGGTGAGCCGGACTGATTATTTGTGCCAATATTCTGAAACTTTGATCTTTTGGACGCAAATGTGTCGCACAAAAATTGTTCTCAAGCAATTATACATCAGTGGTATTTTAAACTGTTCCGACGTACCGCCCTGGTTTCAACCTACCTCACGCTAGGAGTGGGATAGGTTGATAATAGTGTTGGGGTAAGTTAATCATAGTAAGTAGCCACCTCACGTGCTGTGGTAGAAAATCATGATGCTATCAGAAAATACCACGTAATATACTTCGGTTTAGATTTTCACCGCATACTTATATAGCACTATCACACCGAACCTGATAACATAAAATCTCTCTCCACACCAATCGTCTGAACAACAATTTAATGCCAATTTAGTTGTTGCTAATATGTTATGCTTCACGATGAAAACAATAGCGTCATGCAACACATTAATCAATCAAGGCTAATCCACGGCTTATCCATGGCTCACTTTGGACCGGTCGCGATCCGCGAAAAAATTACGTTAGGCCAAGACACATTTTTGGTTCACGGCTCACCAGATATATGCCGCTCCTGACACCTCGTATCAACCAAAAATACAAACTTTCTTCCAAGTTTCGGCATGTGGTTTGTAGGTTATCATAACGACATACGTTGCGACTTAATGGGGGGGGGGGGGGTCAACTTACCTGGAGGTTCAACTAACCTCACTATCTCCTACGCATTATAAATATATGAATTTATATGCCCTCACAGCCCTCTGGATTGAGAATGGCAAGCGAATGGAAGCGACACTAACTTGAACATCGGGTATTGATCTACAAACTGCAAAGCTATATAAGAAGCCCTTAGTCCTGGTTGTGTCCAAAAGTTTCATCATCTGCCGTGTCGAGCTTAAGTGGCGTGATATTACATTGTGAATATCTCGCACATGTGCTTTTCCAAAGATATCGTAGTCGAAGAAGCTGCTAGATAAATTGCAAGGCCTGTTCAGTCCATATATTGTCCATACCAAGTCCGTACCTTGTTTTTCTATTTGTGTTCAGGGGCTTCTTCGATATCAATACCACTCAAAGTTCCCATGGCGAATCTGCCTGTGGAGGGGTGTGTGACAGCAATTGTGGATGTGGATGTGGATGTGGATGTGAATGTGGATGTGGATGTGAATGCAAGCCACCCACCTGGGCCATGTGTAGACTCCGGAGACCTCGAAGCCGTAGTGCCAGGAGCCGGAGTACTCGCCCTGCGCCTTTGGCCCGGTGCAGACTCCGTGTCCGTGCGCCTTGCCGTCCTCCCAGCCGCCGCAGTAGGTGCCGCCGTCGTCGAAGTCGAACCGTCCACCGTTCACCTGTCGCGCCGGCGTGTCGGGCGGCGCCATATCGGCGGCACGTCACTGTCGACGGCCCCGGCCGGCCGCCGCCACCATCGCCGCGCCACTCTGCCGCCGCCGCCGGCCGCCGCGGCGCCACCATCGATCCGAGACGGCGCACGCGCACGCGCCGCCCTGCAGGCGCGGTCGGCGCCACTTCTCGGCCAAGATTACGAGAGAATGTATTCTCAGCCAGCGTGCTGCTCAGTGGCGTGCGAGCCGAGCGCCAGGGAGTAGGGTAGGGTGGGGAGGGGTGGTGTCGCGTCCCACAAGCCAGGGCACGAGCAGGGATAGAGGTTTGTGTACTTTGGATGTTGCTGTTGCCTCCCGACGAGCCCAGATATCTCCCTTGCATCCTTTCGCATATATCTCTCCCCATCCTGGGAATGCGCTCCTGATCCTCACTTTAGCGACCATACACCCGTAACCACTGCCTTCAACCAAATCCCATCCGCCGGCCCACCCATCCACTGCCTGCCGGTGGAACCTCAAAAATCCTCCTGGACCATTTATCAGAATCCCTTGCCGCTCAAACTGATCAGCCCACAACTCACAACACACAAATTCGCAGACGTTATTCTCACTACAGCTCACCGGCGCATAGCACAAACAAAACCATGACACCAACAGATACATCGCGCGGCTCCCTGAGGGAACGACGAGTACCACCAAGCGTTCCGCACCCGGAACCGTACATGGCGCGGCTCCCTGAGGGAACGACGAGTACCACCAAGCGTTCCGCACCCGGAACCGTACATGGCGCGGCTCCCTGAGGGAACGACGAGTAGCACCAAGCGTTCCGCACCCGGAACCGTACATGGCGCGGCTCCCTGAGGGAATGACGAGTACCACCAAGCGTTCCGCACTCGGAACCACGCACGACACAGATATGAAAGACCTCGCACGCCAACAACACTCACAACGTGCAAACAATACAAATCACTCTGGAAGTGTATCATCAACAACGCCAAAGAGAACTCCTGGAATAAATGTTGCGATCAATGCGGTAGATTGACTTCTCTCGGCGAAATTTGAACACTTTTGGAAACATTCCAATGCCGACAAAGGCATCCAATTTAAGCCCATATGCTCAGACACAACAAAACCGTAATAGACCCACACATTATCACAAATATTTTTGTCAACACAACTATCACCTTAGATCGTCAACATTTTCGTAACCCCCCACCCCTAATGAGACACACAAGCCCACATTCGTAGAACACTATATTTACACTAATATATTTACAATTAGCAATATCAGAAACAGGCATCACCAGTGTAGGTCGGATAACATACATTATTCACAAGATGTGACTGTATCACAAGCGTACCGAAGGAATGGACGGAATCCGCCCACTTCTGTTTTTAGCATTATCTCATAAACTGGCGGTTTATGTATATATTGTAATGCAATGCTCTGACTTTGTTAAATATCGATGAGCGCATCGTATGCAACACAAAATCGAAATCCGGCAGTGCATTTAGGAATTGCGGAGGCGCCAAATCGACCGACCAGGCGGCGGGCGGCAAGCTTTCAAGGCCACAAAGGCTTCGTCGGTACGGTGGAGCGGCGGTACGGTGAGGCAGCCGATCATAACCTATTTAACCTTAAAGGCCCATGGCCGCACGCAATTTGTACTGACGCGAGTTTACTACATCCGTAATCTACCCTCCAAATTGTGTGCCTGCAGCTTATCCTTTCTAAATCGTAGGGACATGGGGCTGATGCCTCCCTCCTCCTGTGTGTGTGTGTGAGTGTGTGTGTGTGTGTGTGTGTGTGTGTGTGTGTGTGTGCGTGTGCGTGTGTGTGTGTGTGTGTGTGTGTGTGTGTGTGTGTGTGTGTGTGTGTGTGTGTGTGTGTGTGTGTGTGTGTGTGTGTGTGTGTGTGTGTGTGTGTGTGTGTGTGTGTGTGTGTGTGTGTGTGTGTGTGTGTGTGTGTGTGTGTGTGTGTGTGTGTGTGTGTGTGTGTGTGTGTGTGTGTGTGTGTGTGTGTGTGCGTGTGCGTGTGTGTGTGTGTGTGTGTGTGTGTGTGTGTGTGTGTGTGTGTGTGTGTGTGTGTGTGTGTGTGTGTGTGTGTGTGTGTGTGTGTGTGTGTGTGTGTGACGTGAGAGGCCTTCCGGCGATCGTGTTAATAATCTAATCATAATAAAACAATAATCGTGTCCTCAACTCTGTTTGCATGCTAGGTTTGCTTGCACTTAGTTTGCTGATAGGATTAATTTGCAATTTATGTGCTGTTCAAGATAAAATATAAGAATACAACCACACGTCCAGAAGACCGGGCAATCACTGAAATACACTTGCCAAACTCAAATGAAAGCCCGACAAAGGAACAACGAATACAATTTTCGAAACATTTTGTTATACCAGTGTACAAGAGTTCCCCAGCCACGTTTCCTCCGTTGCTTATGAATCAACGATTAATCTACGAGCCCACCCACACACATGCGCAATGGAAAGCTATTAATATATTATTAATATCAATATACTCGGGCAAGACACACAGAAACACTCCTAGGTAGGGAATGGTGGCTCCGATCATGCCAACATGCATTACACAGACTGAGACAGTGGAGCGGACTGCGCTCGGGCATTCAATGTAAAATGTTGAATTATATGCAACTTTCTAATCAACTTGAGGTTATATTGGTGTGCTTTTTCTTGATTGTGAAAAAATAACACTGTTTAATCCTTATCAAGTGCAGTTGCAAGTCAAATCTACCTAACACACCGTCCTCACGTCAGTTCATCTCATATCAATATCATGTGAAAAGAGGCCGAGTTCAAGACATCTTCAAAATCAAAGCAAGCAAGACCAAGTAGCATTTTAGCATTTGTATCACTTGGGGGTTTTAACATTTGTATCACTGCGTTCGCTCGGGACGCTCGCTCACTCTGTCTGAACAGCCAGTGTAAACTTATAGTGAACGCTGCCTGGGAAACGTCTGTGGACGAATGAGTGCTCTGTATGACTATATTTTGAAATTTGAACCAACTCAGGCCATTTCGGACATTCACATTATAGTAATTTATCATGGAAATATGAAGGTACGATGACTGCTGTAATATTATCTGATGAAGAGTATAATGCAACACATCAGCCTCTAATAATGCGAGGGTACATAACAACACACAACATAGAAGTACAAAGGAACGACACTGGCATTTGCCATCTGGTGCGGTCCACCAATACGCGTCGCACCCGGGGTGCAAAATAGCACCGACCCATCTCGGATTTATTCTTAAATTGGTGGACAGGGGTAATTGAGCGCCCCAAATCCAATGGTGACACTCCCATTTCGATCTAACCAACCGCACGTGCGTCATAGCCTCAGAAATTTTTCGATGGTCACAATGCAGGGCTAACTTTAAATGGCCATAACTTCTGTTATAATCAACATAATTGCATAAACAAATATATTACTGGATTCGTAATGGACAAAAGATCACGTTCCAGTGCGTTCTTTATAAATTTGACAATTAATTTTTTGGGGTCGCGTGACCTTCGGTCACGTGGCACATGATATCGAGCGCATGAAAAATATCCAGTTTTTTACTTTTTCATTTTGTTGTGTAGTATGTTGTCGTTCACTACAAAAGAAAGTGTAGATATGTTTTTTTTTCTAGATTTCGTATTAGAAATCAGAGTATGGAGCGATGACGACATCAATGGCACCTGATTGTAGGCCACTCGGGGTTGAAGTCAGTTTGATTCGTGATCTCGTAGTCTTGCAACCTCCGACGACCTCGGGTGACCTTATCTGATCTGCATTTTACTTCCATGAACTTGACTGACCTTTGGTGACCTCCTAGGGCTCATTTAAGCAAAGACTTAACCTTTAACATTTATTGACGGGAGAAGGAGATTATGTTTTTTTTTATGCTGAATTCGAATTAAGTGGCATATTCAATCGTTTGAGCAACGCTAATAGTGAAGTCCAATACACGTCCGCATTCCAGATATTTAGTCGTTAGTAACGGATCGTTATGGCTGGAAGGACAACGGTAGATCTCGCCCATATTCTTGGTGGTGTTCGTGTGTGTGGGTATATAGGAAAACATACACTGGACTGTATACAGACAGGTTTAGTGACAGGTGCAATGTATTGTTCTATGAATACATGCTTCACTGGAGTGGCTACCTAGACACTGATCCATCATTCAACGACAAACATTGACGTGGCGCCCCTGTTCGCCCGACAGTTCGGCCACACTCATGGTGGTAGTATTTACCGGCACGAAGTAGTGCAAAGACTGTGTTCCCTCGACCGTCAGAGCTTTGGCGAAGCGGGTCTTTAGATCACGAGCTGTGGATTCGATATCGACTTGGCTAACGAACAAAGAGATAATTGATGTTTGGAATTTTCGGCCAGGAAGGTGTACACTTCTGAGGCTGTCGTGATCTGATGTGTGCGCGGACGGCAGAGACTTTCTCTCGCAGTCGCCCGTTTCATTGTGCCGCCGATGCCGTCACACGCCCCCTTCCCATGAGCTGTTCCAAAGAACTGCCAGTCACATTTGATTCCAAAGTCTGTCTCGTGCTGGCAGATGTTAATAAAGTTGAAACGATTTTTGTATTGTCCCGCGCAACCATCAGAAAAGTAATGAATTTTAGACAGATTGGGGATCCGAGTCTTCAGTTCCGGGATTAGTTTTTTTCTTCAAAAAGGCATGAACGCTATGTTTTACCGAGTTTGACACGACGCAAAAGCTCTGATGGACCGTAACATCGTCCTCCCGCCAATAGGAGATGAATGAGTGTATGGTGTATTGTCCCGCATCCCAATGGTAACTCTGAACCTCGTCCTGGATAACAAAAGTAAAATTTTCCGAAAAATCTCCTATAACCACTGCTTCCCCAGGGGAAAGTGATTCCTTGAGGTATGCAAGTGTTTTGCTCTGGCTAGCCGACACGTAATGATGTTTGGTCAGTTTTACGACCGCACTGCTTAAACTCTGTACTCCGTAGGATTTCGCCTCGAGTCTGAACAACGTCAATTAGATTGCATCGATCCGTGCCGACCCATTGCTTAAAGCGATGTTCTTCATCACTGTCCGCATCATCATCCCCTAAATCATCATCCACGCCAATATCATCACCGTCGTCGCCGTCGTCATCGTCGTCAATGTCGACTCCGTCATCACGGCCGTTTTTGTGACGGTCATCCTGTGCGAGTCTCAACAATCCCAACACACCCTCTTCCTCCGGACAGTCGTTACACCGGTGCATCATACAGTCGGGATCACTGCTGTCACATACGGCGTGGTCGATTAGATCGCGGTATGTGAGACCCGGAATTCCGAACGAATCTACCATTGACTTGACATTCTCGTGGTACACACACACACACACACACGCTGTGTGTGCCGCTACTTCCAGCTAACACAAAATGTGGCGGACGAAGTGCGCAAAATGAAGTAGCGGCACGCACAGCGTGTGTGTGTGTGTATACCACGAGAATGTCAAGCTAATGGTACACTCATACGGAATTCCGGGTCTCAACTGTCGGGCGAACAGGGGCACCACGTCAATGTCTGCCGTTGAACGATGGATCAGTGTCTAGGTAGCCACTCCAGTGAAGCATGTATTCATAGAACAATACATTGCACGTGTCACTAAATCTGTCTGTATACAGACCAGTGTATGTTTTCCTGTATACCTACATAAACGACCACCACCAAGAACATGGGCGAGATCTACCGTGGTCCTCCCAGCCATAACGATCTGTTACTACTGACTAAATATCTGGAATGCGGACGTTTATTGGACTTAACTATTAGCGTTGCTCAAACGATTGAATATGCCACTTAATTCGAATTCAGCATAAAAAGCTATAATCTCCCTTCTTCCGTCAATAAATGTTAGAGGTCAAGTCTTTGCTTAAATGACCCCTAGGAGGTCACCAAAGGTCAGTCAAGTTCATGGAAGTAAAATGCAGATCAGATAAGGTCACCCGATGTCGTCGGAGGTTACAAGGCTACGAGATCACGAATCAAACTGACTTCAACCCTGAGTGGCCTACAATCGGGTGCCATTGATGACGTCATCGCTCCATACTCTGATTTCTAATACAAAATCTAGAAAAAAGGTGTCCAATTTCTTTTGTAGTCAAAGACAACATACTACATAACAACATAAAATGTAAAAACTGGATATTTTCCATGCGCTCGATATGATATGTGTCACGTGACCTAAGGTCACGTGACTAAAAAAAGAGGAATTGTCAGATTTATCAATAAATCACTGGAACGTGATCTTTGGTCTATTACGAATCCAGCGATATATTTGTTTATGCAATTATGTCGATTATAACAGAAGTTATGACCATTTAAAGTTAACCCTGCATCGTGACCATCGAAAAATGCCTGAGGCTATAACGCACGTGCAGTTGGTCAGATCGAAATTGGAGTGTCACCATTGGATTCGGGGCGCTCAATTACCCCTGTCCACAAATTTATGAAGAAATCCGGCTTGGGTCGGTGTGACGGTGGAGACTGCACCATCTGCCGCGGGCTCCCACCAACAGCCAGACTACAACACCAAGGTGTACACATGCATGTGTGTGACCATGTCAGACCCCTGTAACCAATCACATTACACCCCTGTAACCACAATACGTTACCAGTACCAGTGCCCTACTAGTAAGAACATGCATGGAGTGGAAGGAAGCAGCCGTCGTGAGCGATGTAAAATGGACCTCGACTCATGTCTTGTAGCGTTTCTAAACTCAAGTAGAGAAAGTGTTGTCAATATTGCATTGGGCCTCTCGTCAAGAACGTCAAACGAAAACCTTGCACATGCACACTTGCTGCCTGAATTATCACAGACGCACACCTGCTACGTGGACTCTCCATCTTGAAGTATTGAGGCTGTGTGACTGCACAACTGCTCAGAAAAAGAAGCCGATACACACTGGCAGAGGAAAAGCAATGCTGGGAACAAAATCAGACAACATGCGAGCAAGCGGGGCTCTGTGAAGGCGAAGGCCGGGATAGCAGCAGGTAAGTACAATACAAGGCATGAAATGTGCATCACACTCTGTCGGGCTGTCTAATCGCTGGTGTTACATAAGTAAGATGGTTTTAATTTATTGTGTACGAAATACACTGTATGTAAGGTGCTCCTTCTGTGCTATCTTCGAGTCTCTGTAGCTGTTCTATGAAGTACCCATTTCTGATGTCTGTCCTTTTTATATGTCCTGTATGTCTTAGGTATATGGTAAAATGCATTTGCGTTGCAACTCCCCAAGTAGGTACGTCTCTGTGAAATAGGCAAATTAGTCGCTATAGTGCACACAAGTCACGGATAACGTACCAGATATTATTTTATCACATATGAAGCCAAACATATATCGAAACATAATTATTACCCATTGTGAGGATTGAGCATCAGGTGATGGATCCTACAAAATGTTACAGCCCCGGGAAAGAGACGCGGATGTGCAAACAAGAGTAATTTTACAAACTCAACACTTTCACGTCCTCGGTACGTCGCCCTGCCAGCGCCAGGGATTCCTGCCAGGGGTGGATTCAGGAACTGTCATGGGGAAATTGTCTGAAGGGGTGCAATTTCTTTGGAGAGGCGCCACTGCAAGAGTACTTGGAGGCAATGGCGGACATCGGTGTGGCACTGAAGGTATGTGCCCCATGGAATTTGGCGGCCCTTCGGCCAGGAAGATGCTTCACTCCGGGAATGCTCGAGTGTATGCCCATCGAATTTTCCAATGAGAGGCGCTGCTTTCAGAAGAAAAGCCACCCTTTCTGTGTGCTCGTGTGCATCCCATCGAATCATTCAGCCAAAGGCGTTCCTTGGAAGTAAAAGACCCTTATCCAGTGTGTTTGAGTGAACCCCCCCGAATTCTTCAGCAAGATGCACATCTTGGAAGATAAAGGTGTGCCTCCGAGAAGGCCCGAGTGAACCCTACCCGTCAAATGCTTTAGCTAAAGGCGCCCCTCCCGAGACCAAGTTTTCCCAAGACAACTTCCGAACCCACTTCTACCTACAGGGTTATCTTTTCCTTCCAAGGGGAGCCTCTGGCTGAAAAATTCGAGAGGGTCGATTCGAATATACTGAAGGGGCATCTTTTTCTCTAGGCGGGGCGCTTCTGACTAAGCGAAGTATATTGATGATAAAATATAACTGGAGCCTTCCCATATGAGCGCTTTTCCCCGGCCAGAGCAGCGGCCAACTTCCATAGAAGGGAAGCACATGCCCCCAGCCCCCTGCATCTGCCCCTGACTACTGATTGTGCAAGCTAGCAACCGGCCGCGTTCAGGCTATCACAGTTTTCTCCTTTCCCCGGAGAAGACAAATGTCTAACCGATGCAGACGGCTTGTGCGTTCCGGCTGGCTGAAATCTAAGAACACAGCATCAAGTTCGACTTGCTGGTGGCGAGCCTTTCTGTGTTGATCACCACTCAGGTGCGGATGTTATCACGATCAAGACGCCCAGTTTCGTGACCCTTATTGTCGCCCTGAGGAGTGGACTGGCGAAATCGTGAGCGGCCCTCCTGGAAGCCCTATTGCCCCGTCAGCAGCTCAGAGACCAGTAGCCGTTCCAGCTGCTCCTACGGATGCACCCAGAATCGGATACAGCAGGAGATGTTGAACGTGTGGGTACACGTCCGTCAACTGTTGAAGAGTTTGTCTTCTATGGCTGCCATAGGCTTCGGCAGCATTATCGCTGCTGTCAAAGGAGGCTCTTCTGGGCCACCTGGCTACCGCAGCTGACATTCTTACTCGTTGAAGCGTCTCAGGCCTGCTGTCCGCAATTGCAGCAGAAATCTCAGCAGCACAAACAGTGTCAGTCGGCGTAGTGTCTCCTGGCACCAGTAAGCCGGCCATACTACAGGTCGCGACATACATACATAGTCACGACGTTAACCCGCGCCGTCTTTCCGGTCAAATCCTCACACCCTGTCTCGGGGGTGGGGGAGCGGTTGAAGAACCCCCCTCTAAAATCCAAACTAAGCATTGTACGAAAACGAAACAGGTGTCATCAGAAAGCGCTCGACGAGCAGGGTCCAGGTCCATCCCCAAAACTATTTCCCCCCAAAAGTGACTTCACCAGGAGGGCGAGATTTTCACTACTTTTAACGACTTACATTATGTATTTGACTCTGGGAAGTTCATTTTGGGGATATATGAAAAACAAAATGTATTTGGAATGAGAAAGTGACAGCGAAATCGACCAGGGGTTTAATTTCTTTTGCCCCCCCCCCAAAAAAAAACAGCGTTCCAAAATTTTGAGTTTTCAAGTTTTCTTTAATTTTCATTTTCCAATGGATAGAGCAGACCGAGAAACGTTTTTGGAAGTCAACTTGACCCCACAGAAAATGCTTACTTTTGCCAGAATCCTCGATTTAAACTGCAATTTGATAAATACGCAAAATGTATGTGTTCAAAAACGAACAAAATGAAAAATTGCACCCGTACATTTTGTTGCATCTCTAAGAATAATTAAACGCTGAAAGTTTCATTAAAATATCTGTATCCGTTGAAGCGTGACGAGTGGTTTAACTTTTTTCGAGGGGACCTCACTTGACCTTGGCTAACTCGTTGACCCTAGACGATCTGACTTCAAAATTTTGAAACGTCATGCAAAATTAATGTGGGAAAAGGTATGCCAAATTTGGGCGCGATGCCGCGCGCCGTTCGTCCACTATCCGCGAAAAATCTGATGGAGGGGGGGGGGGCGATTGAAGACCCTCCCGAGACGGGACGGGTTAATGAAGGCGGTCAGCCGTCTAGACACCGCTCCGAGTAACAGGTCACCAGAGTGAACAAGTGAACGTCATTAGTTTCAGAGCCCTCGGCGGAACCATCGGCGGGATCATCTGCGGGACCATCGGCGGGCCATCAGTGGGACCATCCATGGGACCATCGACGGACCATCGGCGGGGCCATCGGTGGGACAATTGGCGGGGCTATCGGTGGGGCCATCTGTGGGACCATCGACGGGGTCATCGTTGACGGCATCGGTGGGTCCATCCGTGCTCCCGCTCCGATCGCAGCCCGCAGTTTTGTGCTTTTTGCTTCATGCCCATGGTCGCTTCATAACTTCGGAAACAAGAATAACTTTGGGGAATCCCAATGGACACGGATATGCCTTTGTTGATAAGCAGCAACGACTTAAAAAATTGAATTACGGCAATCAAAATATGAATGGTTTCACAGCTAAACAATCTATTTTCTTGTCATGGCATTAAAAGGCAATTTGCATGAAAATTAGCATGAATTAGAGGTTGCACATGTATGTTAGAGCCAACACGAAAACGTATTTACAAAAGTATCAATTATTCAGGTATCAGTACTTTCCAAGCAATGACCATCGAACGGACTCAAGAGCCAAGGGGAGGAAAGTTGGATTTAAGATGTTGCATAACGCACTAATTCCAACATCTCGGCTCTTCATTCATACACGTCATATGGAGTAAGGACACAAAGTACATACATGCCGTAGGTACACAGCTCTTGAAGATTCCACACTGGCTAGTTTCCGGCTGGTGGCTATCCTTCAATGCTGCTCTAAAGCTGACACCACCTCCGACCAGTTCCCGACACAGACTGCCTCCAGCTCCAGATGCTCCGTCTCCAGTCTGAAGCGATGGCAGCTGCAGCTGATGTCTCTGTCAGGCGGCTGCAGCTGATGGCTCCGTCAGCAAGCTGCCGATGCCCCGTCTCCATTATGACTGATGTTAGCCGCAGCTGGTGGCTCCGTCAGGTAACTGCAGCTGGTGGCTTCGTTGGTCAGCTGGCCCGTCTCTGGCCTGGCCGATGTCAGTTGCAGCTGCTGATTCGCCAGACACCTGCAGCTGGTGGCTCCGTTAGGCGGCTGGCGACTCCGCCAGTCGCCGGAAGTGTCACATCGGTCAGCAGCGATCTGTCAAAAGTCCGCACAGCACGGCATTGCACTGCGGCACTGCGGCAAACCAGGCCGTCAGACCTTGTGGATCGGTAGCGCTCGGTGGTAGCGGCATTTGTCACAATTTCTTATGCATGCTTGACCGCCACCTATTGGATGGGCTCCGTGACAAATACGGCATAGCATCCGATATATAGTTTCTAAAGTACCTAGAAATTAAAGAAACAAGTAAAGACCTAAAGATGCATAAAGTACCTAAAGTATCTAACATATGAAGTACCTATAGAGCACCCGCATAATGTACTTTATTCCCCCACTTGCAAGTTTGGTAACGAAGTTAATTATCTGTTGTATTATATCATATACGACATAGGATAGAATGCAAATCCTCTTCCATATTTTATACTGCTGCACAGTCCCATATGTGCATGGGGCGCTTTGCAATACTGCATTGATGAAAACATAAATAAATGAATGGCAAGCCCTAAGTGACTGCAGTCGGACATGAAGCTTTCACGACGTCTACATAACACCGTGCTCTGAAAGTCATGGGCGGTGCCACCGTTCTTGACGCAGTCGACGAGCATTCCACCGTTGTCTTCCAACTTCGGAGACGCTTACCGCAGCCGAAGAAGGCGACCCTCAGACGTGAGAAGGCGTCTGACCGAGCTTAGACATGGCTCTCTTACTTAATACGGTTATTTGCCGCCTTGCTACTGACCACTTCGATGTACGCTGGTCCCTCTCCAACACAATGTAGCTATTCATCGACTAAAAACTGCCCTGCACAAGACTAAGCGGCTCCTTCCTGACCTCTCATGGCCAGATCACATTTCCGGCGAGCCAGATCCCTGCCGCCTCCCGGACTCGCTAGGACCGTGGGCTCCCCAGCTTGAGTTAGCCACGTCCAACTTCAAACCCTTTGGAGTCTTTTCACACTTTGGACAGTCTGCACAATTTTAGAGGCCTCTCTTTGGGTTAATACTTTAACTGTTATTTCACTTACCATATAGAACCTTCAGCATACAATACATTAGTCAGCTCTTCAGCGCACAATGGCTCTCTACATCTGTAGGCGATCGATGTTAACTGCAAAACGCCCCTCTTCGACTGAAAATATGCTTGCGATACTTGAAATGAGACGGCCTACTACGACCTCAGATGATCACACTCCGAGTTGATACGCTCGTCTCCAATTTGAAATGCTCTCGCTCTATATGACTGCAGGCCTTCTCAACTAATCCGGCAGTCAATGGGGTATTTGCATTCACACGATCCACCGGGGGAGGGAGGAATTTTACCCACTGTATTGTATCTTCGCAACCAAAGAACCGATTACGCTGATTCAGATGGAATTCAAGAGCGCCATAATTGCAATAGATATACAATATTTTTGTCTACCTGGAGGTCACTAGTGAGGTCACAGGTCATGCCACGTAAAAATATTTGCCTGTTTTCAAGAGCCCATATTTTAGCGCAAGCCAGGACCTTCGGGTAATATTTCATTTCAGCTATGGTTGAACATGTACGGTCTGTATCTAACTTACTCATACAAACACTTTTTGTCCTCGGGTCAAGTAAGGTCACTTGAGGGGAGGAAGTCAAATTGTCGTTTTGATTCAGCATGCAATGCAACTCATGTTCTAGGACACATTTTCGCAAGGATCTTGAAAAATGAAATAAATATTCGCATATACTACGAAATTTTGCATCTTGGTAAAATCTAGCATACCGCCTATGAGGCCATATTCACGTCAAGTGAAAATACTTCAGTGACTTAAAAAGTGCACATTTGCTGTAAATAAGGACATTATAATAACACAACTTAGATGTTAGTCGACACATGCATTAGGTGCCAACAATTATACCACATGAACTTGTTTTCCTCAGGTCAAGTGAGATAATCTGGGGAGAAGATGCTAAATTGCCATTTTCTTCCAGCGTGCGATGAGTTACATTTTTATACACTTGATTTCTACAAGGAGCTGGAAAAATGGACCTACACATTCGTATATACACGGAATACTCCTTCTCTCTCTCACACAATCTCTCTCGCTCTCTTTCTCCTTCTCTCTCTCTATTTCTATCTCTCTCTGACTTCATACGGGCCTGTTTAAGTTACGACGGCTTCTCTTCGAATTTGGAAGCCGTCTCCGAGCAAAAACGGTAACTCGCGAATGGAACCAATGAACAGGCCTCTGTCGACTTGAGACGGCACATGGGCATAATATGGTACACACTCACCTGGTTGAACCTGACTGTCTCTCTCTCTCTCTCTCTCCAGCCTTAAGCGGCCCTCTCCCGCCTGATCACATACTGGTGCCCTGTGCAACATTAGTTGGTCATACTCTCCGTATGCAACGCACAACCCCACGACTCTTCGACGGGGAGCGGCCACGTGATGCCCAGCAAACCCCTCGGTCGACAGTCCGACACAGCCGAGTGACCTCCGGCGATATTCCGGCCATCCCCCGAGCCAATCCCCCATCTCTTCCACACTAAGGGACCGTCATAGTACAAATTTCCAGACGATTTTCCAGTTCGAAGAGTCAAAGGCTGTATCTGATTAGTCGTCTGTTATGTAGGTAAGCGCGTAGGGTGCAACTGTATTCCTCAAGAGAAATTACAAAAAGAACACAAGTTGCATTACCGCCAGTGTTCAACAGAATTCACGCCCACGCAGTCCGTGGCTCAGGAGCCATGGTCCAGGAGCCCGTGCAAGGACATGTACTGAGAGTTGGGTAAGGGGACAGGCTTGTTATCTGCAAGTGGACAGACTTGCTATCTTAATCTGCTCTGAATTGAAGCACTCATCCAAGACAGTTGATGCACTCCCGGGCCTAACATTGATATACAAATTGAAAGCAGGTAGACAATTGGATTCATCCTCGAGAAAGTGCTTATCCTACCTGCCCCTTCCCTGATCGAAGTTGACTGGATATATCGGGGCTCCTTTGATATGTGGCGACTTGCCAGCTGCGAAGGTAGTTTTTATCGTAGAGTGTGGCACGCCGACTCTGGCGATCACTTTGTGTCATAAATTGGTCGTTGCTACTCTTTAGTCACTGAGAGGACAATAAGAGTACCCACCAATGACACAGAAACGGCGATGACTCACCACATGCTTCAATATTTAAATATAGACGATTGCCCACATTCTCTAGAGTTACAAATAATGCATGCATCTACCTCCACTCCCGAATATATTTCATATAATGTTAACCCTGTTCCTTCTCCTTGGAAAAATCCTGAGTCAGTGGCGTACCTAGGATTTGTGATGTGGGTAGGATGTGCGGTGTACGATGCGGTGGGGTGCAGCGTTGAAGCAAACTGGTTTTGAAGGGGTCCACCTACTCCCATAGAAAAAATCTCCGGATTTCGAACGCTATCTTTTCAAAGGGGCCAATTTCCAGTTTTGCAAATACCATAATTAGTGGCCAACTTAATAGTCCTGTGGCGGGGGCAACCTACCAGCACCGTTTCTGAGTCGCCGGATTTCAGCATCCTGCTTCTACATATTATTACATAAGTCCTACATCCTGTTCCAAGGTTTTTCTTTTGGCATCCCTGGACAAGTCATCTCACAATGCTGAGATTAGGCATGTAGACATGTATACAAATTAGTCATCACTTAAATATGCTAAATTGACTAAATTCAGCACATAAAGTCCGGCCGCAACCACGCCAACGTTCGTGCACGCGTACACCAACCCTGCGCACTCAGCGCATTCGCCACACTTCGCGCTATTATCCGGTTTCTGCTAGGCCTCCCACGATTTGTTAATTGCTGCCACAAGATAGTATTGTGCCATATTTGCCATACATATGCCATCTTTGAACCATATATGCTTCGGATAGGGGTTTGCTGGGAAAATTCGATTAATTCAACTTCATTATTAGTTCACTTCTTCCTACAATTTCAGGACGTTGGGAAATCCGGATACCAGCTGAGCTTTGATGTACATTATCTCTTTGGTTAAATACGATACTAGATTGGCTACTGAACCGAGGCTCTAGATTGGTGCTGGTTCTTGGACCCGTTGCGTTTTCATCTACTGATGCGTTATAAGGCTCGAACCAATTGTTTGGAGCGAGGCACAACTTTTCAAACCCCCGATTCTTGGATTTTTTTGTGTGTACCAGGGACATTTCTGAGGTACCGGCGCATTTTCGAAAACCCAGATGTGTTTACTTCGTGCACGACCTTTTTGTTCCTTTCTAGGACCGTGTGGCTTTTTGAGGGCCTCAGTCTGTTTTCGAGGCGGCCTCATTGTCCCGATGTGCTTTGAGGGCCTCCGTTGTGTTTTGTTTATAGCTCTCGATGTGTTTATTTAAAGATGCATCGCATGTTCTAAGGCCCTGCCCCATTTACGAAACTCGGTACGCCTTGGAGGGCGCGGTGCATTTTCGGCCCACCGTTGTGTTTTTAGGGTCCTGCTGTGTTTATTTCGTTCTCCTGACGCGCATATGTGGGACCCCCAGCAAGATTTTGCAGGTTCGGTATAATTTCTCCGTATCCTGGCGTACCTTTTCGGGCCCAGACGCGTGGTTCAGAAAGGATCCGACGGCTTTTCCGGGCTCGATGCGATTTTTGGTGGCCTCTGATTCTTTTAAAAGTCGACTCCCGGTCAGTTTCTTTCGCGCACCCGATGCCATTCTTTTGTGTCCTGGCACGATTTTTTTTCCGCCCAGGTACGTTTCTTTCAGAGTCGTACGCGATATTTGAAAGCATTTCTTGGCATGTTTTGGGCTCCGGGGAAATTTTCCTGGTTCGAACACATATTATTCGGAGTCTCTTCTTAGCCTAGGGGGCTCCGGCTTGATTATTGTCAGATTACGATCATTTTTTTTTGGGAGGGGGGACCACGTTGAGTTTATTTGGTGCCCTCGATGCCAATTTGTAGCAGTCCCGATGGGAATCTGTGATGACTCCACATTAATTGTTTGGACTACCGACAACTATTTTGGTTCTCAAGTGCGAAAACTTGAGGCCTATACGCGAGTTCGTGGAGTGCGATTTATCTAGCTGATTTCCAACGCAAATTTCCAGACCAGGCGCGAGTTTTTTTTCTGGTACCCGCTGTGTTTATATAGAACCATCCACGTGAAATGTTGGGACCCGAAGCGAATTTACAGGCTCCAGAGTGATGCTTGGGGTCCTAGCGCGATTCACGAAAGCCCAGCCTTTCAGGAGGGGGGGGCGATTTTCCTCTTTGACGCCACAACAGCTGCCCAACGAATGCTTTGTATGTAATGTAGGTATGTATGTAATGTATGTATTGTATGTAATGTATGTATTGTATGTAATGCTACGGTACCTTTCAGAGTAGAAAGACATTTCGGGGAATTTTCTTCCGGGACCTGCTCTGAATTTCCCGGTGCTCAGGTCGATTAGATGTAGTCCATTTGTTATCTTTTTGGGTAATGTTTTGTCTTTTATAAGCCCCAACGCGACTTCTTTCGAGCCCAGTACGATTCTTCGTGCTCCTAGTGCATTTTTGTCGGTGTCCAGTACGGTTCTTTTCAGTGTATTGGGGCACCGACTTTCTTCTTCTGACGCGTTTTATTTGGTCCTTGATGCAATTTTTATGACCACAGAGTGACATTTCGGTTAGGAATACACTTTTGGGAAACCAGCTGCCACCTGTGGGATTCCGGCACGAACGTTTCGGCCCCAGGGTGATTTTCAATGGCAGCGACGCAATATATTTTTGTCTAAGTGCGATTTTTGGGGCCCCGCCGTCATTTGTTGGGATCCCTAGCGCGATTTTGATAGGCCTCAACATGTTGTTGTGGGACAATACGTTCTGGGAGCTTTTGGACCGATTGTCGTGACCCCAGAGTGTTTTTCCATGTCTCGACTGCTTTGGCCATTCTTCGGTTTCAATCTTTGGGTGGTTCCAATGAGACTGGGTGGTTCCAATGAGCCCCTATCGTGATTTTCAAGGGCACCGGCCGGACCTTTTTGGGTCCACACCGTGATGTTCAAGAACCTCGACGGGACTTGTTTGGGCCCCCAGTGTGATTTCCTGGGGCTCAGGTGCGAACGTTTGAGGTAACGTCTCTCAGCGTGATTCTCAGAGACAACGACGTGAACTTTTGGGCTCCCAGTGTAAATTTCGAGGAGGACCCAGCCTGTCCTTTTTGGGTCTCATAGCTATTTTTAAGGGTCCTGGACAACCTTTTGGGGACTCCAGCGCGATTTTCTGGGGTCCAGGCCGACGTTTTGGGTACAGCGTAATTTTCAGGGATCCCCGAGACCTCTTGGTCCCTCAGCGTGATTTCCATGGGCCACGACCAGACTTTTTGAAACCACAGCGTGTTTTTCGGGGGTCTCGGCGCGACTTCTTTGGTGCTCCAGCACGACATTTTGGGTGCCCAGCTGTATTTACAGGGACCCGTTCACACTCTTTCGAGACCCAGCTTCATTTTAGAGGCCCGAAATGACTTTTGCCTCCAATGTGATTGTCAGGGGCCTCGGTACGATTTTGGGGCCCATGGAGTCGTTTCATGAGACCCTTCACGACACTTTGGGGTCAATGCGATTTTTATGGGACCAGGTGGGATCTTTGGACCAGGTGGATCTAAAACCCCAGCGGGATTTTATGGAGCCTGGTTCGTTTTCTTGAACCCGTCGCGATTCTTGGGGGCCTACAGCCTCTCATGGGGGGGGGAGAAACTGTCCCAAATGCCCCCTTTCGGTACGCCACTGCCCTGAGCACTTTTCAGGCAAAAGATTCATCGGTGTCAAGAAAGGTATCGGTTTGCATACTGATTTCGATGGGGCGCTTACTTGTATGAAGAGGTCTCGAATCAATGGCCTGATTCCAGGTTAACTTTGGAACAAAGGTTGAAAGTATTCTGTCTAACCAAAGGCCAATAACTTCGCATGACTTTTCATATTATTTGGATATCTGTGGCGGTGGTCAGTTGTAACGGAGGCTTCTGGGATTTATTTCAACAATAAACACGTGATGTAGCGCGAGGTACAAAAAGTGATGCTTAGATGTACAATATTACCTGCTCAGTATCCTTTTTGTTTTTAACCGAAAATTACGTGAAATTTAAAGCATAGCCTACGAAATTATTTCCAATATGTGGTCGTCGGAAGAGGATGATTCCAGCGATATCCTATTTGCTGAGTCCAGCTGCAAGCCGAGCGGCGGACATAAGCGGAAGAAAAGCAAGGTAACAGCAGCACCGAAGCGAAAGAAGCGGTCTCGATCTGCTAGTTCCTGCGGGTCGGCAAAAAAGAGCTCAAGCAAGCGCCCCAAGAAGCGTTCTAAATCTGCAAGCTCCTGTGGGCCGACGAAGAAAAGTCACGGAAAACGTCGGAAGAGTCGATCTAAGAGTTCAGGCTCAAAAAAGTCGCGGTCTTCTAGTCAATGCTCGTCGGGTGGCGGCAAGCACAAGCGAAGCGCCTCGAAACCTCATAAGAGTCGATCTAAGAAGCGCTCTGCGAGCGGAGGTAGCTGTGCGCCCAAAAAACGGTCCAAGAGTAAGAAAAGCCGCTCCAAGTCAGCACACAGTGCCAAGTCAAAAACAAGGAGGCATTCCTCCAAACGCTCGAAATCAGGCGGAAGTGCCTGCGCACCCAGTGGGAAGGGAAAGAAGCGTCATTCCAAGAAGCGTTCAGGTGGTGCTGTAGCTCCTAAACGCCGCCGTAAGCGCTCCGCCAGTAAGAAGCGTTCTGCTGCTGGGTGTGCAAAGCCAAAACGTGTGAAGCGCGCTAAGAAGAAGGCTAAGAAATGCTAACTGCATAAGCGTGTGCATCAAAATCACGAGTGCGTAATGAATAAAATCGAAATGAACAAAATAAAAGCCTGTTCGCTTAGCTCTTGTCATCCGAAGGACAGGACGCCACCCTAAGCCGGCTTCTAGTGGCGACATGACTGATAGTACATACAACTTTGTTCATTTTCCAGTTACTTCTTATGGCGATATTTCCATTGAGCACCAAGTTATGTTATCTAGGAGTTCGTTTCGCGAATTTCGTTAGTCATATTTCTTCTTGTCTGAATGAAGTCAATGTGCTCAAATGCTTTGATACTTAAAGGCTTTTCATTTATTTGGTATCAGGGCGCGCGATTTAAACCATGATTTTCTTGATGACTTGAGTCGAAGCCGCGAGCTCAGCGAAACTGTTTGCTCTTGAGAACTTGAGAAAAAGATGTTCATTTGCAAGCACTTACAAGATTTTCCTAATGGTGGCCGACCGCAAAACATGTAATGAAAAATGAAGGATGTGGTCTAACCTGTCTCGGTGGCCATGTATATAGCAAAGTTACGGGATGTCGGTAAATTATCACGAGCCGTAACTACACTGATGCTTAATTCACAATTCTGTCTCAGAGATTCAATTCATATCCTGACAAAAGCTACCAATACGGAAGCTCCACAAATTCACTTTTATGCACCCTGACCCATCTGTCCCGCTACACTACTGGTTCATCGAAGTATAAAAACAAATGTCTTTAAATAAGCAAATGTTTTTCATGTCTTACATAGTGTTTGGATATATCACGTTATACATGCTATTCCCCAGCTCCATCTCAATTGTATATCTGGGGATACAAAGATACCACCCCTTAGCAGACAAGTCTAGCGAAATACGCTTATGCGAGTGCAAAAGATCATGGACGACAGGTTGATGTTGATTAGGTGCCAATCGAAGTTATTTTGACATGTCCAGGATTCACACCCATGTATGTATCTAACCTAAGCCGAAACATAACCCTTAAAGGGCCAGTGTCGGCGGGTGGGGTGGCACTCGAGCGCCATGCCCCCCCCATTTCCCAGGATTATTTTTCAGCATAGTGGCCAAATGAGCATACAGAACACTCATGTACTTATGCGGACGGCAGATGTCCATCATCTCGTATAGTGCAAAATGCGATGGTGCCTTTGTATGTGCGTTGGTGATGGGAAGCTGCCTTACGGATGTAGATGGCTTCAGCTGCCACGGGAACGGCTCCAAAAATATTCGAACATAAACCCACATGACCGAACAGTGCAGCGTGAAGATTTCGTGGCAGAATTCCGGAAATCACGAGTGAACAGCTTACGCGGAAGGACCTGGCGAATAATCTTTCTGAAGTATCTACGTGTGGGAATGAGTACCAAAAATTGGACATTACGTCAGATATACGAGGTGAGGTGGACAGCCGCTTTGTATCGGTGCTCAGCAATTGCAAAGATATTAGCAAAACACGACCAATTAAGAACTTGTCACACCTATGCCAGGAGAATTTGCCACTGTTTGACCAGACAGCAGGTTATTTAAACTTATCAAGTAAGACCTTACTGCCGAGTAGCAATTTTTTTAATTAAAATTCAGGCATCACCAGCTATTTTTATCCTTAGTATGACCCAATTCTAAAAAAGACTAAATATCTCCCCTGTTCGAAGATGAAGAGGCCAGCTGCAAGATGAAGGGAAGATTTGCTTGGAACCGTGCATCCAGCAGCAGCTTCAAACAGAGTCCACCAAAGAGAGGCATGTCGGTCGCAAACTGTGACGACCTCCGAGTCGTCACCCAAGAGCATACGCAAGGAGTTGGTGCTTGCTCTTCCAAAATTCTGGCGGCGTAGAGGCTCCAGCGCTGAACATGCTACAATGACATGGTGTACAGTAAGCAGGGCAGAACAGCTCGGGCACAGGGGTCGGTCGCCTCCAGACTAGTAGCTGTGTATGGCTAGGGTGTGCACTATTCTTAGACGGCAGAGTGCAACTTCTTCCCATCGTTCGACACGATGCGATGACCACCACAGCCCTAGTGTCGGCTTCAAGATCCTTAGTTTCTTGCATTTCGAACTCCAGGTTCGTTGCCATTCTGATGGCACAAACAATGATATAGATGGGAGTAATCGCATAAACGATGATAAATATTTTTTAGGGAGTAATAGCGAAACGACGCGGCCACTATTGATAGCGGCCTTCGCAGCCGTGTCAGCAGGTTCATTCCCAGCTAGTTCAAAGTGACTAGGGAACCAGCAGTGGTCTTGCCCATTCCGTCTGGTAATTCTACAACTCGTAGAATTTTGCGAATAAGTCGATTATCCTGGCTGAATAATTGCATTGCTAAAAGGCTGCTCGGAGAGTCGGTGAAAACGTGCTTTGAGGTCTGATCATTTTGTATATATCGAACAGCTTTCAAGATAGCATAAAATTCAGAGGTAATCGATGCATGTTTCGGTAGGCAGAACAAGTCATCACCGGATCGATTAACGTAGAAGCAGCCTTCGCCAGACTCAGACTTGGAGCCGTCAGTATAAGTCCGGGAGAGGTCATGTCATTCGTGCTTTCTTGAGGGATACCATTCGGAGCTCTGCCGTGCATACATCGCATTTTTGTCGTGCGTGATGAGGCAATATCGATTTGTGGGTCGAACAATCTGCCATGGGGAAGTAGTCGAACTAGCACTATATGCCACACAGCCGAGTCTGATGTTGCGGTTACACAGCGTCAAGGTACTGCGCCAGCACGGCGGCAGGCCGCGTTGACTGCAAGACGACTGACGTGGCATCGGTGGTCCCGGAAATATCCACGGACATGCCGGATGTTCTGGGTTTTCGGCTACCTTGCATGTATATCTGGTTGCCAATAACCTGCGGCGCAGCGCAAGGGTAGGTTCATCCACCTTTGCCATAACGCTGTCTGATGTCGAAGTGCGAAAAGCTCAAGTGGCCATTCGAAAGGCTGCGTTATGGATTACATCAAGTCGGCGCTTGGAGGTATCACATGCTCCGTCATAGACAAAACACCCGTAGTCAATTTTGGAACGTAGGAGAGATCGGTACAAAAGAAGTAGAACTGATCTGTCAGCTCCATATAAACACCTAGAAACGGTACTTATTACCTGGAGACCTTTGGTACATTCGTTGATAAGGTAAGTGATGTGATTTTTGCATGTAACATGGCGATCCATCCACACACCAAGAGCTTGACTGCCGATCTGAAAGGTATGAGATGACTGTTCATCCTTATTGTTGGGTCTGCGCAACGGCGCTTGCGGCGTCAGTGAACAGCGGTAGCCTTTGAGGTGGATAAAGTTAAACCAGCTTTATCACACCACTCCATCAATTTCACTACAGTTAATTGGAGCTGCCTTTGCACCGTCCGTACAGTACGAGAGGAGAACCACACTGTAAAATAAGTCACGAATAATGCTCGTACTACCGATGTTAACAGTGTATCACCCACATCATTCATAGCAATCGCGAACAATGTCACACTCAATATACTTCCCTGCGGAACCACACCAATCTGCTGGAAGGTGTCAGAGAGTTAGCCACCTATTCTAACACGAACCATCCTATTAGTTAAAAAAGAAATCGTCAAGAAAAATCCCATCGGGCCTCTTTTGCCAATTCGGTGGACCTTCATGGGGATACGATGAAATCACGCGGTATCATAGGCGCCGTCACCATCGAAAAATATTACAGCGGTATGACATCGTTTCATAAAGCTCAGGCGTACAACGGAATCAAGAGCTAAAATATGGTGAAATGTGCTACGGTGTCTGAAAGCCACTCTGTATCGAGGTGAGCACATGGTTGCGTTTCAAAAGCCACACGAGTCGCAAATTTGCTATTAAAAACAATTTGCAACGAGAGCAGGTCAATGAAATGGGTCGATAGTGATGTGGGCCCCTCCATGTTTTGTTTCACTTGTAGACAGGTACGACAAGCGCCCTCCGCCATGTCAATGGAAATGTATTCCTTTCCTACATTTCGTTGAACACTTGCAGAAGTGTACTTAATGTTGTTGTTCGGAGATGTTTAATAATGTCATTGTGCAAGGTATCGGTCCCTCTGCTACGTTCTTAAGAGTGCTTATCGCAGCAGTCTGGTAATATAAAAATAGGCTATTGTAGTGGATAGCATCTGTTGTAAAATCAAGGAGTAGTCCTTCGCATCGGGCTTTGTATGCTCAGAAACGTTGACTGTTTTTATTTTTCGATCGTTGAGATAAGGCCCGTCCAATCTCGTTGGCGACATCCGTGGGGTTAATTATATCTTGGCCACTTATGTGCAGTGTGGGGGTGGGGTGCAGGTAAGTTTTCCGGAAATACTTTTAATGCAGGACCACACCGATGACAACGATGTGAAGCAATTCAATGTGTTCACGTATACTTTCCACGATTGCCGTTTGGAATCGGCAATTGTGCACCTCGCTCGTGCCCTTGCGAAAGGATATCAGATTCGACATACAGCTGTCACGATTAAAAACACGGAATGCCCTCTTTCTAGCGCGCAATACATCTCGGCACTTATCCGACCACCAAGGGTATACGACGTAACGTGCCCGACGGACGAGGAATATATTGCAGAACACTTTGTGACGTTGCGACTGTAAATACCTCCATGGAAACCAATCCTTCAGAGCACTTGCTGAGTACTTCCTCGACATCGCACTGAAAGGAACTCCAATTAGCTTTTGTAATAATCCACTTGGGGGTCGTCGACCAGCTTCCATTCCATCAATTAAGCATGTTCAAACGGGGAAATGGTCACTCGTACCTGAAGCATCATCCACCCACCACTCTAAACAGGGATAAAGTTCAAGGCTGCAAAGCGTGAGGTCCAGCACGGAGGTCTGTCCTGTTCATATCGTAAAATGTGTTGGAGCTCCAGAATTAAGAATACCGAGAGGACATTCCGGATAATGTGTTCTAATGCACGTCCGCGACTAGTAGTATTCGCTGAGCCAAAACTTGGCAATGAACGTTAAAATATCCACATAACATCAGCGGGGGAGTGAGCTGATCTACCACTTGCGACAGTTTAATGCAACGATGAATCGCTCTTAAGTGCTCCTGGGTTTTAGACATTGCGTTAGGCGAAATGTACGACCCTCAATATACCATGAGGTGCTAAGTTTACATCAAAGTTAACGTTAGGGATTATGCTATACTACTCAAGCTCCTATCTCGAGGAGGTTGAGTAATGTAGCATAATTCCTAACGTTACTATTGATGTAAACTCAGCACCTCCTGGTATATTGAGGGTCGTACATTTCGTCTAAATAGCGACAGTTGTGCAAGTTGAAACATTGTTCCTGGGGTTAAGTATATGGAGCATATGGTGGTAACACGGCGATTAATTATTATCCGAGCGGCGAAAGCCTGAATATTCTATCCCAGGTGTACCTGTTGGAAGGTGACTGAGTGGCAGACGGTAAGAAATACACCACCACCATGTGCCACAGTGTGAGCGACGACGTCCTGACGTAAAACAGAAGTTTCGTAGATAAATAGAAGCACCAGGAGGGAGCTTAGTCCCTCGTAGGCATACTACGGACGGTATAAAATATGTTGTAAGTCGTTATCACTAGTTCTCAAACACCTACAGTTCCATTGTAAAGCAATACTGATTTGTCAGTAAATGTAAGAGGGAGTCCTAAGCTAAGAGCGTAAAAGGCCAAGGAGTGACTATGTCATCGCTTTGTAGTCAGGGGCCTTGGCTTCGTGAGCGTGAGCGTGAGCGCGGGGTCCCAAACTCACTTAGTAACACAGCACCGGGACGAGCACGCTTCGGAGCACGATTCGGGGATGGGCGGATATTTGAGGGGGTACGGTTCGCCGGGACTGGGAGGTCTCCGGCGGTTTCATAGCCGCCGCGGGTAATGGTGAGGAGTGAGCAGTCGCCATTGGGCGCTGGCCCTCAAGCTCCTATCTCGAGGAGGTTGACCTATCGGGCGGTGAGAGCCTGTGCTCCTAAATCCGGGGCTCCAGGGCACACCTGACCCACAGCACGTCCGGTCTTTGGATCTCAAGAGGGTTGGTGGGGGTGGGGGTGGGGGATTGACGTGGTTTCGGATGGTGCAGTGATAGGCTGAATGGAAGTGGATTCGGTGGGTATGGCGGGTCAGGATTCGAGGAGGATAGTGAAGGTCTTGGCGGGCCTCTTAGTCTGCTGGGCACCATGCCACTCTTCTGGAGCCCGTTCTGTAATGGGTGGGATAACTGCGACTTCCAGGGCCCTTGGTGACGAAACAACGCGCTCTGCCGTATCAGACAGACAGACAGACAGACTTTATTGAGGTCGTCCACAATTTACTCGTGGCTTTTATGACATCGCGTCAAATGGATAAAACAACACAGCACAAAAGGTCAAACTCACAGAATAAAAATAAAAATAAAAATAAAATACAGCAAGTCGAGCGGTCAATAAGTCCGGCGCGGGCGGCACGCCAAATAGGTACTGCCGTAGGTGGCGACCAAAGATTGACACGGGAACTCGCGTCAGCTCAGGTGGCAGTGAATTGTACATACATATGTGGCGCTCTATTGCTAAAACGTCTCTTCCCCATCTCGGTGCAGGACCGGGGGACATGCAAGTTATGGTCTTGACGGGTGGTCCGGTCACGAATCTCCGCCATGGTGGTAAGATCGTGAGCCAGTGACTCTGGCTCACCATGAAAACGCACCTTGTGAGTGAGGCGAAGGGTGTGATATCTGGCCAGGTTCTCCGCGCTGAGCCAGCCCAGCCTCCTTAGCAGATCCGAAACGTGGTCAAACTTTTTGCGCCCGAAAATTACCTTTGCCAAATAGTTTATAATTTTTTTAATGCGAGCTACGTTCTTTTTGGCCCCGCTACCATACACAGAAATACAGCAGCGGTTCTGCGGTCAGATCAGAGCAGTGACCAGCGCCGGGATGACGGCAGGTGGAAGGTGCCCTCTCAGATGCGACAGACCACCCAGAACTCCAAAACAACGCCGAGTCAACAAGGATCGTGTATCGGTGGTGCTATATGCAGGGTTTTGTTCCCTCATGGTGAGTAGGGTTTCGATGGTCTCGACATGGTTTTGGGTTGGCTGCCTGTCACTCCTTGTTGACAGCGTAAGGGGCACTCCAAACGAGCGAAGTAGGGAGCTATAATTTGGGAGATGAGCTGAAAAACGTTGTCAAGCCTAGTATGTTGTGGTAACAAAATATTATTTTTCGCTTTTGATGCGTATGTAATTTTGAGGCGAGTCTGTTCATATATATCTCCAGCCACCCGGAAGGTTACTCTTTGTGTGCTTGATTGCAATACTTTTTCTCCTTCATGTACATCGGGGAAGTCCTGTCGTAAGACGAGTGGGGGTACTATTCTGAGCCGCAGTTTACACAACGGGGGGTATCAGAGGTGCAATGTTCACTTCCGTGATCGTGAGAGGCGCACTTGCCGCATGCAGGGCGATTGCGGAAACTGATTTGTGACCGAATTTCTGGCATTTAAAACATCCCATCGGGTTGGGAAAGAAAACATAATCCTTTACCCGGACGTATCTCACATGAATCTCAAGAGGAAGATCACTCGTGTTGAATGTTAGTACGATGTTGTTAGTTATGACCATCTCTGCATCTCTCCTCGCCGTGAACTTCTCGCTCTAGCGACTCCAAATTGTTAGCCCATCGATAATCTCTTCCTCTGTCAGATCTCTCAGGTCAAAACAGTTGATACCTTTCGACGAGTTGGTTTTATGGGGCTATACACATAAAACCAACTTTGTAATAAGTTCGTATAATTTCCTTCTTGCCACCCTTTCGCACACTAAAGAAACTTGATCACGGGCAGCGCTTTTTCCGCGTCCTCCGCTACCGCAAACTCCACCTCCAACTTCCCATATCGAACAATTCTTCTAAACTGGTCGTGTCCATTACGCCTTTGAATAGGGGATAAAGAAGCAAAAGCCTGTTTTCCCTCAAAGAATGAGGATCCGCGTAGTAGCGGAAAACGTGTTGGTCCTGTCTGAGCACATGGTCTGGCCCTCACGAGAGGGACCAGGAGTGCTTTTTAGTGTCGTTGCTGCCATGTGTTGTTATACTTCGGCTCCTCGGGCGCCACGCCGCATAGGGCCCTACTGGGGGACCCCCTGTATCCCGCGGACTGGAAGACGCCAGGCGCCCAAGGAGCTATATGGGGCGGAAAGCGGCTTCGCACGGCCGGGAGAGGGACTCACCACCCAGACCGCACTAACGGCGCCGCCCATCCCCGACCCCAAACGGCCGTGCCGGCGGCTCTGGAAATCAACCCAGGTACCGACCAGAGGCGACCAGCCACTTGACCCGTACGGGGTCCTACAGGCCAGCCCGCCCCTCCGGGATATCGGGACCAAACAGGCGTGTTGGTCCCAGTTACAACCAGCACCGTGCGACGAGGGACTCTAGCACACTACAACTAGCACTGTGCTTCCAGGACTCCGTCAACCCCCCGGGGGGGGGGGGGGAGGATACCCAATAAAACTGAACTGGTGGGCAGGGGCGAGAAAGTTGCCCTACCTGTTCATAGTAGGGATAGTTGGTGTTGCATGGTTAGGTGAAGGACATGGATATTGGGATGAAATAGACATTGGAATCGGAGCGCATGGATGGGAGAACGAGCGAGGCACTCCTAGTCTGACCAATCGTCGGCTCACTAGTGGACTGGGATTCCAGGTCCTTACGGCACTCAGTCCCCCCCCCCCCACCCACCACCACCATGGAAAGGTGGTGCCACGTCGTGGGGGGGGGGGAGGAGGCTCCGAACGAACACCAGTCCGGTGGGCGAGCAACATTCGGACAGCGACACATGGAATCCGCACCCAACCAAACGGAACTCCCCGGCGCCACTCCAGCCAAGGTAAGTTGTCAAACTCCACAGTGAACTTCACCGTCACCGTTCCTTCCGGTCAGAAACAACACGCCCATCACGGCAAGGCATGTATTGGGCTGCGGAGCCACGACCGGCCTCTGCGCACAGCGGCGCTCACACGGTCAGCCAGCCCATGTCGGTGGTGAGCAGATGGTCGAGGCGAGCGTGCAGCGGCGGGCAGGCGCGCCGCCGGCCGCTCAGCTGGTCACCGCCGCCGGCCACATCTGCCGGTCCGTCAGTGTCCGGCGCCGCCTGTTCTGTCGGCTGCTGCTCCTGTCTGTTGACGAGTCGCAGGTCACCCTCACGTCACCAACAGACACCCAGCCCTGTCTGTTGACGAGTCGCAGGTTACCCTCACGTCACCAGCGCACACCCAGCCCTGTCTGTTGACGAGTCGCAGGTCACCCTCACGTCACCAACAGACACCCAGCCGTGTCTGTTGGCGAGTCGCAGGTCACCCTCACGTCACCAGCACACACCCAGCCCTGTCTGTTGATGAGTCGCAGGTCACCCTCACGTCACCAGCAGACACCCAGCCCTGTCTGTTGACGAGTCGCAGGTCACCCTCACGTCACCAACAGACACCCAGCCGTGTCTGTTGATGATTCGCAGGTCACCCTCACGTCACCAGCACACACCCAGCCCTGTCTGTTGATGAGTCGCAGGTCACCAGCACACACCCAGCCGTGTCTGTTGACGAGTCGCAGGTCACCCTCACGTCACCAGCACACACCCAGCCCCGTCTGTTGACGAGTCGCAGGTCACCAGCACACACCCAGCCGTGTCTGTTGACGAGTCGCAGGTCACCAACAGACACCCAGCCCTGTCTGTTGATGATTCGCAGGTCACCCTCACGTCACCAACAGACACCCAGCCGTGTCTGTTGACGAGTCGCAGGTCACCCTCACGTCACCAGCACACACCCAGCCCTGTCTGTTGACGAGTCGCAGGTCACCAGCACACACCCAGCCCTGTCTGTTGATGAGTCGCAGGTCACCCTCACGTCACCAGCGCACACCCAGCCCTGTATGTTGATGAGTCGCAGGTCACCCTCACGTCACCAACAAACACCCAGGCCTGTCTGTTGGCGAGTTGCAGGTCACCCTCACGTCACCAACAGATACCCAGCCGGATCCGCACAACTGGCTGGATATCTACGAGGGACTGCGGTGGGGGTGGGGTTAGGGGCGCAAATATACGAGGGACAGCACGGGACAGGGACATACACCATTGGATACGTCACGCCTTGGATGGACAGACCATGAGATGCTTATGTTACACAGCACAGACATTATGCTGTCTAGCACACTGCCAGTATAAGGGGAGTGTGTTCAAGTCAGTCTGGACTGGACCGGACTGAAACCAAGATGCGATTAGGGACCAGATAATTCGCCATGAATATCGCATGAATATCGCATATCGCAAGCGAGGGGCTGACGACAGCATGTTTCACACACACATATATTGAAGTATACACATCCTTGCAGCTTGCTCTTTGTACCGATCGGAAGCGGGGGCTTGCCACTCATCTGGGATGAAGCTCGCTCTACCACCGCCACCTGTAGTCTGTTTCATGTGCAGTTTTACTACCGACTACACCGACCTCAGTTTTAGCATGCTACTCACAACTTCACTCCGTTTCATATCAAGATTGTACATTGGAACTGAATTGCAATAAATCTACATCAGTAGTAAACGCGAGTTGGCTACGTGCGTCGTGGTTGCCACGATATCAACCAGCAATTTGCCATCAAGACGTCCGGAAAACATTCTAGTACATATTTTGTGCATTGTATCAAATCGTTGAGAAGAGCATGCATAACTAGCGACATTTTAACTAAATTAACTAGCAAATGAATTTACAAGGAAAATCCCAAAAAATATGTTAAACGAGTGTTACAGCTTGAGGCTCTTGATGGCTCCAGCAGAAATGTTTCAACAACCGTCCTGGGCCTAGGGGAACATCGACTGAATTGAACGTGGTAAAAGTAAACGAGAACAAGCGTGAGAAATAGAGAATTGATATGTTGACACTATTTTTTACTAGCCGGTGCAATTTTTTTCCCAGGAAGCTTTACAAGGAAGCATGCAGTCTCATTCTGGGGTTTGAAAATAAGGATATTCATGGATTTTTATCATCCAGAATATTATACTCACCAGATAATTACCCATTTCTTATTTAGAGGTTGCATGGTGCTGCTGGGCAATGAACTGTTTTTTTTTGACATTCTCAAGATTCACTGGAAGTGGAAACTGATTTCTTACATCACATAATTGAAGAAAACATATCTTCTCCATATCCGACTGTCCTAAAACATTCTTATCCACATCGAGAACCAAAAATGCAAATCCAACCATGTATTTTCACAAGCGGGTAGATTAGAATGCACGGGGAGGGGAGGGGGCGGTGAGACGGGCGAAGGTCCTCGTCTTTTGCGGGTGAGTCGGTTTGTATTTTTTGCAAAACTTGTCAGGCGAAAGGAGATCGGTCTGCATTTACCATGTCCTGGATAAAAATAGATCCTAAAACGGTCCCCATGGAGGGCACCACACAATAGTGCGCTCGGGACCACGCTTCAGAAATGGTCGTTCAGCCAGAGCCGGTACCACAGTAGACAACCATACCCAAATTAATACATCATACTAAAACTAACTGAAAGCAATCATAAGTGCGTGCACCCGCTCCAGTTACAACTTGCTTTTGTATTAATGATACAGTGCTCCCCTTGCACACATGGCAGAATGTGGCCTCCATTGCGGAAGCCAAGCGACGGCCGCTGACGAGAAGCAGCACAAGATGTCCGGTCGATGCGCACGTCAAACATTGCCAAGGTGGCTGAAATTCCCAGTCAGCACTTTAATCACATAGATGATGGTATTGATAACAGGCGTTAATTCCTAGACATCCCACTTACCTTGGATGGACTCAGGCTCCCACAGCGCACCAACTTCGACCGACTTACTGCCACCAACTGACTAAGGCACTGAACATTCACTGATTGTAACTGCGGTAACTACCAGCAGGTCGGTCGCGTTCCTGGCTAATGGATGGCTGCGACGTGGCGCGTGAAGCGAGAATTTAGGGGACAATGTGGGAGGAATCCAGGAGCGACTATGTGGCAAGGATTGTTGGGCATCAGCTACTTGGACTATATTGCACCTACTGGGTTGTACTTGTAGTTGTAATCAGTACATTCTTCAGCTTGTATTAAACGCTCGGCCTGGATTCAGCTCAGGTTAGCAGTAAATACGCAAGTGTTAGTAGAACAATGAGTAAATTAAACTGAAATATTTTGTGTTATGAAACATAATTTCACAGCCAAAACTTACTACCTACACAGAAATTTTGATCTATAGAACAGGATCAACGCAATTTTGCCATTTACCATGTAGTACTCACCGTTCACTCAGCTATACGTGCCTCCAGTTTTCGAGCCCCCACTGCACTTGTAGGCACGTCGAATATGCCTCCCACGTGTCAGACGCAGACTACGCCCTCTCACCTGTCCCTGGAGCTCAACATATTCTCTCTTGCCACTGGAATATAGTGTGTCATCTGCTGTCTCCAGGGTGGAGCACACCCTCAGAATTGTCCCTGAGCTATATCGCATCATCCGGCCTATCTCATTTGGCTCAGCACATCCCCTTACCTATCTCCTTCGCAGAGGGCCTCCCCTATGTTGGCCAGGTTGCTCCCATTCTCACCTGTCTCTGGGGTAGAGCATACCCTCGAGAAAGGTGGAGCAGAGTCTGGTCAGTGGTGGCAGCGTATGACTCGGGGACTCCAACATCTGCAATAAACAGCATCCAGTACCAGCTCAGGTGTTACACTACACCAGATACTACCGACGTGTATACTGGAGACCTCAGACAGGCACACTGGACACCAACGACGCTCACACTACACTATCGACAGGTACACCATGGTGTGCACTAATGACAGGTACACCATAGTGTACACTAACGACAGGTACACCGTAGCGTACACTAACGACAGGCACACCATAGTGTACACTAACGACAGGCACACCATAGTGTACACTAACGACAGGCACGCCATAGTGTACACTAACGACAGGCACACCATAGTGTACACTAACGACAGGTACACCGTAGCGTACACTAACGACAGGCACATCATAGTGTACACTAACGACAGGCACACCGTAGTGTACACTATCGACAGGTACACCATAGTGTACACTAACGACAGGCACACCATAGTGTACACTAACGACAGGCACGCCATAGTGTACACTAACGACAGGCACACCATAGTGTACACTAACGACAGGCACGCCATAGTGTACGCTAACGACAGGCACGCCATAGTGTACACTAACGACAGGCACACCGTAGTGTACACTATCGACAGGTACACCATAGTGTACACTAACGACAGGCACACCGTAGTGTGCACTAACGACAGGCACACCATAGTGTACACTAACGACAGGTACACCATAGTGTACACTAACGACAGGCACACCGTAGCGTACACTAACGACAGGCACGCCATAGTGTGCACTAACGACAGGCACACCATGGTGTACACTAACGACAGGTACACCATAGTGTACACTAACGACAGGCACACCGTAGTGTACACTATCGACAGGTACACCATAGTGTACACTAACGACAGGCACACCGTAGTGTACACTAACGACATGCACGTCATAGTGTGCACTAACGACAGGAACACTATATTGTGCACTAACGGCAGGTACACCATAGTGTACATCAACGACAGGCACGCCATAGTGTACACTAACGACAGGCACACCATAGTGTACACTAACGACAGGCACACCATAGTGTACACTAACGACAGGCACACCATAGTGTATCCTAACGACAGATACACCATAGTGTACACTAACGACAGATACACCATAGTGTACACGAACGACAGGTACACCATAGTGTGCACTAACGACAGGCACGCCATAGTGTACACTAACGACAGGCACACCATAATGTACACTAACGACAGGCACACCATAGTGTATCCTAACGACAGATACACTATAGTGTACACTAACGACAGGCACATGGGTGGGAGCCCTGCCTGTGATGACAAACATACACTGCATTAAATACATACATACATACATATACATATATAGATACTTCCATATATATATATGCATAAATATATATATATATATATATATATATATATATATATATATATATATATATATATATATATATACATTATTATTATTATTACACATGCACACGACTGCACGAGGACATGGCGACAACTGTGTCCTGCAGCCGCTGCAGGTCGGCCAGGCTGGCCTCTCACCTGGATGACCCGCTGCAGGTCGGGAGTGACCTCCGACTGCAGCCGCTGCTGGGCCGGGGTCGCGGCCGAGCGGCTCTGCTCGGCCAGCAGAGCCGAGAACGGCGTGGCCGTCAGCGGACCGACGGCGAGCTGGCCGGCCGGCAGGTCGGTCAGGTCAGCCAGGTCGGCAGCCGACCTCTGCAGACAGTGCAGCGCCTGACGGGGGCACAGCCGCGTCAGCACACACAGGGGTCAGCCGCAGACACAGTGGTAACGTCTCGGCCCGGCACGGTGCCCGGCTGTCGCACGTACGCCACCGTTGTCCCAGTTAGTTCGGTAACGTTGCGCACCCGAAACGCAGACAAGGATTGACTGCGCCAGGTTGAATTCAGCTGTTTCACACCGAAGTCTGATAGGATGGTCTGAAGGACGAACCGGAAGCAGCCCACATCCCCACTGCGACCGAAGCATCCCACATCGCCACTGCGACCGAAACAGCCCACATCGCCACTGCGACCGAAACAGCCCACATCGCCACTGCGACCGAAGCAGCTCACATCGCCACCGAGACCAATAACAATCGCAATGAAATGCAATTCTGGTGTTCACCCCTCGGTTGGTTATTGGTTTTACAACACATCGACCGTGAGTCATGTAGTGTCGCCAATCTCTCACGCCGATTGGCCGAGGGCGAAAAGTAGCGACAGGCGAGACTCGAACCCACAATATTTCGATTGCGAGACGGGTAACTTACCTCCAGACTACTCGACCCCTCTATCTTTCACCTCTGGCTGGTTATTACCAACGTGATTGACCTATCTGAGCTGCGAACAACAACAGCAGTGTTCACAGTTAGCGGCAACGACTTCATAGCTCCAGAAGCAGTCCGGTTGTCCGACAATATTCGGCGACTGGCCGTTTACTACTGGCCATGACAATGGAGCTGCCACAATCCTACGAGTGGACATTTGGGCGAACAGGTGTTGCGTCAGAAAGACAGACCAATAGAGCAGCATGGGGGGGGCACGGACGGTTGAGGCCGAGCCTACCCAGTCGCCGACTGCTCACGTGCTGGTCGGTGAGGAAGTAGAGTTGCGACTTGTGCTGCCAGGTGGCCAGGTCAGGTCGGCCGCTCCGGTGCGGCACGAAACAGGCCGCCGTCACACGCCTCGCCAGGGCCGCCTGGTATACGGGCTGTGTGCTGCTCGGTCGGAACACGAACACTGTCCGACACACGAGGCGGTCACATAGAGCGAGCACCACATCCACCCATCATGACGCGTTAACGCATTCGCATACTATACGGATGCATGTCACTGTCAGTGACTCGACAGGAGAACAGTAGACACAGCCGCAGTTGGCGTCATAACCAACGACGCGGCAAACACAAACACACCCGGCACCGTCCGCTCTCTCTGGACATGTCGGCACCCACCTCTGTTGGCGACACTGAAGGCGGCCATGTACTCGGAGCCGGGGTCGGCCACCAGCAGACTGGTGCGCAAGTCGATGCGGGCACACAGCGTCAGCGAGAGTAGGTTCCAGACGCGCAGGCCAGAGTCGGCGCGCGCCACCAGCAGATGTGAACACGATCCGCGACCAAACTCCACCTGCCTGTGTCGGGATTGGCGGTCAGCGACGGCCGGCCAGACCGGTCACGCAGCACCAGCCGGGCTGTGGTCCGCTACAGGGGAGTGCCTACTGCATATAACTCAGACATCGACTGGCACGTCAGGCAGGTTATGGCTAGTTCTGCACAGCGTGCTAACACCGACTGCCGTGACATGTGCTCCGACTGGTAGCCCCGCCTGACACGGTGGGGATAACCCCTAGATGGGATCTGCACCGGTCCCTAACAGGGAGACTAGGGTCGGGGACGCAGGTGGCCCGGACGCCGAGACGCCCTCCCAATGCTAATGCTGTAGTCTCAGAGACTGGTGTATTTTCCGACTGGGGTGGCCCAGAGGGCATACCGCCTGAAAATGATGACAAGCGCAACCGCTAAAACTAAGGGCACACTCGATACGACCCTAACATAGATATTATCTGATCCAGCAGCTCTATTATGCTTTATCTTCTTCAACTGCTTTTTTACATCTTCTGTAGTTATTGTAAGAACTTCGAAGCTAACGACTGCCATAGTATACACATTCGGTAGTTTCCAATGTACCCAAGTTTTCTTTATTAGATACTGATGAGAATTGTTTGCTTAGTGACCCTAGATTAATCATGAACTACCATTTCTTCGGTCTTTCTTTCTTTGGTTTGGTGTTTTACTTCTTTGGTCAGCCATGAAGGATGATTAACCAACCTTGCATAATCCAAATCTGTCTATTAGGAATGAACCTATCCTGACATTGAAACAGATCGTCTTTTGCCATTCTTCACATTTCATAAGCATCAATGCATCAATGTTTCACGGATTACTACACTGCCAACATATCGGAAAAACGTCTAATGTTGTGATCACTATTACCAAAGTCTTCTCCCATGTTCACAGTTTGTACAAAATTTCCATGATTTGTCAGCACTAGTTCTGACAATTCATTTCCCCTTGCATGCTCATGTATCACTTGAAAGAACACATTTTCCTTAAAACAAGCCATGCACTTCTTTGTTGCTCAGACAGCTAGATTTGTATCCAATCCCTTCTATGTTAAACCCCCAACAGTAGAGCTTTCCCATGCACTTTCCTACATACCTCTTCCTTCATCAACTTGTCAGTGTCTTCACTCTGGACTGGTGCGAGTGGCCCAATCCTTACTCTTGTTCCATTCCTCCGGATATCTAACCAAAATGATTCGACTCCTTCACCATTCACACTATCCTCTATGGTATGGCATTACATTACTTGCCTTCATACAAGAGTACCCCACCTCCTGCCATTGCCTTCCTTTGGTGAGCATGCATGCTGTAACTTATCGTGACGATTGTAGCACGATTCAGCACGAGCGGTGTGCAGGGTTAAAATAATGTTTTTTTTTGTTAGGTGTGAAATGTCTAAACGGGCACAGAAGGGTGTCGAAATATGCCATGGAATTAGTGTCAATTAAAATGCTTTTGCTGCCTTTCAGAATGAAACTTGAATCAATGTTGCAGGTACTTGCGACTGGAGCATTAACATGATACTTATAAGTGAGATACTGTTAAAAAGGGGACACGAAGACTTCATAAGCACGCATCATGGAGTAGGATGTCGATACTTCCTGGAGAAGGATGTCGATTGAGCGTTCGGAGTGGTATTTTCCACCCTATTTAACGAATAATGTATCACTGGCGGTGTGCCACCGGTACCGGATCGGACAGCCAATGATGGATTATTCGTGAAATATGATGGAATACGCCACTTTCTGAACAATGAAGCTATATCCCTCGCAACGAAGTGTCGACATCATGAATCATGAGTATTGATGAATTCCTTATATCTAATTTCTAACTGTATCCTGTTGATAATTATCATGTTTATCCTTACTATTGTGGATTGTGATGGACGAACATCTCTTAGCATAATTCCAGGCAAGAGGATTGCATATGAAGTGGTCTGTTATAGAACGTCAGCTGTAAGGATACGCATTTTGCATCGTTATCGCTAAAATAACAATAGTTAAATTAGGCATTTCAAAACAAAGGAGAATGGTGCACGTATGAGTACGCTGTTGGATCAAACTTGTGCTTGAAGAACTTGTTACGTTGTTACTTGGTTAGTTAGTTAACAAGTTATGTCAAGCGACATCGTTTCCATGGCAAATTTCGACATCCTACTGTACTCGTCTCGACATCTCGCACCTAACAAAACACCATTAGATTGACTCTGCCGACAGCGGCCGCCTCACCGGACATGGTCGCGCAGAGCCAGGTTGCTGAGTGTGTGCAGCAGCCGGCTGTGGTCGGGCTGCCAGAGGGTGACGGCCGCCGAGAAGCCCACCGCCAGCCGGCACCCGTCGGCAGAGAACGAGGCGCAGCCGGCCGGCCGACCGTGGTGTGTGCTGACCGCGTCACAGCTCCAGCACCGCTTACTGCCTGACACAGGTCACGGCAGGTCACGCCTCCCGCAATGGTCACTGATGCCACAGACAGGTCAGGCCAGCTGATAGCCTCAGCACCGCTCACTACCTACTTCACAGGTCACGTCACTTTATAAGGTACCGCTTACATTCGCACAGGCAAACGTGCGAGCCGTAGCATTACTGCTTGTTCACAAGGTGCTGCAAAAAAAAGGTGGACGAGCAATGCTCAAGGCAGGATGACTCGGGAGCCTGAGCAGCACATCCACCGGTCATGAGCCCGACGAGCTCACACGACATATCTTGATATCACTGTTCGGACTGTGCAGCATATAAGGCGTGTCTGGATCTTACAGTCATGACTGCAGCTTACAAGGGGTCTGGATCTCACTGTGATGACTGTGCAGATTACAAGGGGTCTGGATCTCACTGTCAGGATCGTGCAGCTTACAAGGCATGCCTGGATTTCACCACAAGTGTCATGCAGCTGTGGTGAAACTGCATGGCTTTTTCACCACAACCAGGTACCCTATTTATCCGCCCCACATAATGTAGTTGCCAGAGCCCTCATCGGCAGGATAAGGCACTAGTGTTGTGGAGCACGGGCCGTTCAGCTCACCATAGATATCCGAGTCATCGACCAAACTCCAGTACTTGACGGCGCCGTCAGTGCCGGTGGTGACCGCCAGAGGCGCTGCCTTCGCCGAGGACACCGGTCGGAACACCAGAGCTGTGACCGGGCTGTCGTGTGGATCATCCACACACGTGTTGAGCGCATAACTGGAGCGGGAACAACCACCGGTAAGTGTGTATACGCAACATCGTCCACAGATGTGGAACTCTTGCATTTATCTCATATGGCATTCAAAACTACATAAAACCAAATCCGTAAACACGGACTATGACGGTGTCTAGGAAGATAACTTGATGTCGATCACAATTTCCCAACAATAAAATACAATGGAACATATGTAAACTCCTAGTAATAGTGAAGGATGCACTTGTCTATAGTGACGAATAACATCACGAACAGCTGGGCAGCGGACGCTTCAGCCAGAACCCTCCCAACAAAATATGGCTTCATGATCATGCAATGATTAATCATGCAATCGTTGGCTGGATGCTATCATAATTATTCGGTTATTCAGCTTAGTTACAACTACTGCACTGTATAAGTAGTCGACCATCCCTGCAGCCAGCGCAGTCGGACGGAAAAGTATGGCACATTCGACGGTATCGTGGGCGCTTTATAACTAACGCGGTCGATGCGCCCGCAAGCCCAAGCAACCGCCCGTCAAGGCATTGATGAAAACCCCACATAACGAGGCATTGTCTCCAACCATGCCCACAAATGATCTTTTTGGCGTACTCGACAATATCACCGACGTGATCCATGGGAGAGTTAGTTACTTACCAGGGTTTTATGGCTCATCGACTACATTGATCATGTAGCGCCCATCCATGGGCGAGGAGTTCCTAAATGATATACATATCGGCTATGCTTGTAGTCACTGGGTGCAAATGATGAACTCTGGTCAAAGTGCCCTAAAGCCTGTAAAGCCTGCATGTAGTCGAGTAAAATACCATTACCTGAAGCACCTGTCACGCCCAAAAATTGGCATTTGAACTTCGTAACACATGATGGATTTGGTTTTACCCCACACATCGGTGATGTGTGCTGAAATCGACGGCTGGAATGGCAAGTTATGGGGTGTGCATTCCATATCTTGGGGCAGCAATACCTCAGCTGTATTCCGAACTCCAGAACCTGAGCCATTAGTGAACCGCACGCCTGTCGTCTCCCAATATAACTTGACCCAGCAATACCTCTGTTGCATCTCGTCCCAGTTCCAGAATTTGAGCCGGCGCTCGGCGGTGGTGGTGCCATCGTCGCGCTCCTCCAGCGTAGCCATCCAGTCGCCGTCAGAGGTGACCGCCACCCTGGTGACGTCACAGGTGGCAGGCGAGCCGGTCCGCTCTCGCGTCAGGTAGTTGGTCTGCACCACATCCACCTGGCGGCACGGCGTCAGAGGTGAGCCTCCAGTACAGGTCAGCAGAACCTCCTGTACAGGTCAGCACAGCCTCCTGTACAGGTCAGCACAGCCTCCTGTACAGGTCAGCACAGCCTCCTGTACAGGTCAGCACAGCCTCCTGTACAGGTCAGCACAGCCTCCTGTACAGGTCAGCACAGCCTCCTGTACAGGTCAGCAGAACCTCCTGTACAGGTCAGCACAGCCTACTGTACAGGTTCAGCACAGTACAGGTAGACAACCTCCTGTACAGGTCAGCACAGCCTCCTGTACAGGTCAGCACAGCCTCCTGTACAGGTCAGCACAGCCTCCTGTACAGGTCAGCACAGCCTCCTGTACAGGTCAGCAGAACCTCCTGTACAGGTCAGCACAGCCTCCTGTACAGGTCGCCCTCTGTACAGAGCCTCTGTACAGGTCAGCAGAACCTCCTGTACAGGTCAGCACAGCCTCCTGTACAGGTCAGCACAGCCTCCTGTACAGGTCAGCACAGCCTCCTGTACAGGTCAGCACAGCCTCCTGTACAGGTCAGCAGAACCTCCTGACAGGTCAGCACAGCCTCCTGTACAGGTCAGCCAGCACAGCCTCCTATACAGGTCAGCACAGCCTACTGTACAGGTCAGCAGAACCTCCTGTACAGGTCAGCACAGCCTCCTGTACAGGTCAGCACAGCCTACTGTACAGGTCAGCACAGCCTCCTGTACAGGTCAGCACAGCCTCCTGTACAGGTCAGCACAGCCTCCTGTAAGTGAGGCAGCCCTTACAGTCAGCACACCTCCTGTACAGGTCAGCACAGCCTCCTGTACAGGTCAGCACAGAACCTCCTGTACAGGTCAGCACAGCCTCCTGTACAGGTCAGCCTACTGTACAGGTCAGCACAGCCTACTGTACAGGTCAGCACAGCCTACTGTACAGGTCAGCACAGCCTCCTACTGTACAGGTCAGCACAGCCTCCTTGTACAGGGCACAGCCTCCTGTACAGGTCAGCACAGCCTCCTGTACAGGTCAGCACAGCCTCCTGTACAGGTCAGCACAGCCTCCTGTACAGGTCAGCACAGCCTACTGTACAGGTCAGCACAGCCTCCTGTACAGGTCAGCACAGCCTACTGTACAGGTCAGCACAGTCGGCCAGACACGGCTCCGCCCTCTCCAGTCGGCTAGACACGGCTCGGTACTCACGCTGTAGAGGTCGCGCCGCTCGTGTGTGGAGAACAGCTGCAGGTGGCCGACGGCGCCGTTCAGCAGGATTCCACCGGAGCGCGGCTCCAGCACCAGGCCGGTAGCCGGGTCATCGCCGGTCGCCCAGGTCAGGCCACCGATCACCCGCACCACCTGGCGCTGGCCGCTCACCAGACGGATCACTGCCGACAGGGGGCGCATGGCGGGTCAGTCGGGGTCACCCGGCGCTGGCCGCTCACCAGACGGATCACTGCCGACAGGGGGCCGCATGGCGGGTCAGTCGGGGTCACCCGGCGCTGGCCGCTCACCAGACGGATCACTGCCGACAGGGGGCGCATGGCGGGTCAGTCGGGGTCACCCGGCGCTGGCCGCTCACCAGACATTGCCGACAGGGGGCGCATGGCGGGTCAGTCGGGGTACCCGGCGCTGGCCGCTCACCAGACGGATCACTGCCGACAGGGGCGCATGGCGGGTCAGTCGGGGTCACCCGGCGCTGGCCGCTCACCAGACATTGCCGACAGGGGGCGCATGGCGGGTCAGTCGGGGTCACCCGGCGCTGGCCGCTCACCAGACGGATCACTGCCGACAGGGAGCGCATGGCGGGTCAGTCGGGGTCACCCGGGGCTGGCCGCTCACCAGACGGATCACTGTCGAGTCGCCGGGAGCCGGAGTCGCCGGGAGCCGGAGTCGCCGGGTCATTTTACTCGGAGCCGGAGTCGGAGTCGGAGCCGGGATACTTCCCCGGAGCCGGAGCCGTCCAAAGTTTTCCAGGCTCCGCATCCCTGATTCATACCCTACAATGCTTCAAAGCCTATATAAAACACTATGTTCTGGGGTAATGTTCAAAACGTATAGTGCTCAAAACCTATAATGCTGGATATGAACTAATGCTTAGAAAATATGATTATTTAAGTATCTAATGCTTCAAAACAACTAATGCTCAAAATTCACAATTCACAGAATCTATAATACTCAAAGCATATAATGCTCAAAAACTACATCAGCTTGATAACTACATGCCATAATCGACAGTACGGTTCACTCTACGTCTCCATCGCAGTCCACCAATTGGAAGCAGCACGCAAAAGCTTCCAAACATAGCAGCTAGAGCGGCGACACATGCGAGTAGGACACGAATTGCTTGCCGCATTCGCGATGTTCATGCATTTGCACGTGAAGAGTGGGAGATTTGAGTACACGTTCCCTGAAATCAAGTAGTTCGTGTCGGTGATTTCGAACTGAGTGACCGGTATTACGAATAGGTAATTTCTGTGCCTAAGCAGAACCCACCAGGGGCGGATCCAGCTTTCATAAGGGTAGGGGATGATTATACCGCCTTGACCGGGGCGGAGCCGAAGGATGCCAGGCTTCCGGTGGTGCTGGCTTTTCATGTAATATGCCATATCCACTTTGATTTTTGCATGGGCAGAGACCCCTCAGGATCCGTCACTGATGGGAATACGCATGCGAGCGATTGACTAAATGTCCACCACTTGCATGCAGTGATGTTGCCACTACGAGCCATTGCCATTCCACAAAACAAAGCAGTTTCTCGTCTTTCATGACCCTGACACCTGTAGGTGATAATCGATGATTAGTACCAGTGGGGGATCGATAAATTGTCTTGGGAAGCATATGTCCCGAGGAGCGGAGCTGTGCCACCTCCCCATGAGGAGGGGGAACATGGTCCGATGTCCGTTTCCACCCCTAATTAGAATGCATGCATAGGTTACAGCAGAGCATAAATGATTTATCCGAGAGGGATTCGCGGGATGCAGAATGCAGCATTTCATCAACTGGGGGGAGCAAACAAAAAATGCGATGCTAAAAACTACTCGTTGGTTTTGAACTTCTTATCATGCAATGGTTCGTTGAAGACCCCGACGCAGATTTATGGGCCCCGAGAACCATTGAGAGTAGAAAGTCCCTAAGGAGAACTTTCTTCCGGAGCCTGTTATTAATTTTCCGATGTCGACTGGATCAAGTCCTTTTATGATTTTTTTTTGTGTGGGGGGTGGGGGAAGGGGGGTTCGGTCTCCCGGTGCATTTTTTTTCGGTGCTCCAGTGCCTCTTTTCCGGGGCCAGACGCGTTTCAGGGTCTTTGATGCACTTTTTTTGTGGCCGTAGAGTAGTATTCCGGATAGGAATTGAATGCTGGGAAGCCAGCTGTTGCTTGTGGAGTCCGGGGCGACTTTTTGGCCCCTAATGCGATTTCATTTCGAAGGGCAGCGGCGCAATGTCTTTGGGTTTAAGCGCGATTTTTTACCCTGTATTCATTTGTTGAGAGACCTATCGCCAATTTTAGTGGCCTCGACACGTCTTTGGGGGTCTAACAAGTTCTGGTTTCTTTTGGTTCGATTCCTGGGAGCACAGAGTGATTTTCCATGTCCAGACTCTTATTCATTTCCCCTGCTTTATTTATTGGGTTTCCCGACGCAACTTTTGGGTCCTGGTGCGACATGTCGGGACCCTAGCGTGACTTTCATGGGCAGGGAGCGACTATTTGGTACCTTCAGGCACCTTCATTGCAAAGGGGAGGGATCCCCACTCTTCCCCTTGGATGCCTCTGGTTTTGAAGCACCTGAATCGGACCCTGTATCTGGCGCGAGTATTCGTAGAGTACAGTGGAGATGTGGAGCAAACCGATAAAGGCGATAATGGCATACAGTTGTCATCTAGTATTATGGGTTTTGAAAATTTTAGGCTTTGAGCACATATCGATATTGTGCATCATATACTTTGAGCATTAGTGTTTTAGAAGCATAAGTTGTTATGAGAATTATACCTTCTGAATATTAGTTGAAACGAAGCATTAAAGGAATTCAGCATCATAGGTTTCAAAGTATTATATGTTTTCAGCACCATATACTTTGAAAACTCCCACAAGGCATAGTATTAGAGACCTTAAAACATTATGGGTATTCAATATTCTGAACAACTATACATTCCAAACATTATATGGTCTGAGGATTATAGGTTCCAAGTATTATAAGTATACATTCCCACAAGGTGACAACTTACAGGTTCTGAAACATTACATGCTTTTAGCATTTAAGTTTTGTATCATTATAGGTATTGGGCATTATAAGTTCCGATATAGGCCCATACAGCCACAATGCAGACTTCCCAGAATATATCATGTCATTGGCACAGATCAGCACATAACTATCTAGATGTGGCCTACCGTTGTCGGCGTGAGAGGTGACCACCAGCTGGCCGTCCGGCGAGCAGGTCACGTGACGGATCGGCATGCCCAGCCGCGGCAGGAATGTGGGCTTCTCGTCGTGCGCGTGCCAGTAGACCAGCACACACTCGTCGCCACCGGTCATTATGTGAGTGCCTGGAGGGCGTGGGGAGACGTCTTCGGTTATACGGTAGAACCATGCACCTGCTCACATTGCTTGGTTCTGGTGTGCATGACAGCAGATGACAGCAACAATGTAACGTACACAAGCTGCACATGGTTCAAACGTTCAATCACATAGAAAGAGTACGAACGCAGCACCAGATCCAAACACAATGCAAGTAGCACATGCATGCATCAACATCTTCCTGCCAGCTTACAACACCATACTGTGCGACTCTATGGTTGTGTTCCGTTATCAGCAGGTATTGCTGTGTTTAATGGCTTCTCTAATTTCCCTTGATTTCCATAGCTAATGTTTTGACATGCACACACATATGTATATATACTACCAGTGTCAACTATGACAGCTCTACTATAATTTGTGAGCTATGTCAGCTATATATATATATATATATATATATATATATATATATATATATATATATATATATATATATACTATACTATGATTTGTGAGCTATATATATATATATATATATATGTGTGTGTGTGTATATATTAGCTATGCCAGCTATACTGACATGAGACAGCCCTGATGCAGGGGGCCAGTGGAGCGAGCTCACCCTCTGGAGAGAAGCAGATGGTGGGCAGCGGCAGTGTGTGCCAGTGCAGCACTGCACTGACAGGTGGCTCATCAGAGAGCAGCCGTCTCCACAGCAGCAGGCGGCCGCTGCTGTCACCGGCCGCCACCGCCGCCTCAGACTGGTGGCACGCCACGCACGTGAACGGACGGCCGGCGTCCGTCCTCAGACTGCGGTACAGGTCACAGGTCAGGTCAGGTCAGGTGACCGGCCGACACCGTCGTCTCTGACTGGGAACACCACGCACATGAATGGGCAGTCGACATCTGTCCTGAGACTATGACACAAGGCCAGGGATGAGGCCGGAACATCCTGATCCGTGGTAGAAGTTATCACAAGAGAGAGAGAGCGAATGCTGAACTGCACCCACAGGTAAAACAGTTTGAAAACAATTTTACCTCACAATATTCAATGACAACACAGAAAAATGATCAGTAAGACCGGCTCATCACTTCACACCGTGGCCGCAATCAGCCGAGCACTGACTTGTTGAGCTGTTTGTTGTTGGCCTTGTCCTTTTGCCACACGTTCCTGACCACAATGTGGTTGGTGTCCACAATGGCGGCCACCAGACGGCCTTGGTCTCCGAACGCCACCTCCCAGCGGCCGGCCGCGCCGCGCCGGACGCCGTGCACCAGCTGGCGGCCGCGGCCTCCCGACAGACACGGCCGCACCAGGTCACTGGTGGCGGCACTGTCCGGCCGGCGCAGTAGCACGTACAGCTCGGCGGCAGACGGCGGCCCCAGCAGACCCGCGACACTGCTGCCATCCGACGTCAGCTGGCAGAGGCTCTGCTTCTGAAAGTCGTCACAGGAGGAGATGGATAACTGTTCCTGATACTGCTGTTCTGCAGAATAATTACTGTATTGCAATAAGCAAGTTTAAGCTGAGGCGTCAATGCAGGGACAAGATTGACCAAAAACGTGTTCATTCACTTCATAAATCTGTACATGTATGATACTTTAGTATACATCAGGGCATATAATGGTGTCATCTCATATGCACAAGAGGCAGACTAGTGGTGTTTGACGTCAACATAGTATGCTGTAAATTGCATGCAATGACAATACATTACCACAACTTGCCCACCAGGTACCAGAACTGACCTTGAGTGAGGTTCCTAGGAGGAAATCCCAGGTGATGATGTTGCCTTTGGCGTCGCACGTTGTAACCCGACGGTGATTCGTCGCGTCAGTACAAACACCCACAATGGCAGAGCTGGCCTCCAGACATTGGACCAGCTCGCCAGTAGAGGTACTGTACGAATGCACCTTGCCATCATTGATCACAAACAAGAACCTGTCAACAAACAGGCATAACAATTAGTTATTGGGACTTAATGGCACACCAACAGCAAGGCAATATGCTTCCAAAAGCAAGTGTGGCTCGGCATGTTTACCTACGACGACATCCACTGGTGATTAGGAGGCGAGCAGGGATAAATATTGGAAATACGACCCTTTTTCAACTTTTGTCATTCAAAGAATTATACACTCTAAAAAATATCCACTCCTTACATGGTGAGATGTCATAAAGAGCCTTGCTTAAACGGCAATACCAACAAGCTGCCATAATCCAATAGTATTATTGGATCCTAATGAAGCAGAGGGAGCAGCATGCTCTGAGGGTTTACATGGCAACATGTGCCTGATAATGAAATCCACCTCTGGTGTTGGTGCTCTTCATCTTTGTAGCATCATCTTTGGTGCTCTCCATCCTTGCCACATCAACTTGGCAGCATGATTGATGATAATGCACATTTCTTATTTCAGGCGATTATGAGAGCTGCAATAACATTTCAAGAGGATGCAGGAGTGGAACAGAAAAGTAGATGCAAACAAGACTGCAAGAGGGCCAGCTTGCTAGCATGCACAACAGTTGCTGAAGTCTGATCACTATGCAGTCTGCATACACCATTAATACCAATGTATATGCTCCATGGTAATGGCGCAGGTGGTGTGTAATTGTTTGGTACATGTGAATTAGCAAACAGCCATGCACTCATGTGTGCATTCTTCATTTGTGAAAATGGAGGGTCAGTCAAGGTTGGAAGAATGAAAGCCTAAGAAACAACCCAAAGACATAGAGTAGTCCCAACACAACTGGCAAGGCACACAATAAATCACTTCCCAAAATGTTTATAGAAACAAATTATGATTTGTCATGGCATAGGAATGTTCAAGAAGCTGGAGGATCAAAAAATGAAAATAATGGAGTTGTGTGGATGAGGTGGGGTGCACTTAACAATTCCCTGAAAGATTCCATGAGGGTTCAAACAATGCTTGTAAGTTAATGAATGGGTGCACTGAAAAAGACTGCAAAAAATTATTGTCTGAAATTGAAAGATTAATTTACAAAACAAAAACAAAAAATCCAGAAATCTCTTCCATCCAATGTCACACATCACAAAATCTTATGAAAATACTATTCCTAGGTCATGGACACAGGTTTATGAAAGAGGAGGCTGAAATGGATTTTGGGCCAAACTACACATGGTCGCAGTTGATATTATTGGGGTGGCAAAGCCAATGTTGAGTGGGCACTTGGATTTACAGAAATGGGATGCTGCACGCTGTTGACTGTCTGCTCATCAGTTGGAGATTTGTGAGTTGCTATCAATGAAATATGCCAGTGTTGAAAAAAAAAGTTTCTGCTGGATTTGTGGCATCTTTAAGCATTAGCATTATCATGTGCATTATTTTTGTTATTTTCAGGTTGAATGGTGCTGTTTGATAACAATATATGTGGTAAGGTGCTCAATATTCTCTGGAGGGAACAAATCGAGTGTCTGCTGTCACTTATTTTGGGTAAGTTTGCAGTTTAAGGTAATTGTAGAATTCTTGGACTTTTTCCAGTGTGATACTTATGAATGCGATTAACATCATGCAACCACTCATATCCTGCGCAAATGCAGACATCAGTTGTGAGGAAAAATACCACCCAAAAAAGGGGCTTGAAGCTTAGTAACATAGCATAAAAATAATGTTCCAAAGAATGAAAACAGCATAATCTAACCTAACATACCTAACATGCCCAAAAATTGTCATTTTTCAATGGTAAATTTTCAAACCTTTGTTTTTAAGAATCTTGTATTAAAAAATCCTAACCAAACCTAGCCTGACCTGTTTTTGAAGAAAAAACAATGCTAAAAATTTTAAGGTGCAATTTTCCAAACATGAAACAAAATCTAACCCATTTCTGTGCTTCATGGATATGAAATATTTCTAAAGCTTGTCTTGTTCATACAGCAAATTTCCCATTTCTAACTATGTAAAATCCATCCCACATTTCATAGAAATCCCACCCTCACAATGCACCATAGCATATCCATATTCATACTTGGTGTTTGTCATGTGATCATGAAGAAATTACCCCACACAGTTCATGATTCAACAATGCCTCACATAAAAATGCTGTTTGTTGCTTGATTCCACATTGATTCTATACACAGAAAACCAACTTAAAATATTGATCAACATGGAATAGACTTTTCGCGGGCAACGTAACTGGCAACAGCAACAACATTAAAATGGTCTGATGAGATCATTGTACTATGCTATCCATTTCTGCTCTACCTGAAGAACCAGATACCCCTAGGTTGCAAAATAATGTAAATTTGTGCTTAAAGGGAAGTTTTGAAAAAAATTGGAAAATGTGACTTCTTTTTAAGCAAATACTTCTTAGCAAATACTTCTTTGCAAATACTTCTTTTTAAGTTGGCAGGAAAAAAAAAAAGGTCATTGAAAGTCATAAAGTCATAAAGTGTTGCTTAATAAGGGCCACAAGGGCCCATCTGGGTCAAGCCTGTCTAGAAGATATTAGAAAGTACATGTTCACACCTATCAATTCCAAACCCATGCAATCCCTCCACCTGTGCCACCACAGCCAATCTCATCAGTATGACATCGCAAAGGAAGTTGCCAAATCCACTGCTAGGTACACCCCATATAGTACAACATAATACTAGCATAATGTTATACCCTATATAGCTAGTGAAAATACTCAATATCCCATGCATCACAAGTTAGAATTCAAAAACAACATTTTCCTGTCTAAAAAAATTATCCACCCTACTTTTAAAGACATTCAATGAGGGACTCCCCACTGCATCAGCAGGCAGCCTATTCCATTGGTCAACAACCCTTTGACTGAAGACCTGTTGTCGTTTAACTGTCCTGCACCTCATTTTGTCTAACCTGAATTGATGACCCCTATGGGATACTCTAAACTGCAGAGCATCATTCAAATTGACCTGATCTAGCCCTCTAACAATTTTGTACATTTCAATCATGTCTCCCTTAATCTCCTATACTTGAGTGAGTACATATCTAATGCATTAAGCCTTTCTCCATATTCTAAGTTACTTAATCCACTGACGAGTCTAGTGGCTTTGCGCTGGACTCTTTCTAACATATCTATATCCTTTTCTAGGTAGGGGCTCCATGCTTGTACAGAGTACTCCAAGTGGGGCCGCACATATGCTGAGTACAGCTTTTTCATGACTTCCCTGCTCTTATATTTCACACTTCTATTAATGAGTCCCAGCATTCTGAGTGCCCTATTTCTAGCTGAGATACATTGTTTTTCTGCTTTAAGGTCTTTTGAGACCAACACACCTAAGTCCCTTTCCTCTTCAATAACATCCAGTTCCCTCCCTCCCATTTTATAACTGAATGTCTCGCCTGCAGACCCTATATGCATAACCTTACACTTATCATAGTTGAAAGTCATCTGCCATTGATCAGCCCACTCTTTTAGGTCGTCCAAATCTAGTTGAATATTACTAGATTGATCTCGCTGTTAGCCACTCCTACCAGCTTGATGTCATCAGCAAATTTGAACACTCTATTCCTCAGCCCTACTTCAATGTTGTTCACAAAGATGATAAAGAGGAGGGGCCCTAGAACAGAGCCCTGTGGCACTCCACTCAGAACATCTTTCCAACCAGATTTACATCCATTCAATACTACCCTTTGTTTCCTTCCCTGCAACCATGCTTCAATCCAATGTAGAACTTTTCCTACAATCCCATGTTGTTGTAATTGATGAATTAACCTTCCATGTGGAACTTTATCAAAAGCTTTGCTAAAGTCCAAGTACACAACATCCATCCTGCTTTCATTGTCTACTTCTTTGGTAACATACTCAATGAACTCCAATAGGTTAGTTAAACAAGACCTTTGAGATCGAAATCCATGTTGAGTATCCCTTAAAAGGTTGTGCCTATCAAGATGAATCTGAACATTCTGTTTAACCAGCTTTTCTAGTACTTTGCAAACTAATGAGGTCAAACTGACTGGCCTGTAGTTTCCTACACTCTTCCTATTTCCCTTTTGAAAATTGGTACTACACTTGCATTTCTCCAATCTTCAGGTACTTCTGAATACTCCATAGATCGCCTGAAAATGATACCTAGGGAGTTGCTAAAGCTTTAGCACACTCTACTAAGATCCTAGCATATATTTCATCTGGTCCGGAAGCTTTATTAGGTTTTATATTCTGCAACTGCTTCTCTACGGCTTCTGTAGTTATTGTAAGATCCTCCAGCATATCACCGCCATGGCATGGCCTACAGATGTTCCTATTGTACCAGAATTATCTTTAGTGAAGACGGATGAGAATTGCTTGCTTAGGGATTCCACAATGTCGCAATCATCAACCACTATTTCCCCATCTACCTCCAGTGGTCCTACACTACACTTTTTAGCCTTAAATTTATAGAAGCTAAAGAATCTCTTAGCATTACCTGCTGAACATTCTCGAGCAAAGTTGATTTCAGCAAGTCTTTTAGATGCTCTAACACACCTCCTAACTTTATTTCTAGCTATTCTATATGATTCTAGGTTTAACCCCGAGTTAGTATCTTTTAGTTTCTTGAATGCTTGTTTCTTTGAGTCCAGTAATTGCTTAACTTCCCTAGTCAGCCACGAAGGGTGCTTAACCCTGTTTGATCTAATTTGCCTACTGGGAATGAACCTATCCTGACCCTGAAATAGCTTATCTTTTATCATTGTCCACATTTCATAAGCATCTAAGCCATTCAATATGACTTCCCAATTAATTTCACTGAGGAAGCTCCTGAACTCACTGTAATTCCCTTTTGCAAAATTTGGAATCAATGTTCTGTTGGTTGCTACCCTTCCAACATATAATGAGAAGCGTATAATGTTGTGATCACTATTACCAAAGGTCTCTCCTACGTTAACATTTTGCACAAAATTTTCCTCATTAGTAAGCACTAGATCTAATATTTTATTTTCCCTTGTAGGCTCGTGTATCATTTGAAAGAAGAAATTGTCTTCAAAACAAGCCATGAAACATCTTTCTGATTTGCTTACACCTATTGTTTTGTTTCCCAATCCTGCTATGTTGAAATCCCCCAACAAAATAGTTCTCTCCTGTACTCTCCTACTTATCTCTTCCTGCATCAGCCTGTCAGTGTTTTCATTCTGGTCTGGAGGTCTATAGAATGCCCCAATCCTAAATTTTGTTCCATTCTTCAGAATTATATCTAACCACAAAGATTCTACTCCTGCACTATGTACACCATCCTCTATGGAATGACATTTCATTACTTGCCTAACATACAATAGAATGCCACCTCCTATCCTTGCCTCTCTTTGATAGGCATGCATGTTGTAGCCTGTCAATTCAAATTCTTGCAAGTTGTCTCCAAACATGCTTTCGTTAACCCATGCTTCTGTTATGCACACCAAATCTAGCTGTTCAGACAACATATATGCATGCAGTTCCCCAATTTTGTTCCTAACACTTCTGGCATTGACATAAAAACATGATAAATTATTCCTTCCATTGCTTGCTATGCTTCTCTCTTTATCAGCTACATCCCCCATGTCCTGCCTAGTTTCCCTGTTTCCTGTTGAGAGCCTCTCATACCTATTGCTGAGCAATTCCACTCCTCTCTTGCTCAGATGTAATCCATCTAAAGCAAACATCTCCGTCCTCCCCCAAAACTCCCCCACAAATCCAAGAACTGCACCCCAAGCTCCTTACAAATCTTGGCCACCCTGGTATTGAGCCCAATGGCCCTCGAATACCACTCCATGCTTGCATGGACCATAGGGAGGATGGATGTCACCACTCCTCTTTTCCTACTTCCTGCTAAACTACCTATCAAAGCCCTATAGGCTTTCATTGTTTCCTCTGTATTATTTTTTCCTACATCGTTCACTCCAACCTGCACAATTACCGTTGCACCCTCTCCACTTCCCCTCATTACTCCCTCCAGCCTATCCCTAACATCTTTCACCTGCGCTCCCGGGTAGCAAACACGCATCCGTCTGCTGGGGTTCTTACTACAAAATGTTCGATCCATGTACCGAACCCTGGAATCCCCTACGACTAAAACCTCTCTCTCCATCTCTATCTTCAGCCATCTGGTCATCCCCACCTCCGTCCCTCTCATCATTACCTTCCCTCTCCTCCAGTGCCTCAAACCTATTTTTAATTGGGACGCCCATGTCCACCTTCCTTAGCGCCAGTCGGGTGCTATGGCGCCTTGCCACCTTCCAACTGCCACCATCCCGGACCAAGCCATCCGAACTCCCATCAGTCCTCCGCTCGGGCACCCGAGTTGCCTGGCTGGCACCTCCCATGATGGGTCCCGCCACCAAACACTTCAAGCGCTCCACCTCCCCCGTTAACATATCTAACCTCTTACTCAAGTCCCCAATGATTCCCACACACTTACAATTCCCACAGTCTCCTTCCATTTTTTTTTTTTTTTTTCTACTCTTAGTACTAAGTCTAGTTACTGTAAGCTTGTAAGCCTACAAGTATCTACTGTAATATATCTACAGTAATACAGTAATATAGCCTATAAGTATCTACAATACACTATAATCCCGTATAATTACACTAGATATGAAGATACCTACTCTAATTTATGCCCACTATTTTAGTCCTAAAATCTATCTTAAACTTACACACCAATTTGACACAAACTTATTCACTACAGAAGCCTACACTATAGAATTATACACTCTAGAATTACACACTACAGAGCTCACACCACACAAATATACACCACTGAATCAAACACTGTAGTACCCGTCCACAACACCCAACAATCCTGCAGTTACACTAGGATATGAAGATATACCTAGTGTAATGCTATGCCTACTATCTTAGTCTTAAAATCTATCTTAAACTTAAACACCAAATTGACACAGCCAACACCCTTAGAACTTAACAAAATGGCGCTGGGCAGCCTCCTGGGTTAATATAGCCTAATTTGCTTGTCAAAAATACTTATTTGATAAAAACTGTTGAAATATACGCTCAGAAGCAACCGCTAAATATCTATACACAATTTATCCCAGTACACCGTCCCTTTCCGCAACACTTAGTTAGTCCTAAAATATATCTTATGAATACCCCCAACTTACTACTAATTAAACTATCTTAAACTTCAACACCAAACACCCTATGCACACCAAAAATAAATAAAGTATGTTAGGATAGTATGAATGTTGTCTAATGTACTTATGAGATCTACACACTTGTAATATCTCCTACTACAGAAATCGAAGCCTCGAGAACACGCCGAAAGCAAAGATGGCGCACACGGCGGCGTCGCTAGGTTAATATAGTATGGTTTGCGTGCTACGAAAATGCTTATAAGATAAAAACTAATGAAATATAATCACAGAAGTAATTGCTAAACACCTATACACAGCTTAGACTAAAGTACTGCCCAGTTCTGCAACGACTTATCTGGAAACCTGGAGCTCCAGCGGCGAACCTCCTTCCACCTTGAGACCTGGCGGCTCACTAATTCCTCCCATTAGGCTAAATTAGGCTAGGTTACATTACTTCATAGCAATATATTTCTTACCATACATTACTTTTTGGTTTTAGGGCACTTCACTAGTCTTGATCATTCATATTACTATACATTACCTTAAAATAAATTTACCATAAAGCATATGCCAATATATTACATAAATAGCACTCACAAGCTGTTGGGGTGCTTTTGAAATTTTATGACAGGATATTTTTGCATTCAAACCTGCAAGACAATCACAACTTGCACTTTCAAATGAATCTTTGACAGTTTACCAGGGACAGTTCATGGTCAAACATCACCATTCAATCTCCAAATGAGGAAAAAGAGGATAACGTTCTGGATGCTAGATATCCATGAATAGCATATTTATCTGAGCTTTCAAACAAACCTAATCAGAACCATTGATCATTTCAAGAATTACATCAAATAATAGTGCACCAATAGAAAACCTAAAGTAACCAAACTAAATCAAGGAATACCACCAATATAAGGAATATTACCAGCATTGAAGGAGTATCCCTGGAGAAAAAAACAGGTGTATACATCTTGAGATGCCACTGTGTTTTTCTGACCCAAGTGATATGCCCTAATTGTGCTCAGGACTGAAGATTTTTAGAAGACAGACATCAGTGTGAGCATTCTGAAATGCTTCATGTGATCAACAGAAAGGAGATGTATGGGGTCGTGACAAGGGAACATTTGCTTTGACAAAACCCACCTTGCACTGGGGAAGTTTTGCATTTCATCATCCTAGTGGTAGAAAAAGATTGGAACTACAGGTCAGTATTCCAGAGCCTTGGAGTAAGATTTCACTCTATTTCTGATTAGAGGAGTTTGTGTAGTCAGGTGTCATGAAGAGTGGCTGAACAACCAGGAGCCCATTGGTGGACAGGGGATATAGGTTGAGATCAATGAAATGCTTACTGTTATAAAAAAATGCAATGTTGGGAGTGTGACTGGCCAGATTTGGTTTCTCAGTGGCATCACACATGTACTGAGGCAGATATTTATTGTGCAGTTCAATACAACTAATATTATGTTGTAAATGTTCAGAAAATAATCATAAAAAAAACATTTCAGAATATCTTATGCCAGGTTGTTTTAATTTGATGTTTAAGAAAAACATTCTGAAGCTCACCAAAAAAACTCATTTCTTGCAGGCTAAGTTAGGTAAGGATGTCTTTTTGACTGCATTGGTCATATAGCACACATTGGCTCCAAATTAGAATATGCATTTGCAGAGGAAATGAATGGCCACATCATGCTCACCACATTCATAAACATTGCATAACAAAATAAAGTTCAAGATATTAGAAGTTACCTTAACTGCAAATTTACCATATTTTGTTGACCCCTCTGGCTATGCCATCCATACCCAAAACAATGAGTGACACTGGCAAGACACCATGGAGAAGATGAGGTGCACAGGTAAAAACAAATTATTTTAATAAGTACCTTGGATTGTATACATGCTGAATGAATTTTGGAGCAGTGAAACAACTTCCTGATCAAAGTGGCACAGCTGCACAAACATTAATGGGGAATGTGTTCATCAATTAAAAAACGAATGATTAGACCGACAACCCACAGCATGGACCATATCATTAAGGTATGTGAAATACTTGTAATGCTAGCCAACTGAAGTCTTTATTTCATGCATATGACATTCATACTGTAATGATGGGACAATTGTGATTATTCAAATTGAAAAGGGAGCATGAGCAGTGAAAATGAGTGCTCATCTTCAGAATCATGTTCATAAAAATGTTAGTTAAAAAGTCACATAAACCCCCAAACATCCTAAAACACAAATCCACTGATTTTTAGACCTGATGACATTGGTTATGACTTCACAATTGTAATTTTGGCAGAAACACCACTTCATATGCAACTTATCATAAATGCTGTATCTTAATGCAGTGTTGGAAAAACTGATGTTTGTTGGTGTCATGCATACCAATACATTATGTACTCCAGGCTTGTGACTAGACTAACTGAAATATTTTGTACTCCAGAAGGGAAAACGAAGAACAATATTGTTTGGTCAAGTGCTACCACTCAAAGTCCATACCTGAAAACAACTAGCAGTTTCAGCGATCAGAGCATGTCGACCAGTCAACGTCACTACACATCCTTGAAAGATAGTACCAAGGCTGTATACAGTACAAAGCGCACTACAAAGCGCTTTGTACATTGGTACTCAGTACAAAGCGTACCGAACATGCTCGTCGGTGTTGCGCTAAAACCAGTAAAGGGCCTTACTAAAACCTTCTACTCACCACTTGAGGCACTTCACACATGAAAAGATGCTATATTTGTGTCAATAAAGTCAATAATTAATCCAATATTTATTCAATATTGATTCAATATTTATCAATATTTAATCTGACGTATAATATATATTTAGATTAATGAATACCCATTTAATATTCATTTTTAGATACTTGCACTGGTGTACTCACCAAGAAGTACCAGAAATCTCTAGTTGGAAAATCTGGGGGTACTTGGTATCGCGAGAGTAAATACTTGAAGCCTGGTTTGGCCAGTAAGTGCTTTGAACTCGCAATAGAAGGTCGTTTTGTTAAAGGGACAGCTTTTTTTATAGACACAATGAGCCTGTTCAATGCAAGAAAATCACTTCAAATTTCCTACAATCCGCCCTGGAGCAAGCAAGTTCTCCAAGGCGATTACACCAAGAAACCAATGCCATTTGTGCACTTATGTGTGACTGTCAATTTTTTTTTGGGTAAATGTGTGCATAGATAAACATGTGTCTTTAGACAGACAGAGACTCTATTGAGGGCATCCACAATTGACTTGTGGCTATTACAACATCGAGTCAAATAGATAAAACAACAAAGCACAAAAGGTAAAGAGGGTAAAATCATAGAATACAAATTTAACAAGCCTTGAAATATAACTGCATTTTGGGTTCATCAGTGTCAGTGAAGGGTGAATAATACTTGTTCCAAAATTTACTCCGACCCATCCCCTGTTCCCCCACCCCTAGTTAGTTAGTTATTTGGGTTTTAGGGTGCATCAACTGCAGTGGTTATACAGTGCACTGCAAGACAGGGAGTTGTGATGATCAGCTCAGCTTTGTAACTCACAGGAGCAATGCACTTTCTTTCACTGTTGGTCTCAGTACAAAGCTAGTCAAATGAAAAACAAACACAAATAATTCACACTTCACCCTCAGCTCAGAATGCATACCTACCCACATACACAGCCAATTCCCTGGGAGACATGGACAGAACACCAACACCTGGCAAGCAATAGTCGGAAGGCAAAGGATCAGTTGAGTTCTTGTGTTTGTAGTATGGCACTGTTGAACATGTGTTCAAAGTTGCCAATGGTTATGACATCATTTAAAAAATACCTTACAATGATTGGTTGAAATACAGTTTTCAGAACAGAAAAATGCTAACAAATTTCAATTGGAGACCTCTGGGGCTCCAGAAGTCATCTCTTAAAATGGTCAGTTTTCCACTATAGGTTGGCTCAAAAGCAGGTTTCTGGAGATGCACTGGCTGAATTAGTAGCAACCAGAGGCCACTGTTCAGTGTGCAGGCACAAGGTTTGGCATGTTGTAGTTGCCATTTCCACTCATTGTGGTATGTTGTGGTGTGTTCGGGTGTTGCTTGTGTGCTTGATGGTAGTTTATTTGGTAATTGTAAGTAGAATAACATATTTGGCAGATGTTTTATTCAATCTTGCATTAGTTTTCAAGAAGTATTCAAGAAGTGCCTTAATACCCACCCTGCTTTCCAGTACCTGTGTCTTGCCCTGTGTACCTGATAACCATACCTCTCTTTAGTCCAGGAGACTGGCATACATGCAGATACAGGTTCCCCTTCATTGGTTATGGAACTCATCTCTGGGTGAGTGATGCTCAAGAATTTGTGGAGCCAACCAAGTGAGAGAATCAGGTGAGAGCTTGGTTAGGCCTCTGTAAAGGCAGGATGCCATAAGGATAATACAAAGACTGGAACCACACAATCAATGAGATATCCAGAGTGCTGGGAAGCATTTGGGCATAACATGGTCTTGAAACAGCAATTACTTACCTTGAATCTGCAGTAAAACATGGTTTATCTTCCACAATACTTCCACCAGCAACTTTTGTCTCTTGGAAAGCACCACATGGTGCAAGCTCCACATCAATATTCAGCTTCTCAGGTTTCTTCATTATTACTACAGGTACTTCAGCACGTAGTAGCTACCAAGGTGCCTGCCTACCAACCTAGGCACTTGCTCAGGTAGACACTTAATTTGCACATTGTCTTCTGAATTGACACATTTTAGATACTACCTAAGTACTAGTGCAATGCTTAATGGCATCACGTCACCACATTGCGACATTTACGTGCATGATATCGTTAGCCATGTGCAGATTATGAAAGTATCGAAATTAAAACACAATATCAACATCAGTGAACCATTATACACACGCACAATCACGTGGCACCCGGCCTCCCGCCGCTCATACGCAACCCCCGGCTTCACGCTCGCGCCTCTCTTCAACATTAACAATATAAGGTAAAATCATCCGGTTGTGCGCATCGTTCTTCACAGGCTTGATTATGACGTCATGGGCTTCCGGAAATTGGTAGGCTTAGGCTGTGGACAGGCAAGCGGGAACGTAAATGCTGTGGATTTCGTGGACGATGCTGTCGGTAGTCTTCAAGAAGTTATATGTCGGAATGATGCGTTTTACTTCCGTTAGGTCGCTTGCAAATGAATCATATACTAATCACGCGCACATGCAAACAGATAGCCGCTCAATGCGTTTTGAAGCAGCATAGCTGTGCGACATTATCCGACACTCCCCCGGCCAAGCCATCATTTTTTCCCTCAATCTTTCCACACAACAAAAGCCAGAAAAATATGAGGATGTTTGTGGAATGGGAATGAAAAAAAACTTATGACGTTATATACGTCCTTTCACTGTCGACAAAAATGCTTGCGATGGCGGGAGTACAAAGACACCCACTGATAAATGCATCGTCTATTCTGCGCGGTTTACGCCACGCATGCTGTTCATGTACGTGTTCGATGATGGTTTGTTGTTTTGATAGCATCATTTAAGATCCGATCCCGTTGGACCGCCGCGTCGTATCTCGGGAATGTCCCGTGACGTTTCGAATTCTGATTGGTATTGGAAAAATTTAGTAGCGAACGTAGAATTGAAGGTGGTTTGGAAATTGTATCGTGTACTTTCACTCGGTGAGAAGTTTGTTCGTTATTAAATATTTTTGGAATAATATCTCCACTTGGCATTTGAGATGAATTTCCTGCGGTTTGACTACTGTTAGATAGCGTGCAAAAACAAAGCGAGTATCCGCCATAAGCGATTTTTCTGGTGTTTCTTTTTCGATCAATCAGAGTACATTTCACGTGAATGTTTGTCCTTCACACTTTCCTTTGTAAACAAGGCACACAGCTGTGGACCTAACGCCCAATAGCATTACGCCGAATAAATCCTTGCTGTGTTGACTGGAGTTGACTCAAGCCTACCGCCATTTGGGTGTTGTTTCATTTCATTGTCTATTCATTCTCCGAATTTTCTTCTGATATCGTTGCACAGCACCGATACCATCGCTTCGTCAAGGAATCCGGTGTGTACCTACCAAGGTAGTTATTCAGCTAGAAATGCACACAGTGGGGCTCATGACATATCGGGCTGGTACCAGGTAAAAATAAAGTTACCAGATAGGCAGGGCAAGTAACAGGTAAGTTTGCAGATAGTAGATAGGCTTTGTTTCCCGTGGATTCTTTTCCCAATATAATGCTTTTTGGCATAATTAAGATGATGTGATGGGCGCTAAATGACCAACCATGGTTGATGCGCCCTAAAACCACAATCACACACATAAGATGATGTTACCACTCATCTTCCCAGCAAATGACCACCTTTAAATCAACTGTGGTCAATACAATTGATGACATACATATGCAACAGGAAATTTGCTACTACATTGACAATATTTTTTTAGTCTGTACTTCAAATATTTACATACCTTAATGGGATGGCCAAACTCATTTGTTTTTGTTGTTTTTTTCTTCAGTTTAATCTGAGCTCTTGGGGTGGCTTTATGAGCCAGGGCCCCATTGCTAAGCAGAGCTTGTGTGAACCCTGGCCTGACCACCAGGTGGAGTAACAGACTGAACTAATGTATTCTTCAAGCATTTCCCCTCACACTTCCTTTATCTCAACAATGTATCCAAGCCATCATCAGCTGACTGCCAGTCGCTTGTTGGTGACATTCAAATGTACCCCCAGTTGAGTGCACTGAATGAGCTAAGGTGTAACCAGGAATATTTATAAGGGTGAGGTTTAGTTATGCCAGCTTGGGTTAGACTATGTTTTCACCCCCTTTTAATTATTCTTGGTGATGCAGTGAGGTTATTCATTGCTTCTAGCTGGAATTGTGTTTGTACTTTTTGGTGATGACACCAACAGCTGACTGGCAGTCAGCTGATGGCTAATCAGATGCATTGTTGATATAAAGAAAGTGTGAGGGATAATACTTGAAGATTACCCTGAACTACTGGAGTGGCATTGGGTTTGCACATTACTTATATCAGACTGACCAGCATGGTGCTCAGACTGAGGCTTATAAAGCTTTTCTGCTTCAAAGAGGAAATTATGAATCTTGTAGCTGTGTGATTTCTTCAAAACAAATACTGGCAGACCCTGAAACAATTTGAGCAAGTAACCTCACTGGGAATGATACTGTGCTATCAGGACAATTCTAAACTTTTATGATTGTACGATTGTATGCATGATTGTATGATCATACAGAAGTGAGGAAGTGATCAGGAAGCTTTACTGTGCATATGTCAGCCATATTTGGAATACTGCATCCAACCTTGGTCTCCTTGCTATGAAAAAGATTGTTGGCTTTTAGAGAGAGTACAAAAGAGGGCTACAAAAATGGTTAATGGCACAAGGAACCTGGCATATGAGGAAAGATTGAAGAACTTGAATATGTTTTCACTTAGATATAGAAGGCTGAGAGGAGATCTCATGGAGGTCTTTAAATTTGTCCATGGTCTGGAGAGGGGATATCTTGGGGAAATGTTTGAATTGAACAGAAATGATGCAATTAGAGGTCATAAATTCAAAATTAAAGTTAACCACAGCAGAACAAGGTTAAGGCAGACTTTCTTCACCAACAGGGTAGTAGAACACTGGAACCAGCTGCCAGAAAACATTGTCAGTAGCAGCACATTGAACATCTTTAAAACAGCATAGACAATCATTATAAGAATAGAGGGCTTGCTTTTCAGTATTACAGGGAGGGCTGATTGACAGATTTGGTGGGCAACTGGTTCAGTGTACAGAGTGCAACCAAGAAGGGCCATTGTGGCTCATAGTTGCACTAATCTTTTATGTCGTTATGTCTGATTGTCCTCAGAAGAAAGCTTAATACTTGGGTGGGGTACTGGAGTGTAACTGATACACAGTAAAGCCATCCTTAAATTAATATACATTGCTACATGTGGCTTGCCTGCAGACTTCTGCTTCAATTGTGCATTCAAAAATTATATATGAATAGATAGATCATATAAAAATAAAATAACCAAACCTAACCTAGGATGAGATAATGTAGCATAATCACTATAATATATTATAACATAACATAAGCTAACCCAACCTAATTTAACCTAACCCAACTTAAGCAGAACAACCAGATTTGCATCTAACTTTTCTGCCACAACTCCATCAAATATTGGCAAACATTCCTAGTCCTGCTGTTAATGCAGACATCATCACAACAAACTTCCAGCCTTGATTGAGGGTTCTGGACACATGTGGGTGAAATGTTATGTGTTTGAAATTAAGGTGGAATGAAGCCAGAAACATGAGGTTCTTGAAGTGAAAGCATATTTAATTAAGTGCATGAAGTGTTTAATTTCTTCTTTATCCATTAATAGCCTCAATCACTGATCATTTGCATTGTTGATGTGCATGCAGATGCACCAATAAACTACTGGAACAGTCTGTAGATTGGTCTGCTCTTTAGCATCCAAGTACTGTGCACTGATGGTACCTATGCAAAAACCCAGTGATCACTCTTATCTGCCTTGGGCACACCTTGATGAACAAGTCTGTGAGAGAGACAGCTCCTGATACCAGCCTTCAAAGAGCTAACATCGCAACTTTCAAGGTCAATGCCACTCATGAAGCTAAGCCCCTCTGGGTTCTATCAGCATCTGCTGAGGAAATAATCCTGGCTCCTCACGACACTCATCACACCCCTCAGGCAATTCGGGTTCCTCCATCGCCATGGGGAAGTCGACATCGGCTATTGGTATACCAATGGGAGATGCAGTGAACGGAAATGTCTCCAGCGTCATCCGCTACATATAGAACTTGATCATGTAGGGAGAAGAACCCGCGCTCCACATCCACCTTGAAGTCATTCTGGACTGACTGGAAAACCGAGGCCTCAAGCTTAACCATGCAAAATGCAGCTTCAGAAAAGATGCAGTGAAGTTCCTGGGTTGCAATGTCAAGGCGTGGCTCTCGAGTCCACCACGAAAATCTTGAAGCGATCCAGCTGCAGTCGATACGCCCCTCCCCTCCCCTCCAATTCTCTAGTTCTCTAATTCTATAGTCTAGAGAGGTTCTCAACTCCGACCGGGTGCTCCGATCTTTGCTGGGGGTCGTCAGCCCCCTATGGCGATTCTTTCCCGCGATCCAGGTGATTCTGAAACCATGCAACACTACTGCAAAATAATGCCACTTGGCTGTAGGGTTTGGATCAGCAAAAGGTTCAGAATGTAGAGAAACGGGATTTTGCGACAGCCGCACAGGGACGATCGAGCCAGCTGATGACTCGTACGGCCTTGGTGGTCGCCTGCGGCAAAAACATCGGAAGCACGTACAAGGGGCAGCCTGCAAGGTGTGCACTACTCCCGGACCCATGCTGTGAATCAGGGCGCAGACTTGGATCTCTCCATCCCCGTGAAACAGATTGATCTCGTGACAGGACTGGTTAAACAGTTCCTCCTCTGAGGCCTCGTCTCGGGGGCCGAAAAATGAAACACTTCCGTCGTCGGAACGACACATCCATCATCCTGAGGCAGGTGGCATTATCCTGCTAGTCCCACAAATGTTTCATTGCAGGTGGCAACACACCAGTGTCCTAAAATTACTTCACCATTAACTGTGTGGAGGAAGGAAGAAGTTGCTTCGGAATAGTGAAAGATTGGAAGAAAATAAAGGATCGCCACTTAAGGATTAAAAAGGAGGAATGACTAACTTCAGTCAGATGCATTTTACAGTATTTCGCAGTCATGTGCATGATGACTGCCCATACATCATGTGGCAAATTCGTAAAAACCTAAGACAAGGATGAAATAGCACAATTCCATTAACTGGCAATTTCCAGGTCACATCGTCAATTATTTTACACTGCAACACACAGAATGTCCGAATAACTGTCCACCACCGAAGCACTCTACTGTGACGTGTGGACTGACCCTGCGATTCGTGATGCAGACAACACCATGTATGCGTTCATGCGATCTCGGCTCAGAGTGCTTTGTGTTCAGGTCGTTGGTCGGCGGCTTTATCAGGTTGCCTTAGTGTTGGTGGTGTAGGCAATTCAGGTCGTAGTGCGCGACATCTTATTGCACAAACCCAGAGCGGCGGACAGCAGAACAACTCCCATGTCAGGTGGCTGATGGTGGAACATTGTCTTAGACCACTGTGGCAGAGCACGGAACACCATATTTTGTAATTTGTGCCATGCACACACTCAATTTAGCATACACATGCTATGCACATGGCAGAGGTTGCAGGCATTTGGCACCGTTGTGGAGCATTCTTGTCCATGTGTTGTTCTCGATTCTGTTTACCGCCTCTCAAGTTGTGTGCCATGTATATGCTCATCCAGATTTATCCGTCGCGATGAGCGGAGAATAACTCCGGTGGTATCAAGCGAGGCCGCGCCCTTGGGGCGTGCCACAGAACTGAATGCCCACACAGTGGATCAGCCATCGTTACTCAGCTGTCTATGGATATAGCGCTCCTTCGGGTTAACACAGCTGTCCCGATAATGGGTATGAAAGCACAGGTGTTTCCGGTGGCTTAAGTAGTCTCTATTGTCCATCCCTCTCTTGCAATTTCAGTGCACACTCTGCACTAGCATCTCATTGTGTGTCTTTCCTCGAACCCCGCCTTGGGCTGGAGTGTCGACGTCATTTTTAGAGTGATCATGCTTAGTGAGCATTGCTCACTTCCTCCTGCCAGTTTTAGGTGACAAATCACAGGTCGTGGAATCCGAAAGGCTCTTCGGCTTTCTATCTGATGTGAAGTTGTATGTTATTTACCCGGGGCTTTAACATCAAGATGCACCAGGAAGGATAATGCCTATAGTACAAGGGACGTCCTATAGCGACGGTTGGAACAATTCATAGTTATGGGCGCTAAATGACCTCGTAGTCGGCTCGTCTTTAAGCCCAAATAATCAATCAGTCATCGAACCCTGCAGCAACTCCTGTGTCACGAACAGAGCAGCTTTCCCTGGTCTACCCGTCCGCACACTTTGTATTGGTGTAGTGGCGTGCCCTCGGTCCACCCCCCGGGATGATTGAGTCCCGACGGCTGTAGTCTGAGGTTCCCCAGTATGCATTGAATACGTGAAGGTGAAAGTCCGCGTTTTTGTCCCAAACCCTATGCGATGCTTCCGTTGCCAGCGATATAGACATACCACGCAGTATTGTCCTGGTCGACCGACCTGTGGGAGGTGTGGCTCATTGGAACACATCGGTGGAGATTGTGTTTCGTAGGAACATGGTGTGTGGACTGCGACCAGGCACAGGCTCTGCACATTGCCTATCGCAAAGCCTGTTCAGCACAGGTGACGGAGATGAAAATACTGGCACTAAAATGTTCGGAGCAAATATCTTTTCGGTAGGCGAAGGTAATGTGCATGGACACTCATCCCAAAGTATCATGTGCCGACAGATTAAAATGCATGAAACCTGCAAACACTCACTGGGAATATGCCAATGCCTCAGTTTCTTTCACAACCTGGTGATCTCTCATGATCAGTTTGACTCGCCTGTACCCCGTGTCGGAGCGAGGCCGGACTTGGGTCCCTTCTGTGATGATGTGTGTTTTACATGGACTCATGATGTGTGCTCACCACGGGTGGACAAAATTTCGTCGTTGAGAAACCCTGAGGATTTCCGCAATCCGAATTTGGTCACTAGATTCGGATGCCACGTGTCAGAAAGTGTCACGTGCAAACATGACTAATCGCCAGTGCATATTTTTTACCAGCTCAAGAAGCATCTCATGTGCATCATTTTTAATGTGGACACATGTCTGCCTCTGAAAATCAGCAGCCTAGTGGCATGTGACACCTGATATTGGTGTTGCAGGGTAAATTTGGGAACTAGCCATGCTTGATACTCCGGACATCACAGTGCTAATCAAGGCGCCAAATCAGAAACACGATGACCACCCGGTGCAGTGCCGGCGCAACTGGACCGTGGAACAGCTGAAGGGACATCTGGCGGAGCACTATCCCACCAAGCCGGTCAGTACCCATTCGACATCCATCGCAAACTGACGTGATATAATCTGTTTCCATTGCTCTAGCACCTCTTTTTGTAGCATACAAGACTGGTTCACTGTTTTTCTGCGACCTATTGATGTTGCATGTAGGAATACACATTGTTGTTGAGCGAGCGAAGGGACGGTCTATGACTTCATGCACATGGTAGCGCGTCACATTGCATAATTTTGATCAAGTTGATGAAAATACTAATTTATATCGCAAGTGATATGCTGGGTGAAGAATGCAGCATTTGCATTTTACTACAAATATGTGTCCCATAAGCCTGGTGGCCAGTTAGTTTGGATTGTTCAAACACATGTTAACTTGTATGCACATGCAGTAATGCATTTTTGTGCACGACATTGTTCGATATATCGTTTATGTATCGACCCATCATATACCATGTTGCTCGATATGTTTTTGACACCCTTGTTTATAAAACAGATTTCCTCTGTCTTTGCCCTCTCATAGTAAACATTGTTGCATCTTACTCCGTTCAATCGGTCTATACATTAGTGGTCTTAGTAGACCACTAAGTCTGGACGGTCCTGTACATCACCAACAGCCAGGCTCGTATACACACACTGGCGTCACACTTGGGGCGGCAGTGGTGCGTGTGCAGTGATAAATTATTCGTTAGATTTGGTGGAAAATGCCACTTTCTGAACACTCAATTGACATCATTCTCCGAGAAGATCGATGTCCTGCCCCATGGTGCATGCTTATGAAGTCTTCATGTCTTCTTTCTAAAAGTATCTCACTTATAAGTATCATGTTAATGCTCTTAATAAGAATAGTGATACACGAACATTTCCAACACAATTTCGAGTAAAGAGATTAACTTTGATGTGATATTGCGTATGGCACCACTTTATAGCATATCTATTTTTTTTTATCCCTGTCCTGAATATAGCTATTCCTGAATTATGAATCTCAAAGCAAAGGACAAATGTAGAGTTGCAAGTACCTACGCCGTTTGCTCAAAATTTGAGTCTGAAAGACATCAGAAACATTTTAATTGACACTAATTCCTTGGCAAATTTCGGCATCCTTCTGTGCCCATTTCGACATCTCACACCTAAAGAAAAGCCATTTTTTAACCGTCTGTGCGTGTGTGTCGGCAGACGCTGCGAGAGCAGCGTCTCATCTATTCTGGCCAGCTGCTGACGGACAACAACCGGCTGGGAGACGTGCTGCGTCGTCATGACGACCACTCCACAGTGCACACGGTGCACCTGGTGTGTGCGCCGCCGGCCGACCCGCCCGCTGCCAGCTCCACTCTGCGGCAGCGGCGGCCGGCGCAGCCGCAGCCGCAGCAACAGCCACAGCCGCAGCCACAGCCGCCACAGCCCCAGGCAAGTCTTGGTCCTCACCCGACCCTGGGCCCGCACTGACGCTGATCTGGGTCTGTACCCGACTCGACCATTGTGACCACCACTGACGCTGATCTGGGTCTGTACCCGACTCGACCATTGTGACCACCATTGACGCTGATCTGGGTCTGTACCCGACTCGACCATTGTGACCACCACTGACGCTGATCTGGGTCTGTACCCGACTCGACCATTGTGACCACCATTGACGCTGATCTGGGTCTGTACCCGACTCGACCATGGTGACCACCACTGACGCTAATCTGGGTCTGTACATAATCTGACGTGACCCGACCCGCGGACTGCACCAGACCATGTAGCCTGGCGTGATCTGACCGACTTGACCTGACCTGATTTGACCCGTTGCCATGTTATACCTCGGTTATTGGCTACAGCGGGCGCGGTTGGGTTGGAGTTCGGTGTAGGTATTCCAAGGACAGCTGTCTAAGCATTGGCCTTGACGTATAGCGTCAACATTGAGACGTTTCAGCCTGGCGCCGCGCACCTGGGAAGGCATCACCTGTGGATTGACAGCGTGGCGGACTGCGATAACAGACGGCCGGTGTGCCGTCCCACCTGTCGCCGGGTGTCGGCGACACCACGGTCGGATATCGGCTACTCTCGGCTCGTGAATTACGACGGAAACTGTGAACATCGGCGTCGACATGGATTTCGGACGAGGGGTGTTTTGATACAGCTCAATAAATGTGATGCTAAATTGAATGCAGCTTGAGAGGACCACTCCTCTCCGGACCCCACGTTTACGACTCCTAAGCTGCAGTACAATGGTAAAATTTGGGTAACCGGACAAATGTACGTAAAGGAAATGTACGTACGGCATATGTACGTACGCAAATGTACGTAAGCAAATGTACGTACGGCATATGTACGTACGCAAATGTACGTAAGCAAATGTACGTAAGCGCAGATGTACGTATGGCAATTGCGCGTAATCGCAGATGTACGTAAGCGCAAATGTACGTATGGAAAATGTACGTATGTGCAAAAGTACGTATGCGCAAATGTACGTAAGCGCGAATATACGTAAGCGCGAATATACGTAAGCGCAAATGTACGTATGCGCAAAAGCACGTATGCGCAAATGTACGTAAGCGCAAAAGTACGTATGTGCAAATGCACGTAAGCGCAAATGTACGTATGCGCAGAAGTATGTATGCACAAATGTACGTAAGTGCAAATGTACGTATGCACAAAAGTACGTATGCGCAAATGTACCTACGAGCATATGTACGTATGGCATATGCACCTAACCAAATGTGCTTAAACGCAAAGGCACGTAAGCCTAAATGTACGTGCATTGGCTCGTACGTACATTTCCTCTTACATTCTGTTATCTTTAGGTACTGTTGCGCCGGCGTACATTTGCGCTGACGTAATTTTTCCCTTCCGTACATTTGTTCTTACGTACTTTTGCGCTTACGTACATTTATGGTTACGTACTGTTGTGCATACGTACTTTTGCTCATACGTACACTTGCGCTTACGTACATTTGCGCATACGTACTTTTGCGCATACGTACATTTGCGTTTACGTACTTTTGCGCTTACGTACATTTGCGCTTACGTACTTGTGCATACGTACGCTTACGTACTTACGTACTTAATACGTATATTTGCGCATACGTACATTTGCCATACGTACGTTTTCGCTTACGTACGTTAGCCATACGTACATCTGCGCTTAGGTACAATTGCCATGCATACATTTGAGCTTACGTACATTTGCTTATGTACATTTGCTTACGTACATTTGCTTACGTACATTTGCTTACGTACATTTGCTTACGTACATTTGCTTACGTGCATCTGCTATACGTACATTTGTCCTTACGTACATTTGTCCTAGAATCAAAATTTGCTATATTATTATTTTAAATTTCTCACTTCTGGATCTGGCTCATCATTTACAGTTTTATTCTTGGCTGCGTCCAATGTTAATATATATTGAAAAATCTGTTGTTTTTATCTGCAGACGTTTTGAAAATAAACTCAAGTTATAAAGTTAGCTCGAAGGTTTTAAGTCCAGTGTTAAGTTCAAATGACAACCTCCAATGTCTCTTCCTTCATGATCTTTATCTGTCACGTCTCGGCGTCCCAACTGGGCGCAAAACAATCCAGTAGTCTGTGCGCTCTTAAGCACCAGCGTCCCAGCCTCCGGACGTTCTGCCCGAGGCCCTGTTTCGATCAGGGGTCTCCTGCCTCGGCCGTGAACCTGTCTCGACCAGGGGCCTCCCGTCCCGACAAGGGCCATCCTTTCTCGACCAAGGGCCTCCTGTCTCGACCAGAAGCATGGTAGGCAGGCAACTGTCATCCTCCATTGACAAATGGAGGATGACCAAATACCAGAAATACCAGAGCACTGAACAATAATCTCGTTCCTGTTGAATGCCTGGATTTTGGCGAAATATTTGCTTTGCGGGCGTCGGCAAGTCTCAGCTTCCAGTGACGTCAGTCCTAGAACAGCCTCCATTGGCTGGACGAAACTATCTTGGATAGAGGGCCTCCCTTAAGCCTTGGGTTAAAAGGGGGTGTCACAGCCTTAAATGTTCACAACCTCAAATGTATCAAACTTTCAACGTTCAATACTTCCAATGTATCATAACTTCCGAAACAACGTGTAGCGTTTGCGTTTACAGCCCCCAGTCATGACCATCAGTGTATAATGATTCAAAATATGTCATATCTCCAATGTATTATAACCTCCAATCTGGCATAGCCACCAGTGTGGATAACTTCCAATGTGTCATGGCCTCCAATGCTCGTAACCTCCAATGTACCCAAACCGTAAAAAAAGGCAGCAGACTGCATTTGCATCGCAAGTGATTTCGGTTCGTTGGTTCTCACTTCAACCGGAATATACTGGTCAGTAAAATAGGAAGAATTAGGTACCTAAACTTCTCGCTGGATGGTTTTAGAGGTCTGGTGGGAGTGTACCATAATCTCCTATGTTCAAATCGAGCTACAAGTGATGAATGCCATGTTATGTAACTGTAGGTTCGACTCCCATCTCTGACAGACATGAAGTAGATTATGTGGTTTAGAGGGTAGTGTCAGTTGGCCCATCCCATGTCAAGTATGTATAGTAGTATGCATTCTATATTTTTGTACTAGAAAGAACTCATGTCACATTAGTACCAACACGAAATCAACCCGGAGGGCACATGGTCGGACCTTGGATGGCGTATGTCCATTGTCTGATGTCCATGACATCAACATGACTTTCACCTGACATCCTCATCAAGCTCACCCACACTTGGCACTACACTTCCTATTTATCTTTTGACCGCCACTATCAATCCCTCGGTATGTCGCGTGTTCGTCACTATTGAACTGCCCTTTTGGGGATGGGTAAGCGGCCCACAGAGGGCAGTCGTCTGCAAGAGTGATACATATTTAACTGTCGGTCGCCAACCCTCTAGACAGTTGTCTGACGTACGAGGTGAAATGGACTGACGTCGTCTGTCCGCCCGCCGACTGTGTGAGCTTCATCGCAATTCATAAACTCAATGAGGTGCTAGGTCATGGTGGAGCTCGTATAGTTTGCAACACAATTTGTGTGTAGTGTGTGCACTGGGTATCCTTGATGGATTCGGAATGCGCGGCCAGCCTGCCTCCCCGTACTTTTTAAAACGTGCTTCCGCCTGTGCATGCAGCCGTCTAAGCCTTCTCTCATTGCGTCATATTTATGTTACTTAGCCTATCGTGGACATATGTTTGTGTCGATGTGTGTCAAATTAACCGGTCTTTCCAGCCACACACCATTGATTGAACATTAACACGCTGGAATGAAGTGTGTCATTTGTCCGATACACACTTTGTTAACAGCAATCATACGGTAGCAATTATAATTCAGCTCCACACAGATAGCGACCTAAGAGAAGCGGACTGTGACAGATAAGGTATGTGTTGTGGACCTCAGAATGCAGCTCTGTAGTGGTGGTGTCGACAACATGTAGATGGTGTAGATAATAGAGCAGTCTATGTGTTACATTGTGGCCATAGCAGTTTTGCGGTTTTAGTAACGTAACGCCAACATTACCGTCTCACAGTAAACGCCACCTGAGCGGCCGGCGGCGGATTGGCAGCGGTGTGTAAACGCCACCACCTCAGGCGGACTGGCAGCGGTGTGTAAACGCCACCACCTCAGGCGGACTGGCAGCGGTGTGTAAACGCCGCCACCTCAGGCGGACTGGCAGCGGTGTGTAAACGCCACCACCTCAGGCGTACTGGCAGCGGTGTGTAAACGCCACCACCTCAGGCGGACTGGCAGCGGTGTGTAAACGCCACCACCTCAGGCGGACTGGCAGCGGTGTGTAAACGCCACCACCTCAGGCGGACTGGCAGCGGTGTGTAAACGCCACCACCTCAGGCGGACTGGCAGCGGTGTGTAAACGCCACCACCTCAGGCGGACTGGCAGCGGTGTGTAAACGCCACCACCTCAGGCGGACTGGCAGCGGTGTGTAAACGCCACCACCTCAGGCGGACTGGCAGCGGTGTGTAAACGCCACCACCTCAGGCGGACTGGCAGCGGTGTGTAAACGCCACCACCTCAGGCGGACTGGCAGCGGTGTGTAAACGCCACCACCTCAGGCGGACTGGCAGCGGTGTGTAAACGCCACCACCTCAGGCGGACTGGCAGCGGTGTTTAAACGCCGCCATCTCAGGCGGACTGGCAGCGGTGTGTAAACGCCGCCACCTCAGGCGGACTGGCAGCGGTGTGTAAACGCCACCACCTCAGGCGGACTGGCAGCGGTGTGTAAACGCCACCACCTCAGGCGGACTGGCAGCGGTGTGTAAACGCCACCACCTCAGGCGGACTGGCAGCGGTGTGTAAACGCCGCCACCTCAGGCGGACTGGCAGCGGTGTGTAAACGCCACCACCTCAGGCGGACTGGCAGCGGTGTGTAAACGCCACCACCTCAGGCGGACTGGCAGCGGTGTGTAAACGCCACCACCTCAGGCGGACTGGCAGCGGTGTGTAAACGCCACCACCTCAGGCGGACTGGCAGCGGTGTGTAAACGCCACCACCTCAGGCGGACTGGCAGCGGTGTGTAAACGCCACCACCTCAGGCGGACTGGCAGCGGTGTGTAAACGCCACCACCTCAGGCGGACTGGCAGCGGTGTGTAAACGCCACCACCTCAGGCGGACTGGCAGCGGTGTGTAAACGCCACCACCTCAGGCGGACTGGCAGCGGTGTGTAAACGCCGCCACCTCAGGCGGACTGGCAGCGGTGTGTAAACGCCACCACCTCAGGCGGACTGGCAGCGGTGTGTAAACGCCACCACCTCAGGCGGACTGGCAGCGGTGTGTAAACGCCACCACCTCAGGCGGGACTGGCAGCGGTGTGTAAACGCCACCACCTCAGGCGGACTGGCAGCGGTGTGTAAACGCCACCACCTCAGGCGGACTGGCAGCGGTGTGTAAACGCCACCACCTCAGGCGGACTGGCAGCGGTGTGTAAACGCCACCACCTCAGGCGGACTGGCAGCGGTGTGTAAACGCCACCACCTCAGGCGGACTGGCAGCGGTGTGTAAACGCCACCACCTCAGGCGGACTGGCAGCGGTGTGTAAACGCCACCACCTCAGGCGGACTGGCAGCGGTGTGTAAACGCCACCACCTCAGGCGGACTGGCAGCGGTGTGTAAACGCCACCACCTCAGGCGACTGGCAGCGGTGTAAACGCCACCACCTCAGGCGGACTGGCAGCGGTGTGTAAACGCCACCACCTCAGGCGGACTGGCAGCGGTGTGTAAACGCCACCACCTCAGGCGGACTGGCAGCGGTGTGTAAACGCCACCACCTCAGGCGGACTGGCAGCGGTGTGTAAACGCCACCACCTCAGGCGGACTGGCAGCGGTGAAACCCCACCTGGCAGCGGTGTGTAAACGCCACCACCTCAGGCGGACTGGCAGCGGTGTGTAAACGCCACCACCTCAGGCGGACTGGCAGCGGTGTGTAAACGCCACCACCTCAGGCGGACTGGCAGCGGTGTGTAAACGCCACCACCTCAGGCGGACTGGCAGCGGTGTGTAAACGCCACCACCTCAGGCGGACTGGCAGCGGTGTGTAAACGCCACCACCTCAGGCGGACTGGCAGCGGTGTGTAAACGCCACCACCTCAGGCGGACTGGCAGCGGTGTGTAAACGCCACCACCTCAGGCGGACTGGCAGCGGTGTGTAAACGCCACCACCTCAGGCGGACTGGCAGCGGTGTGTAAACGCCACCACCTCAGGCGGACTGGCAGCGGTGTGTAAACGCCGCCATCTCAGGCGGACTGGCAGCGGTGTGTAAACGCCGCCATCTTAGGCGGACTGGCAGCGGTGTGTAAACGCCACCACCTCAGGCGGACTGGCAGCGGTATGTAAACGCCGCCATCTCAGGCGGACTGACAGTGGTGTGTAAACGCCACCACCTCAGGCGGACTGGCAGCGGTGTGTAAACGCCGCCACCTCAGGCGGACTGACAGCGGTGTGTAAACGCCGCCACCTCAGGCGGACTGGCAGCGGTGTGACGGCTGTATTTTTCCGTGTTCTCGCCAGGTGGCAGCCCAGTCAGCGCCGGCGGCGGCAACGCCTGCTCCTGTTCCTCCCGATGCCGCCACTGTGGCGGCGCCGGCGCCTCAGCCGTATGACCTGACACAGTGGGCGTACATGCTGCAGAACAACCAGCACCAGCTGATGGCCATGCAGCAGATGTACTCTCAGTACTGGAATCAGTACGCACAAATGTCAGTACTCTGATCATATCAGTCTATATTGCACTTGTTCGAATGTGCCAGTCGTGAGATTGTATGGAAGCTGAGTTCACAGTGTAACTCATTGTGTGTCCAGGCCTTTTAGTGAACTCACCACAAACGTGCAACTCCCCATGTATGCTGATGTTGTCACGTCGCCTCCTCCTCGTCAAATGTTTTGCAACTCGTTGCTGTGAGTGGGCTCTGGCGTCATTTTCAGTCATGCATATTGTGACGTGATGTGGCTCTATGTCACTCTGTCCACTTCCAGGATGCAATACAATCCCGCGTCGATGCCGATGATCTGGCCTCAGCCGACTCCGGTGCCTTCAGCCGACTTGTTGCACCCCGCCGCCACCCCTGCCGCCGCCGCCGCGGACCCTGCTCCTGCTGCTGTTGCTGCTCCTGGGCAGCCTCAGCCTCAGCCGCAGCCGCCAGCCGCCGCCAACCAGAACGTCCGACTCAATGCACAGGGTAAAGCTCTGTTCACATCGCCACTGAATAGGGTAACAGTATGGTGGGCGGAGCGTCCTTCTTACCTCATATCGCTGCTCATCATCTCATCGGAGCCCTGACATAACTCGTGGGACGATTAGAGTCATATATTTTCCATTACAATAGCAAGCGGTCAGAAACATGGCGGCTTTGGCAGCTGGCGAGCAGTGCGCACGAGCGCATGCCGCCCTAGGCCAGTCGGCCGGCCTACGCTGCGGAAAGGCCTGGGGAATGTTGTTTCGGTGCGTCAGGCAGAAACTTTGTCGCGCCCGGCGGAGGTGCGAACTGTCGCCGGAAGGCGGTTCCACCACAAAGTAAGGGAGGGGGACGAGTGGCCTAGGGGTAAGTTGCTTGTCTTGCAATCGAGAGGTTGTGGGTTCGAGTCTCACCTGTCGCTACACTTCGCCCGCGACCAATCGGCGTGAGAGATTGGCGACGCTACATGACTTAACGGTTGATGTGTCGTAAACCAATAACCAACCAACACAAAGTAAGGGATGTTTCGTCACCACCACCCATACAACTAGTGTATGGCACGGTATGTCACGACAGCTTAAGGCATGTTTCCCAAATGTAGTCTAATTATATTCAATGCTTTTTCCACACGAGTTCACGTCATGCCATCGAAACCGTTGCCATGAAGCCAATTTTGATGGCTCCTCTGGGGGCACACCTCGAGAAGTTCTGGGCAGTTTTGCACCGAAAGTTGAATCCATAAAATTTCTTCGTATTTTTTGTTGCTCACCCTGGTCACTAAGTTATATTTGGATAACATGTTTGTTTCTTGGGATATGTATGTATGTTGCAGTTTTCTTTAGTTTTCACAACTTGGGTTCTTGGAGAGCTTAATCTAACTGTTTCTGTCTATATCTGTCTTTATTTAACACGTTTTGCTCGGCGCAAAATAACCCAAGCAGTCGGCGCCCATAAACTCCAATTCGTCATCATTAATACGCTTTACGGGTAATTGCGAAACAAGTAGTAATAACATCATTCAACTGTAGTAAAGACGAGCAGAAAAGTACAAGCAAATCTCATTTAAAACTGGACATTGTCGTTGCACGATGGATAAGTGCCTGTAGCTTCTGGACGATCCGCACGGGACAAAATGGGCAGATGTATGAGTCACTAAATCCCTTTGGGAATCACGACAAGTATGTAAATGGTGTCGCGGACAATTCGATTTGATCCGATGAATAGTCTGTGCCGGGCTAGTGGAAGGCAAACACCCTGAACGCCTCGAGATATACTGGCCACATCGGTGGGAAATAGTTCCGGACATTAATAGACCTAAATTCATTATCATTATCCTATATGTTTTCAAGTCAACACTTGGAAGAGTGTCTGTGTAATGTGGATGCGCTATCACTGAGGGTTTATGCTGGGATGGTGGCCAACTCTAACGTGTACCACGCTGTGCCCAGGTGGTGTGATGCCCGATGACGAGGATGAGGCGCCTGGTCAGTGGGACTGGCTCGACTGGCTGCACGGTCTGTCACGGCTGGCCGTCCTCTTCCTGGCCGTCTACTGCTACGCCTCCGTGTCACGGCTGGTGGTGGTGCTGCTGTTCGGCTTCCTCGCCTACCTGTGAGTGTTGGGCTTCCTCATCGGCCTGTGAGTGGTGGGCTTCCCCGCCTACCTGTGAGTGTTGGACTATCCCATCTACTTGTGAGTGTTGTGTCTCCCCGCCTGCCTGTGAGTGTTGGGCTTCCTCATCGGCCTGCGAGTGTCCGGCTTCCTTGTTTGCCTGTGAGTGGTGGGCTTCCCTACCTACCTGTGAGTGGTGGGCTTCCTCGCCTACCTGCGAGTGTTGGACTATCCGGTCTACCTGTGAGTGCTGGGCTTCCGAAAGTGCTGGGCTTCCTTGTAAAGCTAATCCAAAAGTAAAGCTTTCCTGTAGTGCACATAAAGAAGGCGTGTGAAGTGTACAACAGGGTAGCTTGTTTCGAAAATCAGGGTTTGAATAAATTGAAGAAAAACGCGATCGCGAATGTGTTCTCAAAGCGTGTTTATAACTTACCCAACATCGCTCCAACAATGGTATGTGCTGCTCAATCAGTGACCTTATCAACAATATCTGACTGGATGAGAGTTGTGTGATGTTTGCGATAGTGCACAGGTGCCGTGGTCACAGTCAGTCGCGAAATGCTGCTGGCCAGTCATTCTGGTGGTCATGGCCACGAGCTGGCAAATTGTGATCAGCGGGACGGGTAGGGTGTGAGAGGGAGAGGGAGCAAGAGAAAGCAATGGAGGAAGCTACCGAGGCCTTGCGTGCTACCGAAATGGTTTATGCTCGTATGTTTGATCCCTTGCTTTGCATATCGGATACCATGTATCTAGTTGCGAGTTAATACATGGGGATTATGCTCTTATATGCGTGGAAGATTCATCGTAGAGTTTGTTTAGAAGGCGATGATTTAACAGCTGTTTGTATGATTCCTGGAATATGCGAGTTTGTGGCTGCCGGGCCAGACCCCGACAGTGTGATGCGGTCAGTTCGGCAGAGTTTGTGGCTGCCGGGCCAGACCCCGACAGTGTGATGCGGTCAGTTCGGCAGAGTTTGTGGCTGCCGGGCCAGACCCCGACAGTGTGATGCGGTCAGTTCGGCAGAGTTTCTGGCTGCCAGGCCAGACCCCGACGGTGTGATGCGGTCAGTTCGGCAGAGTTTGTGGCTGCCGGGCCAGACCCCGACGGTGTGATGCGGTCAGTTCGGCAGAGTTTCTGGCTGCCGGGCCAGACCCCGACAGTGTGATGCGGTCAGTTCGGCAGAGTTTCTGGCTGCCGGGCCAGACCCCGACAGTGTGATGCGGTCAGTTCGGCAGAGTTTCTGGCTGCCGGGCCAGACCCCGACAGTGTGATGCGGTCAGTTCGGCAGAGTTTGTGGCCGCCGGGCCAGACCCCGACAGTGTGATGCGGTCAGTTCGGCAGAGTTTCTGGCTGCCGGGCCAGACCCCGACAGTGTGATGCGGTCAGTTCGGCAGAGTTTCTGGCTGCCGGGCCAGACCCCGACAGTGTGATGCGGTCAGTTCGGCAGAGTTTCTGGCTGCCAGGCCAGACCCCGACGGTGTGATGCGGTCAGTTCGGCAGAGTTTGTGGCTGCCGGGCCAGACCCCGACGGTGTGATGCGGTCAGTTCAGCAGAGTTTGTGGCTGCCAGGCCAGACCCCGACAGTGTGATGCGGTCAGTTCGGCAGAGTTTCTGGCTGCCGGGCCAGACCCCGACAGTGTGATGCGGTCAGTTCGGCAGAGTTTATTAAAAACACTGGAATGTACACTGCTCCATATTGATGCATGCTTGCGTTACTCGACCTGTGTAATGAACAGCTGTCGCGTAACTTTGGCGTCTGAGTCCAACTGTGATGGGCGAGTGATGTTTCTTCAGAAGTGAACTGCCGAACAAAGGCCAGGTTGCCTAGCTAGGTTATGATGTGTATTGGTGGGTCCGATGCACCCTCAAAACTTGTGGGGGACAAGTACGATTGAACAGCGTTTTGATGATCAGTTGGCAGTTGAGCCGGTGCAGGCATCGATGAGCCAGAGTTTGGTCGTCGTTTAACACTTGTGGTGACAAACGGCGCAATCTACCCGACCGGCTGGGCCCCGTCAATAGTCGATGGCAGTGTGGGTCCAGGTCGAACTGGCCAGGTGAGGTCCGGCTGTGGCGCGGGCGTCGCTCGGATAATATTGACCGGCCGGCTGGTCCGACGGCACCCACGACCCCGGCTGGCCGCTGGCTGAGAATTACAGCCGGCCGGCGGCCGCTCACGGCTGGGACTTGGCATCGCAGTCTGCCTCGGCACTCTACTGAGGAGAGTGCGGGGTGGTCTCGGCCACACTCTGTGCCACTCTAGTGAGGCGGTGCGGGGTGGTCTCGGCCACCCACTGTGCCACTCTAGTGAGGCGATGCGGGGTGGTCCCGGCCACCCTCTGTGCCACTCTAGTGAGGCGGTGCGGGGTGGTCTCGGCCACCCACTGTGCCACTCTAGTGAGGCAGTGCGGGGTGGTCCCGGCCACCCTCTGTGCCACTCTGGTGAGGCGGTGCGGGGTGGTCCCGGCCACCCTCTGTGCCACTACTGAGGAGGTGCGGGGTGGTCTCGGCCACCCTCTGTGCCACTCTAGTGGGGCGGTGCGGGGTGGTCTCGGCCACCCTCTGTGCCACTCTACTGAGGAGGTGCGGGGTGGTCTCGGCCACCCTCTGTGCCACTAGTGAGGCGGTGCGGGGTGGTCTCGGCCACCCTCCGTGCCACTCTACTGAGGAGGTGCGGGGTGGTCTCGGCCACCCTCTGTGCCACTCTAGTGAGGCGGTGCGGGGTGGTCTCGGCCACCCTCTGTGCCACTCTAGTGAGGCGGTGCGGGGTGGTCTCGGCCACCCTCTGTGCCACTCTACTGAGGAGGTGCGGGGTGGTCTCGGCCACCCTCTGTGCCACTAGTGAGGCGGTGCGGGGTGGTCTCGGCCACCCTCTGTGCCACTCTAGTGAGGCGGTGCGGGGTGGTCTCGGCCACCCTCTGTGCCACTCTAGTGGGGCGGTGCGGGGTGGTCTCGGCCACCCTCTGTGCCACTCTACTGAGGAGGTGCGGGGTGGTCTCGGCCACCCTCTGTGCCACTAGTGAGGCGGTGCGGGGTGGTCTCGGCCACCCTCCGTGCCACTCTAGTGGGGCGGTGCGGGGTGGTCCCGGCCACCCTCTGTGCCACTCTGGTGAGGCGGTGCGGGGTGGTCCCGGCCACCCTCTGTGCCACTCTAGTTGGGCGGTGCGGGGTGGTCCCGGCCACCCTCTGTGCCACTCTAGTGAGGCGGTGCGGTGTGGTCTCGGCCACCCTCCGTGCCACTCTACTGAGGAGGTGCGGGGTGGTCTCGGCCACCCTCTGTGCCACTCTACTGAGGAGGTGCGGGGTGGTCTCGGCCACCCTCTGTGCCACTAGTGAGGCGGTGCGTGGTGGTCTCGGCCACCCTCTGTGCCACTCTAGTGAGGCGGTGCGGGGTGGTCTCGGCCACCCTCCGTGCCACTCTAGTGAGGCGGTGCGGTGTGGTCTCGGCCACCCTCCGTGCCACTCTACTGAGGAGGTGCGGGGTGGTCTCGGCCACCCTCTGTGCCACTCTACTGAGGAGGTGCAGGGTGGTCTCGGCCACCCTCTGTGCCACTAGTGAGGCGGTGCGGGGTGGTCTCGGCCACCCTCTGTGCCACTCTAGTGAGGCGGTGCGGGATGGTCTCGGCCACCCTCCGTGCCACTCTAGTGAGGCGGTGCGGGGTGGTCTCGGCCACCCTCCGTGCCACTCTACTGAGGAGGTGCGGGGTGGTCTCGGCCACCCTCTGTGCCACTCTACTGAGGAGGTGCGGGGTGGTCTCGGCCACCCTCTGTGCCACTCTAGTGAGGCGGTGCGGGGTGGTCTCGGCCACCCTCCGTGCCACTCTACTGAGGAGGTGCGGGGTGGTCTCGGCCACCCTCTGTGCCACTCTAGTGAGGCGGTGCGGGGTGGTCTCGGCCACCCTCTGTGCCACTCTAGTGAGGCGGTGCGGGGTGGTCTCGGCCACCCTCCGTGCCACTCTAGTGAGGCGGTGCGGGGTGGTCTCGGCCACCCTCCGTGCCACTCTAGTGAGGCGGTGCGGGGTGGTCTCGGCCACCCTCCGTGCCACTCTAGTGAGGCGGTGCGGGGTGGTCTCGGCCACCCTCCGTGCCACTCTACTGAGGAGGTGCGGGGTGGTCCCGGCCACCCTCTGTGCCACTCTAGTGAGGCGGTGCGGGGTGGTCTCGGCCACCCACTGTGCCACTCTAGTGAGGCGATGCGGGGTGGTCCCGGCCACCCTCAGTGCCACAGTGGCACTGAGGGTGGCACTGCCACCCACAGTGGCGCCTCACTAGGGTAGCACTGCCACCCTAGTGAGGCGGTGCGGGGTAGTTTCAGCCACCCGCCGTGCTTGCTACTCTAATGAGGCAGGTGAAGGCCGGTATAGGCCACTACCCGTGACACCCTACTGGGGAAGGTGCAGAACGCCCCTGGCCACCTTCCGTGTCACCCTGGTGAGGAAGGTGCGGGGCGGCCGGATCTGTTTACCCAAACTAAAAACTGTAAATTTGAAAGTAAGAGTTGTGGCGGAAAAACTTCCCGATCATACTGTTTTGAGTTCAGGCACCATAGTGGTTCTCGGCCACCTATGTGTAGATGAACTGGCATGCTCTCCTTTCAGTGCATTATATACTGATTGACATTCTGTAATGTGAGGTTAAGTGGTGAACCTGTCGTCGGCCGGGTTTCAAGCAAGCGGTATATTGAAGAATAACTACTGTGGTCGCGTGTGTTTCTCTTTACCTGGCCGCTACCAGCTCCAACAGCTACCACCGTGATGTAGCGTGAAATGTGGGTGGGAGCCGGATCCGACACGGTGAATTTCACCTTGTTGTGTGACAACTGCTTGGTAGCATCAGTCAAAAGTCCAAACCACAGATGCGTGTTGACGCTCGTGCCGTGATCAGCCTGGCCAGACTGTGACCGAAGATGACCCGAACACCACGCTGCGGCTATCAGACATGGTTTGTCACCTTGGCCGTGATCAGCCTGGCCAGACTGACCGAAGATGACCCGAACACCACGCTGCGGGCTATCAGACATGGTTTGTCACCTTGGCCGTGATCAGCCTGGCCAGACTGTGACCGAAGATGACCCGAACACCACGCTGCGGGCTATCAGACATGGTTTGTCACCTTGGCCGTGATCAGCCTGGCCAGACTGACCGAAGATGACCCGAACACCACGCTGCGGGCTATCAGACATGGTTTGTCACCTTGGCCGTGATCAGCCTGGCCAGACTGTGACCGAAGATGACCCGAACACCACGCTGCGGGCTATCAGACATGGTTTGTCACCTTGGCCGTGATCAGCCTGGCCAGACTGTGACCGAAGATGACTCGAACACCTACCGAAGATGACGAACACCACGCTGCGGGCTATCAGACATGGTTTGTCACCTTGGCCGTGATCAGCCTGGCCAGACTGTGACCGAAGATGACCCGAACACCACGCTGCGGGCTATCAGACATGGTTTGTCACCTTGGCCGTGATCAGCCTGGCCAGACTGTGACCGAAGATGACCCGAACACCACGCTGCGGGCTATCAGACATGGTTTGTCACCTTGGCCGTGATCAGCCTGGCCAGACTGTGACCGAAGATGACTCGAACACCACGCTGCGGCTATCAGACATGGTTTGTCACCTTGGCCGTGATCAGCCTGGCCAAACTGTGGCTGAAGATGACCCGAACACCACGCTGCACTTTCAGTTTGTCATCTTGAAATGTGTTGGTTATCGAAGGCAGCGAGTCGGACAATATTTCCAACTGATGTTTTTCTTTAATGCTTCTGTTTGAAACGTATTGGCTTCAAATCAGCCGTCAAGCGGGCAGAAACAGTGCTCCATGCAGTCCGGTCCACCATGGATGCCATGTGATCTCCCCTGGCGGACATCAGTGTTTGTTTGTTTATTGGTTGGTTCACGACACACTTTATGCACATCCACGGCTAATGGCGCCGCCCACACTGTCGCCGGTGGGCCGCGGGATTGGGAAATGTCCTGAGTGGCGTTAGAGTCGAACCCGGGACCTTTGGTACCCATAGCCCGACACCTTAACCACTCGGCCATCCCCGCCCCGGACATCGGTGTGAGCGTGTTGTCGGCGTGCTGTGCGGCGTGGGCCGCCGGTGCTGAGCAGCTCACACCGTTCGTCAGTACACTGTGTACCAGTGATTGCTGGGCGCGGGCTCCGGGTGAACGCCGATGTTGTTATTCAGTTGCCTAGATAGGCATTCCCTCCCTGTGGGGTGTCCTTGTGATGTTGTGCACTGAATACGTGTTGGTTGTGCATTGGTCTCTGTGGTGGTACTGCGAGGGACAATTACACCAAGCTGCAATTAAATCCGGAGGTAGAAGGAGTTATTACGTAAATAAATCTGCTCTGAGCTAATTTACGCCGTTTTCACTTCCAAATTTGTGGACGAAGTGATGTTGATGGTAGCCATAAGATTTTTATCTTCAGGGAGACAATGGGTGGTTGCCAACGAGTGGTCGTACGGTCACACCCGCGATGTCCTGCTGGTCACTGGTGGGGTGAGCCCGCACACTGCCCTCGGTCGGACCGTGGCGCCGTGTCACCTCATCAGTGTGTAAACAGTGTCATTACATAGGCGTGCGTTCAGTCGACGTTTCTTCTTAGCCTCAAGAGCGGCTCACACCGGAAAAAGCAAATAACACCGGCGCACCGGCTGCTGCCGTCTGCATTCCTTACCTTCTGCATTCCTTGTCTACAGCAGTTTCGAGTTCGTTACTTAAACATTATCATTTGTGTGCACGCTGGGGCAATTCAATATATCCCTTACAGATAGATTGTGTTCGGACGCAGTGTACAGACAGTGGACACCGCTAAAGGCAGGTGTTCATGCCGAGTTTCGCCATCGAAGCTATCAAGTTTCGCCATCAAGCATTTGTTTGACATCGCACGCCTAGTGCAAAATCACTGTTTTCGCACCGAATAAGAGTGCTATATATTATTTGTGAGCCATATATTTTGACATAACATTTTTGGGTCATTCAACCCGAAGAGGATAATTTTCCCTCTGTTTTAGCATCAGCTCACCTGTGTGCTTGCCAGTCGATCTTGGCCTCTTTAAAAAAGCAGCAAGCTTGTGCAAACAGTGCATTTTCAAACCCTGATTGGAAATGTATAGGGATTCATTCTGAGCTTGGATGTCATATTGTAGAATTATTATCTGAAAGGTAGCAATTTCAGCAGGGAATTTAAGAAAATCAGATTACGTATGTTCTAGTTAATACATAGGGGGGTTGGTGAAAATATGCTGGACTTGGATTTTTGCTATCCGGGAGATTATCTTCTCCAGAAAAGTATTCTCATTTTTCAGATTGTAAGGCTGAAAGGTGCTCCTTAACAATGAGCTGCCTTGTGATTCTCGAAAGTTCTCGAAATTCACTTCAAGATACAAAAATAGTGCAATTTGATGACAAAGGCTTGGATAAAAATATATCCGTATTAGATAACAACAGAACATTTTCATTTGCACATTCATGATCGCGAGGCGCAAATTCAATCCTGATACCCAGTGTGGCTAAAATGCAATAGATGAAACCAATATTACCAGAATATAATTCCCTGATTTTCCGAGTGTCATTGGGAGAAGGAGTGGGAAATGTGTCTCAGTTGGACGCTATTTCCCATCCAGATCTAAACATTTTGACATGCAGCTGGCTGGAATGCCGAGCTGTCCAACATGTACACACGTGACGTATGGTAGATAGCGTGCACTGCCCGGACATGTCCACAAGTGATATATGGTGGATAGCGCACACTGCCCGGACATGTCCACAAGTGATGTATGGTGGATAGCGCACACTGCCCGGACATATCCACAAGTGATGTATGGTGGATAGCGTGCACTGCCCGGACATGTCCACAAGTGACGTATGGTAGATAGCGTGCACTGCCCGGACATGTCCACAAGTGATGTATGGTGGATAGCGTGCACTGCCCGGACATGTCCACAAGTGACGTATGGTAGATAGCGTGCACTGCCCGGACATGTCCACAAGTGATGTATGGTGGATAGCGTGCACTGCCCGGACATGTCCACAAGTGATGTATGGTGGATAGCGTGCACTGCCCGGACATGTCCACAAGTGATGTATGGTGGATAGCGCACACTGCCCGGACATGTCCACAAGTGATGTATGGTGGATAGCGCACACTGCCCGGACATGTCCACAAGTGATGTATGGTGGATAGCGCACACTGCCCGGACATGTCCACAAGTGCTGTATGGTGGATAGCGTGCACTGCCCGCACCAACACTGCGTCTGCTCCCGCAGGTACAACCGGGGCTGGTTCCACGAGCAGCGCGCTGCAGTTGCCGGACCCGCCGCCCAGCAGCAACTGGGTGTCCAGCAGCAGCAGCAGCAACAGCAGCAACAACAACAGCTACAGCAGGCCGAGCTGGACGGAGGCGACCAGCAGGCACCCGCACAGGAGCAAGATTCTGAACAGGAGCTGGAGCAGGAACAGGACCAGGACCAAGATGGCGATCTCGTGGACCACGTGAGTGGGGCGGATGCGATGATGGTTTTGGCCGAAAGCGAAAGCTGGTCACCCCTCTCCTGTTGTCTGTAGTGCACATGAAGGTCGGTGAGAGGGGGGGAGGGTGTTAGCCGTAAACGCGTGAGTTGTTGGCAATCCCCGGCCTCACAATGTTCCGTCGTTTGTTAGGCTGGGGCGCCCATTCGCCTCACGTGGTCGGCATTGATTCTCCCTTTGGTGGAGCCTCTCTCAAAGTCTCGCCGCATCCTCACACTTCTAGTGATCTTGCCGTTGGTCATGTCCGAAGGAATCTCACACAACCACCGTCAACTTACTGGACAGCTTTGGGGTCTTATCAACAGCGTAATGCGGTCGTAAAGCTACTCGCTGCTGCGTAAAGATGCTACTCCTCACACGGTGGCTCATGGCGGTGTGCTAATTGCTGTACACAATTTTGTAGCATTTACACATTTGCCTCTCCACAAATATTCAGGGTGTCGCTGCTCGTGTGATAATAAGTCATCGAGCCATTACTATATGTAGCATATACCTACCGCCTACTGGACCGTTTCCGCTCCCTGAGCTATCTGAAACTGTGGCTCAACTTACCCCACCTGTGATGGTGTGTGGAGATTTCAATGCTCACCTTTGGGGCTCCACCATGATTTCTAGCCGTGGGCGTGCAATGGAGCGTTTCATAAGTGATTTTCCTCTCTGCATTCTTAACACGGGTACACCAACACATTTTACATTGCCGACTGGACAAACCTCAGCACTTGACTTCACCCTCTGCAGTCCAGAAATTGCACCTTTATTATAATGGTCTGTAGACGATGATCCACACAACAGTGACCATTTCCCTGTTTATTCCCATTTCATTAGTCATGTTACTGTAGGCCAACGACCCTCAAAGTGGCTACTTCACCGAGCCGACTGGGAGGGCTTCCAATCGAACCTTGAAAGCATACTCGGTAACTACTCAGTAGAATCAGTTTTGTCCTTGGAGGAATTCACTAGGGCGACTCTAGAGGGTGTTCGACGACACATCCCACGATCATCTGGAACGTCGATTAGAGTACCAGTCCCATGGTGGTCTGATAAGTGTCTAGAAGCAGTCCGTGCCAGGAAGAGGACGTTTCGTACATTTAATAACAATAGTTGCACACACAATCTTATAGCCTTTCGCAAAGCACGAGCGCTCGCTAGACGAACCATCGCCGAGGCGAAACGAAACTCATGGAAGGCGTACGCCAACACGTTAAATCGCTCCACATCTTTGTCAACCACATGGTCTCGAATTAATCGCTTCTCTGGGAGACACGCTGCAGTTCCTCTCCCCGTCTTACACATGGTCGGACAAGATAGCATTGACGCAGTAGAAGTGGCCGAGAAAATAGGATGTGCGCTGTCAGCACGCTCGGAAAATATTACTAACGAACGATTTCTAACACATAAGGCTCGATGCGAGGAACGCCCTCTTGATTTCTCCACTACGGACACCCTTCAGTACAACGTACCATTCTCGGTCTCTGAATTAACTGCAGCAATTAGCACACTCAAAAGTGTGGCAGAGGGCCCGGACACATTACATAATGATATAATCAAACATATACCAGCGACCGCTATATAAATACTCTTGGAAGCCATCAATGATATGGGAACATCAGCCACATTTCCATCTTCGTGGCGGGAGGCAATTGTTGTGCCTATACGGAAACCAAATAAATCTGGGGAGGACCTACTGCACTACCGCCCCATCTCGCTGCTCGCTATGCAAACTGGTTGATAAAATGGTTAATGTCCGATTGATGTGGTTTTTAGAACATAACAATTTTCTTACTATGATACAGAGTGGCTTCAGAAAGCACCGTAGCACACTTGACTCTATCGTGCACTCTGGGTTCATGAAGCGCCAACACACAGCTGCAATATTTTTCGACATCGATGGCGCGTATGACACGACATGGCGTCACGGTATACTGATGAAGTTGCATAGTATGGGTGTCAGAGGCTCCATGAGGTTCTTCTCGACCAATTTCTTAGCTTCCAGAACGTTTCGTGTCAGAGTAGGCCGTACACTCTAACACTTTTCCACAACTTAACGGAGTCCCGCAGGGAAGCGTATTAAGTGTATCATTGTTTGCGGTTGCTATCAATGATGTGGTTACACCACTGCCGACTTCCGTAGGCAAAGCGCTATTTGTAGACAATTTCGCCGTATGGTGTTCTTCGCGCTCTGTTCGCACGGTGGAGAGACAATTCCAGCTGGCAGTCCGGAAGGTTCAGGGTTGGTGTGATAAAACAGGCTTCGTCATGTCCACGTCGAAAACGAGCGCTGTGCACTTCTTCCGCAGGCGCTCTTGCACCGACCCCATTATTATGCTCAACGGGCGCCAAATTCCATTCAAGCCTGTCGTCAAGTTCCTAGGCATATGGATGGACCACCGACAGCACCCACATCAAAGATCTTGCGCAGACATGCACAAAGAGGCTGTAGGTGATGATGACTGTCTCCAGGTGCTCGTATGGAGCAGACAGGAGTATTTTGCTTCTTATGTACCGATCGCTCGTACGCTCTATAATCGACTGTGGATGTTTTGTATATGATGGGGCGTGCGTTACAACGAAACGCCGTCTGGACGTAATTCACAATACAGCCCTTCGTTTTGCCACTGGAGCTTTCCGTACTTCACCTGTCGGTAGCTTAATGGCCGAGACTGATGAACTTCCTCTTGCATTACGCCCTACACTACTGGGAGCGAGATATTCATATAAGGTCGCACAGAACCGGAAGCACCCAGCATACAAATGGATATTTTAAAAGCCATCGCTGCCACCCGTCCACTCAGTAATCAGCGTATCCTACCTTTTTCTGGACGCATTGCCCCGACATTTCGTAAGTGCAACATCAAACCAGGTTCTGTGGCATGCGCTGTCACTCCGAGTCTCCCCCCTTGGCAGGTTGTCCCAGTCCAGACAGACCTTGCTCTGTCCTGCTCAAAGAAGGGGAGTGTCAACTCCGAAGAACTCCGCGTTCTGGCGTTTGAGAAAATACACCGGTACCGTGAATTCTCTCGCATATACACAGACAGCTCCAAGTCCTCGTCGGGAGTGGCATGCGCGTGCGTCGGTCGACGCGGTATTGGATATTTCCGCTTACCGAAGCAGGCGTCGATTTTTACTGCTGAACTATGTGCCATTCTGCAAGCTCTTTACTATATACAGGATGACCAGTCCACAAATAACGTGGTTTTTACTGATTCCTTAAACAGTCTTTTGGCAATGAAGTCTTTCAACCCGGATAACAGGTTTGTCCAAAGGATTCTTCGCATCGTCAAATCCCTGACTGTTCTCGACACAAATATCGTATTCTGCTGGATCCCTAGTCATGTTACTTGCTGGAAATGAGGCTGCCGATATGGCCGCCAAGCACGCTACCAGTAATGGCCGTGAAATTCGCTTAGCCCTTCTGCCAAGAGATATGGATCCCTCCATTTTATCATATATACGATCAGAATGGCAACGAGCCTGGAACTCCAAGCCCAGGAAACTTGGAGTTATAAAACCAGAACTAGGAATATGGCAGTCCTCACACCGGACCTCGCGACGAGAGGAAGTGGCGCTCTGTCGATTGAGGATAGGGCATGCCTTCGCAACACACAGCTATATACTGACCGGTGATGACCGACCTTTGTGCCCACGGTGTTCCGATCCGCTTACCGTCTATCATGTTTTAATAGGCTGTGTATCCTTGAAATCTCTACGACACCAGATTTTAGGACGTGTAAACAGCGACACTTTGCGTATGCTGCTGAAGGATGACTCTGAGGTCGTGTCGTCTGGGAACATTTTTACCTTCCTTAGACAAGCAAATTCTGATGTCATCTATCGCCGTCCCTGAATATTTTGTCTTACTGCCTACTGTAGGAGCATAATAGATAGCCTATAAACACAGTTTGGGCGTAAAATGATCATGGCAGTCGACGCGCCCCTAAACCCCAATTCATCATCAGACCTGTCGACCAATCACAAAGATGATTCTGTATGCAGTTTTCAACTGTTGCTGGCATTTAGGGGGTCATAAAAAATCCACCGTCGCCCTCAAAACCGAACGGATGACCCCTCCCCACCCAAAAAAATCATTTTCTTAGGTAGCATGAAACTTATTCCTTGTGCGCACAGTAATTAAGCATATGTACGTGTGACGTTATGTGACCCGAGCTGACCCGACCTGTGTGCAGGCGATGCAAGAGGAAGAGGATGGCGAGAGGCCGCCGCTGAGTCGACCGACCCCGCTGCGGCTGGCCTGGACGTTCTTCACCTCTTTCTTCGCGTCGCTGGTGCCCGATCGTATGGAGTAGCGGGCAGTCCGTGGCAGGCGACCGCGCCTGAAAAGTGCCGCCGGTCAGACCGCAACCACACCAGCCGACACTAATCATTGTCCATTGATTAATAGCAGGCATAGCGTTATTAATGTTCCAATAGTGGTCGGGACCTCGGCGCACGTGCGCGCGGACATGTCAAAGGCCAAGTAGTCAGTAGGGTAAGTGATGCCCGTGAGAGGGAGCCGCTGGCTCGGTGTGATACCACGGGCCGATCGTCCCCATTAGCGTGTGGGCTGTTTTGCGGATTGGTTGTATTTTATCATGTGCAGCGCCGTGTCCGGAGCTGTACCGCCCGCGCCAAGCCGCCTGCTCGTGCGCCGTGATCGCAGTGTTTCAGTCTCTGCTCCCGACTCCAGACGCGCTCCGGGCTGTAATTTCGCTGCGGCTAATTTCAGCTGACGTTACTGTTGCCCTCTCCTCTGCCACGACTTTACCCTTTCCATTTGCTGTCGTCTCCGCGGCTGGATATCCCGGCCGCGTTTGCCTCGGTGTTCGCCGTGAGGACTCGTGGTGCGGTGGTGGACAATGTCCAGCTGCTTTTGGGAAGTTTCTCAGCTGGTTTGTCAACTTATCCAAAGTTACTATGATGTCTAAAGCCACCGCCACCTTCACGTTCAACAAAATGGAAAGCCCATCAATGTTGTTATGGACATGAAGGATTAGTGTCGGTTTGTTCCATGTATCCTTTTTTGCGCACGTCTAACAATTTCGACAGCATGACTATGAGCACATTAAGTTCTGCATTGCCGTGAGGTGGGTATTTTAGCCATCCAGTTCAGCTTCTCTTGTTCGTTTTAGGTTTTGTTTCATGAGATAATTTGCATTGCTTTCTTTTTCATGCCCTTCCCTATGCACTTCCTGTATGGTATTGAGCGGGCTTGAGGTGGCTGGAGTTGTTTCGTAGTCATATACAGCAGTTACAAATCGTTTATTTTCATAGTGTATAATATCATATCGCCAGAACGTAACGCAATTTTCCTCAAATCATTGAAAGGGTATGGTGCTAAGGAAAAAGTTGTTATTGCGGTCAACCGATCTGGTTGTTTCCACGAAAGGCATCCGCCGTCGCTAAATGAGCCAGCAGTGGATGTGTTTCCTGTTGTTCGACCCTGTTCCTACCTGCCCCCATCCTTTACCCATTTTTTTTTCAATTTGGCGGGCTCCTATTGGTTCGCAGTCGCCTTGGGCGATTAGCTGCCGCTCCAGCAGGGCCGACGGTATCGATGTTTAGAGCTGTCAACTTGCTGAGTGTAGCACCTGATGTGCATAGTTCGGCCTGTCAATACACTATTGCTGCTGCCGTGCTCCATGTGTTTTGTGTGTTAGTTCGGGCATCCACACGACTGCGCTGGCACTGCGACCATAGCTTGTGCCGTGCCTACCGACGCAGCCGATGCGCCCTTAAACTCCAATAACTAACTTATGCCGTCCCGTGAGGCCGACTTGTATCAGCTGGCGTTGGCATGTCGGCGTCCCTGAGCACCAATGGCGACCTGAGCTCCAATGTCTAATGCTCACTGATGGAACATTTGCACTGTCTGCGCTGTGTTCTGAAGGGTGATGAAGTCTGGGAGGACGATTTGCGGACGAGATAGTCTTGCAACAAGACGATGTAAAGCCGATATAAGGTATATGAACAGGACGATTTACGGTCGACGTCATGTTTAAAACTGGATGATTTGTGGTCGTGGTATGGTTCGGCAATAAGATAAATACGTATATCCGGTGTGATTTACAATTTTATTTTGGCGAGCTCCATTTCCGGGGTAGATTAGAGTCCTTTATCTTGTGTGCATTATGCCATTGTGCATTGTGCATCTTACAATTATGCCATCTTCATCTTGTGTGCATCTTAGTGGCATCGAGCGACAACTGCAACTGGGAGTAGGAGCGACATCCTTTTATTTCGCGATGTTGGGATGCACGTTCAGCTAATTTATTCATTCGTCCAGCTCCTTTATGCTTTGATATCCTCGCGTTATTTCGTCGTACCTCCAAACTGCAATCAGAGACCAGATTCACAATGGTATTTGTACTCGCACAGTTTCGGGTTCAATGCTTTTAATGATAAAACAGTATACCTATTCAAAAACGTGATGAATCTCCAATAGTGATTCAGTGATAAAATACTGCTCAATAAATGATAGTCCCCCGATGAGACACTACCTTTGCGTGGTAATGGATTGACGCTTACCTTTATCTTTACCTATCAAAAGTAAAAACCAGATTCACAATGGTATTTACTGAACCGGTCCTGCCCATGCGCACAAGGGATTGCGTACTCCAATGATCCGGCGGTCTATCCAATGGTGGGAAGTCAGACTACCAGTGGCTCACTTGTCGCTCGATCCATACGCTCCCATTCCAATGCCCATCTAATCTCGGCATACATGACCTTCACCTGGCTCTGCAATACCAAATCTCCCTACCATGAGCAGAAAGGGGAATTTTCCCGGCCCTGCCCGCCTGCTCAGTTTTATCGGGGTAGTCGCACCCGCTTGGTACTTCCCCGTGGTTGACGGAGGGAGGGTCTAAAAACGCCATCTCACAGGCTCGGCCGGTCTCGGCAACCACTAGCTCTATCTTCATGAACCTATACCAAACGATCGATCGTGTGGCATAGGGGTTCGGGTTTGACTTTCGTGAACTTGGGTCAGATCAAAGGTCACCAAATCGCCGAAAAAAGAAACGTTTGGTTCACAGACATCGCCGATCTCGGCAACCGCTGACACGGTCCTAATGAAACCTGCACCAATCGATAAACGATCTTAGCGAAACGATGCCAATCATCACACAAGATGAAGATTGAGCCAGTTGTTGCCGAAATCGGCCATGTCTGTGAGGATTTTTTATCTGTGTTTTTTGGCGATGTGGTAACATTTGACTTATACCCCTGACCACGAAAGCCCAAACTGCACGCTTCTGGCACACGACCGATCGTTTAGTGAAGGTTTCGGTAATTAAAACATTAATGATTAATGATAAATGAGGGATATTAAAAGTTTGAACTTTTAATATCTCCACTACACCATGCTTTTGCTAGGTAAAGGTAAAGGTACTCGTGTTCGTCCTGAACCCCAAGAGATGTTTTATGTGCCAGTGTTACAGACACCATGCACATTATTGCCGTGAGCGCCCGACCTTTGGTAGGTGCGGCACGTCAGAACACACTGACGGAAAGTGCGAATCAGAACACCTGTGGTGTGTCAATTGCGGCCAAGCCAGTTTCGGCACACTGCCTTTGACGCAGCCTGTCCAGCACATCTGAAGGAAAGAGAAATCCAATCTTCGAAATGCTCCAGGAACTTATCTTTTCGACAGACCAGGGAGGTCCACAACGGGACTCATCCCAAGTTCTTGTACACAGAGAAGGTGAAGAGCACGTTACGTACTGCCATTACCCGAGCTCTCAGCCAGTACTTCCCAGCTCCCCTCTTGCCCAGCCTACATGCCGGCCAGTGGGACGGCCGTCGCAGATCTGCAGTGCCGGCATCTTTTGGACTGCTCTGCTAGTCATCAGAGCAGTCACAGCCCAGCCGGTCCCCTGACAGAGTGGAGGCTTTAGACGTCAGTGCATTGCCTACTCCCATGGTACGGCATCACTAGGGATGGCTTGTCTCACAAGAAGAACCAAGAGACCAAGCCACTCCGGCACGTCCTCCCAAACTACACCTCGTCCACCGTCACCACCACATCCACCGTCACCACCACATCCACCGTCACCACCACATCCACCGTCACCACCACATCCACCGTCACCACCACATCCACTGTCACCACCACATCCACCGTCACCACCACATCCACCGTCACACCACATCCACCGCCACCGCCACATCCACTGTCACTACCACATCCACCGTCACCAGCATATCCACCGTCACCACCATATCCACTGTCACTACCATATCCACTGTCACCACCATATCCACTGTCATCACCACATTCACCGCCACCACCATATCCACTGTCACCACCATATCCACTGTCACTACCATATCCACTGTCACCACCATATCCACTGTCACCACCATATCCACTGTCATCACCACATTCACCGCCACCACCATATCCACCGTCACCACCATATCCACTGTCACCACCATATCCACTGTCATCACCACATTCACCGCCACCACCATATCCACCGTCACCACCATATCCACTGTCACTATCACATCCACTGTCACCACCACATCCACTGTCACCACCGCATCCACCGCCACCGCCACATCCACTGTCACCATCACATCCACTGTCACCACCATATCCACTGTCACCATCACATCCACTGTCACCACCACATCCACTGTCACTACCACATCCACTGTCACCACCGCATCCACTGTCACTACCACATCCACTGTCACCACCATATCCACTGTCACCACCATATCCACTGTCACCACCATATCCACTGTCACCATCACATCCACAGTCACCACCATATCCACTGTCACCACCACATCCACTGTCACTACCACATCCACTGTCACTACCACATCCACTGTCACCACCATATCCACTGTCACTACCACATCCACTGTCACTACCACATCCACTGTCACCACCACATCCACTGTCACTACCACATCCACTGTCACCACCACATCCACTGTCACTACCACATCCACTGTCACCACCATATCTACTGTCACCATCACATCCACTGTCACCACCATATCCACTGTCACCATCACATCCACCGTCACCACCGCATCCACCGTCACCACCACATCCACCACCACCGCCACATCCACTGTCACCATCACATCCACCGCCACCGCCACATCCACCGCCACCGCCACATCCACTGTCACCACCGCATCCATTGTCACCACCGCATCCACCGTCACCACCACATCCACCACCACCGCCACATCCACTGTCACCATCACATCCACTGTCACCACCATATCCACTGTCACTACCACATCCACTGTCACCACCGCATCCACTGTCACCATCACATCCACTGTCACCACCATATCCACTGTCACCACCATATCCACCGTCACCGCCACATCCACTGTCACCATCACATCCACCGCCACCGCCACATCCACCGCCACCGCCACATCCACTGTCACCACCGCATCCACTGTCACCACCACATCCACTGTCACCACCGCATCCACCGCCACCGCCACATCCACTGTCACCATCACATCCACAGTCACCACCATATCCACTGTCACTACCACATCCACTGTCACCACCGCATCCACTGTCACCATCACATCCACTGTCACCACCATATCCACCGTCACCACCACATCCACCGTCACCACCACACCCACTGTCACCACCACATCCACCGTCACTACCACATCCACCGTCACTACCACATCCACTGTCACTACCACATCCACTGTCACCACCATATCTACTGTCACCACCACATCCACCGTCACTACCACATCCACCGTCACCACCATATCCACCGTCACCACCACATCCACTGTCACCACCACATCCACCGTCACCACCATATCCACCGTCACCACCACATCCACCGTCACCACCACACCCACTGTCACCACCACATCCACCGTCACTACCACATCCACTGTCACTACCACATCCACTGTCACCACCACGTCCACCGTCACTACCACATCCACCGTCACCACCATATCCACCGTCACCACCACATCCACCGTCAGCACCATATCCACCGTCACCACCATATCCACTGTCACCACCACATCCACCGTCACCACCATATCCACCGTCACCACCACATCCACCGTCACCACCACATCCACCGCCACCGCCACATCCACCGCCACCACCGCATCCACCGTCACCACCACATCCACCGTCACCACCACATCCACCGTCACCACAACATCCCTCCCACAGAACTCCCTCAACACGGTGGAGCCAATCTGAGTTTGGTTGGCTACGAACGCACAAAGATGTCGGTCTGTCGTAAAGGTTTTTGTTAAAACACACCCCGTGATCCATGGATTCTATCCTGAGGGATTTTCCGCAAAATTCCATGTCTCCAGATGGTGTCAAAAGCATTTCAATGTCGAAAAACACTCTTAGGTGCTTCGTTTTCACAAAAGTCCTTCGCATCTCAGAATAGTGACTTGAGACATGGTCGATGGTCTTTCGATTTTGCCGAAAGTCTGGTCTTCCGATTTCGACTGGTCATTGGTTAAGACATTTCGAGTCTCTTAAGAGCCAACTGAGGCGACGTTTTGCCACTCTTTCCGTTAATTTGCACAAGGATGATGTGAGCTATATGGGGCATTCCACGTCAAATCGCACAAGAATTGGCTATTTTGAACCCGACCCCCTCCGATTTTTATGAAAATTGATACACCTGTAGTGCCAAGTGAACGAACCTCACACGCCAACTTTCAGCCCTGGGTGACCTCTGGGGTCGGATTTAGAGGTCATCCTAGGTCGCCTATTTTTACCGACTTGACAACAATCAAATGCATATATATTATATGTTAATTAACTTAGAGGAACGACATTGGTGTTAAAGTGCGCAGAAACCCTTGGCCATTCAGAAATATGGCAAAAGTTGCACGTGACCTCTCCGTGACCCTTGACCTAACGAGGTCAAAGTATAAAAATGCATTTTTATATATGTTTGCCTGCCCCTAATTCGACTAAACGTGGCTGAATTAATGGTCCTGATATTATCTAAGAACGTGCAAAAAGAAAGGCGGAGACTCTAAAACATTTTGAGATATCGGCCTTTGAGTAGGCATTGCCATAGGACCAAATCGAAGCATGCCCCGATGCTATTTACCATATCATCGATGATAACTCTGGTTTCCTTGGTCCGATTATTGTCAAATTTGGTGGGCAAATCATCGGTGGCAAGCTAAACTATTTTCCAGATTTTCAAGTTGACCTGACCTCACGTGACCTGGAAGTGACCTCTCCATTACAAGCCAACAGGGAAACAAAAATATTGTCCTGAACAAAAAACGCTGAATTTGGCTCGTACAGGCTATATTACCTAGTTTTAGGTTAGGCTACTCCAAACGAGCCAAGTTTTATTTTGAACAAGTGTCCTCTGCAAGGTCACGTGAGGTCACTATGAGGTCATGTCACACTTTCGTCAATAACTTTATATAGAATCAAGATAGAGAAATAATTTTAATGCCATCGAGATCCTCTGGTTAATCATGATGTATAATATGATCAAGCTAGGTCATCACTTGACCTCGGTTTAGGGTGACCTGGAGGTAAACTGGGGTCAGGATCAAATGTTCAGCTAGCTAAGTCATGTGATACATCAATCAACGCGGCCTGACGAGGAAAATAGAATTGTAACAAAATTATATTTCTATCTTTATTTTGGCAAAAGTTATTCGCAAAAAATATGTTTCCTCGGTTTTTATAGCCTGAATATATTGTTTCAGCTCGCGTGCGTTTCGTACTAACATTTTATCGGGAGGGCCAGTAAATGTTTCTGCTATGCAAATAGCCGCGACCATAAAACAAGTTGAACAGCAGTACCGTATATTCACGAAGAACTACCAACCTTTTTCGCCACACGTACCTCACGGCCCGTCTCGCTGCCGGAAAACCATCTCACAACCACCATACCACTACGTGGAGACGGAGTAACACGATGGACATTCCTTGTTCCCGGTATTGTGCGAGCAGCTGCGAATCTGTCATTCAACGCTTTGGTTTCTTTGACCCACTCGGTTTTGGGAAAATACTCCACGCACGTGCCGGTGGCATGTTTTTTTACAAACTGATAAAACTGGTCCGGGATCCCAATCAGAGTTCCTTGCAGACTTCCCTTTTAGCTAACCTTTTCAACGTCCCACCAATGCCATCACACGGTCCCTTTCCGTGAGCGGTTGCGAAGAAATGCCACTCGGCGTCTATTCCAAAGTCGACGGAATGCTCTGCCAAATTTAGGAAATTCTTACAATTTTTGTATTGCGAGGCAGCCCCATCTGAAAAATAAAATATCTTCTGGGGGCGCTGGCCTAATTCTGCTTCCAGGCGCTCAATGAGTTTTCCTTGAAACAGGTGGACAGCCACAGTATCATGCGTCAGGCAGTCGGAAATGGCAGAGTAAGAAAAATGTTTGAGGTCCCCTGCGTTGTTTCGCCAATAAGCCACAAACGGATGGATTGTCACCTGCAGTTTGTTCCAGTGATGGGACTGTACCTCATCCTGTGTAACCATAGCGTAGTTTTCGGAAAAATCTCCAATAACAATTACCTCTGCAGGAGCTAGTGTTTCCTTTAGGCCTTTCAGATAATTGCCTTGGGCACGGGCGACAAAATCATGCTGTACAAGTATTTCCAGCTGCTCGCAAAATGATCGCACAAAATCTTCAGAAGTTTGCGTAACCACCTCTAAGGTGGACCTATCAGTATTAGTTCACTTTCGGTACTCAATGTTATCGATTTCTCGGTTATCATGAATCATATCATGGCCATGAATATTCACGTAAGTTGCAATATTGCATGTATTTAGGCAATACAAACTTCCCAAGGTCATGTTAGTTCATGTGAGGTCATGTCAACCTGAAAATCTGGAAAATAGTTCAGTTTGCCACCGATGACTTGCCCAACAAATTTGACGATAATCGGACGAAGGTAACCAGAGTTATCATCGATAATATGGTAAATAGCCTCGGGGCATGCATGCATTTGGTCCTATGACAATACTCAATGGCCGATATCTCAAAAGGTTTTCAAGTCTCCGCCTTTCTTTTTGCAGGTTCTTAGATAATATCACGACCATTAACATAGCACCGTTTCGTCGAATTAGGGGCAGGCAAACATATATAAAAATATATTTGTATATTTTGACCTGGTTAGGTCAAAGGTCACGGGGAGGTCACGTGCAACTTTGCCATATTTCTGAATGGCCCAGGGCTTCTGCGCACTTTGACACCAATTTCATTCCGCTAAGTTAAATAACACATGAGATATTTGCAATTTATTGATGTCAAGTCGGTAAAAAATCGTGACCTAGGATGACCTCTAGATCTGACCCCAGAGGTCACTCTGGGCTAAAAGTTGGCGTGATGTGTTCTTTTACTTGGTACTACAGGTGTACCAATTTTCATCAAAATCGGAGGGGGTCGGGGAATTTCTTGTGCGATCTGACGTGGAATGACCCATATCGAACGATAACAGGTTCAGTCATCGCCATTTTTAATACAAAGAAGAATGGCTCTTAGGTGCTCCTGGGTTTTAGACATTGCGTGAGACGAAATATACGACCCTCAATATACCAGGAGGTGCTGGGTTTACTCATCATCAAAAGTGGCGTTAGGGATCATGCTGTACTATACTATACTATAGCATGATCCCTAACGCCACTTTTGATGTTGAGTAAACCCAGCACCTCCTGGTATATTGAGGGTTGTACATTTCGTCTCACGCATCGCCATTTTTGACAGGCTTTAATAGTGATATGACGATTGCCTTTCACAAAGCTGGTGGAAAATATCCCACTCTCAAGGTCTGTTGTAAATGGCGAGTGGAACATGCCTTGCAGACGTTGATAAATGCTTCAGCATTTCGTTGTTCACTCCATCTGGTCCCTCACGTACACATTTCAAGCCACAGTTCAGAGAGACAATTTCAGCTTGGCTAAACGGCAAATTGTAAACAAGTTGTTCAGGTATGATACAGCTGATATCCTCCCTCTGACTACGGGCTGTAATCCTCTGACTGGTGCTGTAAAAATGCTGGATCGGTGTTTCACTTTGGTTTGTCACGGCATCAGCAATACAACTCGCTACTTCGCCTGGATCTGCCATGGTGTTGCCTCTAATATTGAGTGCCGGCAGTGGAATTGCCGAGAATTGCCCAGGAATCCTCTTAATGCGCGCCCGTAGTTCGGACCTGGGTGTATTTCGGCACAGTTGCCCTATCAGGGGTGTAGGATCATATTCATTGTTTAATACAACGAAGAATGGCTCTTAGCTGCTCCTGGGTTTTAGACATTGCGTGAGACGAAATGTACGACCCTCAATATACCAGGAGGTGCTGGGTTTACTCAACATCAAAAGTAACGTTAGGGATCATGCTATATTACTCAACGTTTCGGCCAGGGTCCATCATCAGGAGTGATATAAAAAATGGCAGGGTTAACGATTGAAAAACGCGGGAAGAAAGCGTGCAAAAATACACGTGAAACACAGAAAAGCATCTTCATTGCTGCAGACACTACAAGAAACTCAAAACCAGAAATCAACTAGGTCAAGAAAGTATCCTCTGAGAAAGCCCGGGCCGATGATCCATATACATATCGACACATATATAGACATATATCGAATGTAACGCGTAATACATGAAATATAATTTATGTTTATGTAATTTTATGTGATATACCAAGACGTCGTTTGCGTGTTTAGTTGCGGCCGTAGATTACGTATGTGTAGAGATTCGAGGACCTTCAGATTAGCGTTGTCCCTGGCTGTTGCTAGAATTTCTACTTTGAAGTTTGTGTTAATGTCGCTGTGTTCCATGTTAGAATGTTTGCCGATCATGTGTTCGCCTAAAGGTGTGTATTCTCTCCGAAGTCTGGCATCTCCCAAGTGCTCATTGTACCTATCCCTGATGCTACGCTTGGTTTCTCCGACATAAAATATTCCAAGACAGCGGTTGCACGTTATTTTATACACTACGTTTTTCCGCGCGCATCTACCTTTGAGCCCGTTACTACAGGTGTGGCATGTTCGTCTACCAGCAGGGCATGGCGACAATTCCAGGGCTGAGCGGACCAGGTAAGATTTCAGTGTAGGCCCGCTAGTCCAGGCTACCCTAACATGATCGTACTCATACCCACTCCTGCATAGATGTCGAGTACGACAAGCTAGTTGTGTTAAACCTAGATAGGTGTAAGATTGGCCAAAATGTATAATGAGTGGTGACGATATTATCACAGTTCTTCTACGTGTTCTTTACTGTTGGTGGCGACTGTCCTCTTTGATATACTGAAATAGCACAAGCAATTATATTTGAAGTCTTCTCAAAGTAATAATCACGCTGCTCATTGCATGCACTGATTGAAATGTGGAGTTCGCTATGATGGGTAACTGTTTTTTCTTGTTTTCGTACTGTTTTTATCCGTTTTGATCGACGGGAATTCGAAGTAACATGTATATCTATCATACAAGCAATACTAAAATCAGGCACAGTGCGATGCGAAAGGGAAAGAAGCTGTTTCGGCACTAAGTGAATTCTCCGTATTCGAAAGTAGGTTTCGATTAACCATTTCCAGATTCCTTTTGTCCCCGGAAGGCTAGGTTCGTGGAAACTGGGAAAAGGGAAACAGCGTTTATGAAATTGATTTTTTTTTTCAAGATGGCAAGTGCCCCAAATCCAGGAAAAAGTGTCATTTCGAAGTACCCTAGGTTGATCAACCCAGGGCTGAGCTCCCCCACCCGCCCCCAACTGATCTTGCGATCTGTGCCCTATATGTGATTTCCATGATACACACTTCGCCGCTGGTACGGTGCGCCGAGCCAATACCCTGGCTTCTCTGAATGTTATGTGGTTTTTTGTTGTGCTGTGACGATGAAATGCCAGTGTCTCCCCCCCCCCACAGGCCTGGCCAGCGTCTGCCTCCCCCACAGACTCGGCCACCGTCTTCCCCCCCCCCACAGGCCCGGCCAGCGTTTGCTCCCCCCCCCCACAAGCCTGGCCAGCGTCTGGCCCGCCACCTGCGCACCTTCACAGTGAAAAGTTCTTCCCGGCGCATCCCCCCTCCCCCCAAGGTTGGCCTGAACTGGCGGACTGAAGAGGTGGAACGCCATCGGTGGTGGTATGAAACTGGTGGAACGCCAGCGGTGGTAGTGTGAAACTGGTGGAAGAGGCACGGTGCTAGTAGCACTAATGATTATTGCATGTGGAACAGGCAGCGATGATGGTTAAGCTGATATAAGAGGAAGGATGCTAAAGGTGCCAATGAATGGTGGAGATGGGACTGCAACGGTGTTGGTGAAACTGGAAGAAGAGGCACGGTGCTAGGAGTGCTAATGTCTGGTGGGTGTGGGACGGTGGTGATGGAGAGCTCGTTCTCCATGTGTATGGTCGGATATCAGCATCAATCCCAGTGTGCAGTGAGTAAGATGAAGCGCTATTTTATAGCTTGGGGATGACTTGCAAAAGGCGTATTTTCCGATAAAGCCGGCAGCACTAGTGTTGCCCAGCCCACAGATGGTGCTTACCAGCCCTCTAACATTTGGTCCACTGATTTTTTAAAATCTCGTTTCCTTATGAAATGCCCTTTTTAATTGTTAGTTATTGCTATGCATTTGTAATGCCCCTACCAGGTCATTGCTCCTCGGATTGTGACGCTACCCTTATTAGTGCCCCTGCCAGGTCATTACTCCTCGGATAGTGACGCTGTCCTCCTTAGTGTCCCTGCCAGGTCATGCTCCTCGGATAGTGACGCTGCCCTCCTTAGTGGCACTGCCAGGTCATTGCTCCTCAGACTGTGACATTGTTCTCCTTAGTGCCCCTGTCAGGTGATTCCTCCTCAGATTGTAACATAGATCTGCTTATTGCCCCTGCCAGACCATTGCTCCTCTATAGATAAATAAACATAAATACATATACAAAACATGCGTAGTCAAGCTTACAACAAACGAGTTTACCGAATAGCAGACGCATTGAATTTCTGTCAGCTGCGCATGACATGCGAAAGGCACACTTCAATATCGCCATTGCTTTGTAGCACTTACCTCGGAGCTTTGTATGGTTTCCATATGAAACACTGTGGTCAAACTTACTGCACACCAATGAAATAAGCCGTTTATACTGATGGAACGCATTGTCCGTGCAGCTTCAGAGTCGTGTCCGGGCTGTTACGTCAGGGTCGGCAAGAAGAAATTGCTGACGGTTTTTGTTAGATGGAAAACCTGAGACCATTCTGACGTCCCCAATTCTCGAGTCGACAAATTGTAAGTTGCAGTTGTCGTTCCATGATAGGAGATGACGAGCAGCAAGGAAAGATCGCAAAATCGTCAACGAAGGGAGATCGTCCGTTTGGTGAGGGAAGTGAGCTGCCTATGGCATTGATGATAAGCGAGACGAGAGAAGTGCTCCGGACAATGAGAAACTCCCTCAACCTAGTGGAGCCAATCTGAAGTCTGATTGGCTACGCGGGCACAAAGGTGTCAGTCTGTCATAAAGGTTTTTGTTAAAACACGCCCCGGAATCCACGGATTATATCCTGAGGATCTTCTGCAAAATCCCATGTCTCCAAACGGTGTCAAAAGCATTTCAAGGTCGAAAAATACTGCTCCTAAGTGCTTCGTTTTCACAAAAGCCCATCGCATCTCAGAGTCGGGCCTTGAGACATGTTCGATGGTGTTTCGGCTTTTCCGAAAGCCTCACTGGTCATTGGTTAAGACGTTTCGAGTCTCTAAAAGCCAACTAAGGCGAAGTTTTGGCATTCTTTCCGTTAACTTACACAAGGATGATGTGAGCGATATCGAACGCTAAAGGGTTGAGTCATTGCACTTTTTCCTGGCTTGAATAGTGATAGGACGATTGCCTTTTATAAAGCTGGTGGAAAATATTCCACATCCCGAGGTCGGTTGTAAATGGCGAGTAGAGCATGCTTTGCAGACGTTGGTAAATGCTTCAGCATTTCGTTGTTTACTCCAACTGGTCCCTCACACACACATTTCAAGCTACTGTTCAGAGAGATAAGCTCAGCTTGGGTAAACGGCAAGTTGCAAACAAATTGTTCAGGTATGATAAAGCTGATATCCTCCCTCTGACTACGGGCTCGGTGCTGTAAAAATGCTGGATAGGTGTGTTCACTTCGCTTTGCAATAACACCAGCAATACTACTCGCTACTTCGCCTGGATCTGCCATGGTGTTGCCTCAATTGTTGAGTACCGGCGGTGGAATTAACGAGAATTGCACAGAAATCCTCTTAATGCGCGTCCGTAGTTCTGACCTGGGTGTATTTCGGCACAGTTTCCCTATCAGGGGTGTAGAATCCTATTCAATTGGAAGGGCTCCAGCCCCTCACCCAACTTGCAGCCCAGCCCCCCAACTTGGCAGCCAGCCCCCTTAATTTTGGAAGTCAAAACCAAGAAAGTTGAAGCAATATCGAGCATGCTCCATACCCACTCCTGCATAAATGTCGAGTACGACATGCTAATTGTGTTAAACCTAGGTAGGTGTAAGATTACCCAAAATGTATAACGAGTGGTGACGATATTATTGCGGTTCTTCTACGTGTTCTTTACTGTTGGTGGCGACTGTCCTCTTTGATATACTGACATAGCACAAGCAATTATATTTTAAGTATTCTCAAATCGATAATCGCACTGTTCATTGCATGCACTGATCGCAATGTGGAGTTCGCTATGATAGTTAACTGTTTCTTTTCTTTTCGTACTATTTTTAATCGGTTTTGATCGACAGGAATTCAACGTAACATAACTCATAACTCAACTCATAAAGGCAATAATACAATTAGACACACTGCGAAGCGAAAAGGAAAGAAGTTGTTTCGGCACTAAGTGAATTATCCGTATTCGAAAGTATGTTTCGATTAACCATTTCCAGATTCGTTTTGTCCCCGGTAGTCTAGGTTTATGGAAAACTGGAAAAAGGGAAACAGCGTTTATGAACTTGATTTTTTTTTCAAGATGGCATGTGGCCCAAATCCGGGAAAAGGTGGCATTTGGACGTACCCTAGGTTGATCGAGCCAGGGCTGAGCGGAGAGGTTTTCTGTTGTGTTGTGACGATCAAATGCCCTCAAGGGCATTTCCGAGCGTGAATTGCTAGGTGACACTCCGGAGTCCGAGGGTACATCATGGGATGGGAATACGAGGGTGAGTGCCAGAGGTCCTTGGTATTGAAGCTGTGGCTGAGGAAATTACAATGAAGGCAAAGCCTCAATTATTAATAGTGGACCTCCATGGTCTCTTGTAAGTCCTACTTCCACTCCTCATTGGAATTCAGCCCACTTAATGCTTCGAAAATCCCACTGCCGTGAACGCCTACTGAGTCCGGCGGCATCGTGGTATGACAGCCATACCGGGAAATGATCACTATTCAGCAGGTCGTCGGATACCGACCAGGTGAAATGTTGGAACAGTTGTGGGCTGACTATA